>KK113943.1:324138-344045 GCA_000611955.2 Stegodyphus mimosarum
TGCCGTCTTTCCGGGAGAAATCAGAAAATGATGTCCGGACTTTTGTGCTTCAATTTATTTCGGAAAGATATTATGCAGGAACAGCAATAACAAAATCAAAAAAGCTTCACATACTTCAGAGAAATCAATTTTCTCGGAGTTGCCATGCTGAATAGAACCAATAATGTTTCCTTTGAAGTCGCCAAATCTATGAGTTTTTTTCCTCCCTGGATTCTCATCATTCTAGCGTTTGATTTAAACTTTCATATGTACAGAGTACTTATTGCAATTTGACAAAAAAAATGAAAAATCAGGTGTAAGAATTTTGAGGATGTTTCACTGGCACAAAGTTTTAGTACTTTACTCTCTTTATATCAATGTTCCAATCAATTAGTTGCAGAAAGCAAGGTTTGCTTCGCTTTCCTGATTCCCATTTAATTATTTATAAGATTCTGTATTCCCCCCTGCGTTTTTGCTTTTCTCCCAAGCGTTTTAGAGCAAGGCTTTGAAAATTTAAAAAATATTCGCGACATTTTCCTATTCTGTGCATAAATAGAGCGAGTTGTCCTAAACTTTGGAATCCAATCGTCCATTTAGTGATTATTGTCCTCGTACCAACAAATACAAGCCTCCGCAAACTACCTGCGAAGGTCACGCCGAAACTTTCCCTCTAAATATTGAGCTTTATCCTAACCTAATCCAAGATACCACCCTGCGCAGTGAAGCAGACACGAACTGATATTCAGTATACGATTTTGCTGAGTCAGCTGCACGCTCTCTTTCTCTAATTATTTCTGAACGATTTGAGGCCAACAATAAGAACAGATGGCAAAAAGAACAGACGAGATTGAAGTTACAGAGAAGTCGAAATGAAGACATCTTATTAGAATTTTTAATGTTAGTATTTTTATATATCCTTATTGAAATGCAGGTTTCTTTAAAATGTTGTGATCTTTAAGTAATAATAGTAATTAAAATAATAGTAGTAATATAGCCGTTCCTCAATAAACACGAACGCCAACTAGCTTTAAAAGTATTTATTAACAGAGCACACAGGAACGGGTACAAGGAAAGATACATAAATATTAAACATATAACGGAACATTAAACATTCGAATTACAGACATCTATTATATGATAACCTAACGTCATCGCGGCTGGAGGTCGACTGTCTTAGACTGTTCGTCTTCGCCACTCGGTGGCGTTCATTATAATTCGGTTACGGTTACATAGTTCTGTTACAGTAATATATTTAAAGAGTATTATTATTATGCCTAAATATCGCAGAATTTTCTTTTCTCGATTTTCGGAGGGTAAAATTAGTAAAACAAAAAAGATGAAAATACGCCTGTAAATACGGCATTAAGAGGGATGAAACTTTATGTGTACCTGCATATACAGGTCGCAGGTGACAGCGATTCCGCGCAGCAGGGCGGCTTACATAGACTGACTGGATATTGTCCGAATCCCGCTACTGTTTAATACAACCGTACCCGGCACATAACAAGGAACGCGTCGGAAGCTCATTAAGAAACCACATATGCTGATACAGACATTAAACTATACATTTGACATATTGCTACATAGATACTAAATACGAATGCGAGCAGACACACAAATATTAATTATTAAAGCAGACGTTGCGCAAATACGCAGATACTAATATAGTGCTACAGACTAAACAGATACTAAATACGAATGCAGACACAGGATACTAAGTACGAATGCTGACACAGATACTAAATACGTTACTACATACTCCACAAATACTAAATACAAATGCTAACACATTACCACATACTACACAGATACTAAATACGAATGTTGACACATTACTATATACTACACAGATGGTAAATACGAATGCTGACACATTACTACATACTACAAAGATACTAAATACGAATGCAGATACAGATATTAAATACTAATGCAGACATTACGCAGATGCACAGATATTAAATGCAGTACTACATACTATACATACTACATAGATCCTCCATACTGATGCGGATATTATACATACATATTACAGTTTGTTACAGATATTAGAAACTAATGCAGACGCAGATAGTTGATACTACACATATATTAAATACTTATGCAGGCATTACACAGATATACGGATATTAAATACATAAACAGCATACAAATACATAATCAATACGCTGCAGCACACTGATCAGCGTAACACAGGTCCCGCCCTAATAGCTCTAGTTTTCCCGTTATATTTTTTAATTTCTTAAAGATGGCCGTCTGCTTGATAAATATTCGCTTAAATGGGTCATCAGAGTTTGGCAATCGCATGAGCCTCGCCTCTTTGAGTGGATACGATGTTATATAATGGTCTAGGGATCCAGCCCCGCCGCATATACGGAGGTTAAAGAAACAAAGGAGCGTGGCTAAAAGAGAGCGTGGCTTGTGAAGAATCGGGTTATGAATGATGCTGAAATTAAGCAGTCGGTGGAAACTTTGTTGTAAAAAACATGGGCTCTTCTTGCCTGAGGAATTCTATCCCATTCATCCCGCCAATGTTGTAGTGCGGTGGACAGGACTTCTCTCTTGATATGCAATTTTGGAAATAGGGTGGGTATGATTTGAATACCTCTACTGCGTGCGGCCTATTTTGCAAACTCGCCTGCTTCTGCATTTCCCTGCTTTCCGAAATGGGCCTTTTCCCAGGAAATATGATAACGCATCGCATGCGTGATCCTATTTCCTGATTAAGCTGATGATTCCTGATTATTTCCTGAGATTGTTGACAGCAATTTCCAATATAACATATGAACTGCAGGAGCAAAATGTCATTATTGATATTGTATAGATGCAAGGTAGTGCTTCTCGGCACACAGCCATATGTGTTCAAAAAGTGCTGTAGTACCACTTTGTAGATAGACCCATCTCCCGCAACTTTGCAGTCTCGGATCACAGCAATGTCCCGACCTCACTCTGATGGATGTCTAGTTCTAGGGGTACCTAAAATCTGAGGTGTACACAACAAATACATGAGATTTATCAAAATTCAAAGATGTCTTAAAATCCTCCTAAGTTACGTTATGTTAACTTAGCAGAATCCATAAAAGTTAACGTTCATCATACCGGAGATTGTTGTCAAGAATCTCCTACGTGAAATGCGTTATCGTCTACGAAAGAGGGCACGTTGTAAAACTCGTAATTCCAATAGAACTTTTTCCCCTCCTCTCTTGTGTTGTCATTGGTCTTTTACAGTATTCTGCTTTGAAAATGCTTTACTCCTGCAATTTTCGTCATACATGTATCGTTTTCCATACCATTTATTTCTTCTCAAGGCAGTGAGCATTTTCATCAGGAAAACTGGGTGTTTGTTTCGCGGCCACCGTAATTCCCCGACCTCACTCCATTGGATATTTGGTTCGGAGCTACCTAAAATGTAAGATGACTACATCAAATTCGTCGTCGAAAGATGGGACGTCGAAATTGAAAGGGGCCATAAAACGTGATGTTATTCAGATTCCTCTTGGGATATTGCATTCGCCATTGTTATCAACAATCTGTAGCGTACAATGCGTCAGCGTCTGCAAAGGTGGCATGTTGAAAACGTCTAATTCCAAACGCTTTTTTCTCTGTTGTATTGTCGTTGGTTCTTTACAATACTCTTCTTTTGCAAACGTTTCACGCAGGCAATTTTCGTCATACGTGTACGTTCCAACGCCATTTATAGTTTTTCAGTGCACTGATGAATTAGCGGTGAAAAAAATGGGTATTGCTATTCGAAAATTCTGAAATGTTTCCCCTCTCACCGTAACCTTGAGAGCTGTTGATTTAAATCACCGCAATCCTGAGCGCATACCTTCAAGTAACTATATTTTAAATTTTGTTTCGATTCATTGAGCGGGTGGGTCATTAGGTGCTCATGTATCGGAAAAGATTCTTTATGACCATCCTGTATTTAATTGCGGTTTTATTCATGACGAAATCCCGCCTTAAGACATTAAAATGACCAAATTTACCATGTTAAGTCTGTAAGTGTTTTTATTTGCAAAGCTCTTACTGATATGATACAGAGGTTTCAATCCAAACAATGTCATTAAAAAGATGCTTTAACATTCTCTTAAAAGACTTTAGCTGAAACTTTGTTGCTGATTGAAAGAGTACATCCATCAGTAATAAGTTCAAAAAATGTTCATTGATTTTAGTAAATGAAAAAAGAATAGCTATATTCCATTTACTTCAACATATAATAACCCAAATATATTTTGAAGGAAAATGAATTCCTTTTTGCCAGTATTAAAACTTACTTACCTTAAAATCATTATTAGAAATTAAAAAGAATGGCAAAATTCATTGATCGTCCAGAAAATGAAATATAATCTCACATAATCTACTGGGTAAAATAGTAATGTTCATTACAAAGTATTGTAAACATTAGATTTCCGTGACCAGACATATAGAAAATGAACTATGCGCACCACGAGATTTGAACGATGGAGCTTCTGATTTCTTAGCCGGATGTGCTACCAATTAAAAGACAAATTCACATGAGGAGATCTATAATTCCTTATGTTCTTCCCCACATAAAGTGCAACTGAGGAGCTATGGACTTAGACTACGAAATTCATGTAGTGACGAATTATAAGCCACCGCATTTTAAGCGGTTTCCACTATAGAATCTTTAGGTTTTCTTTCGGTTTGGCTTATTTAATTATGGCAAAGCAATCAAGAACTATCTGTCTAAGTGGAAGTATGTTTTCGTGAAAGACTTTCTAAGTAAAACTAGCTCATATACAACTGCCAGATGGAGAAGAGCATGAAAACGTCGATGAAGTCAACCCTTTCCCTGGGATTCGAATCGTGGACTGAACTACCAGTGTTCAATGACTGCACCGCTCGGCCGCTGGTGGACCTTTAGATATCTTGAAATAGGAGGAGGATGAAATATAACATATACTTCATTACTATAATTTTAGTCACTAAAGGATTTCTAAACATGAATATTCCGAATTGCTGTTCAGACGCATTAAGACATTAACTATTACACTACAAATTGCAGTCAAGACCAAATACAGTAATTCCATGTCAGATCACCTAAATATTGAAAAATCAAATTAGAATTAGCAATTGCAGTCGAAGTGTTTGATGATTACGCATTAGTTTAAAGATGTGTTTTCCATTTAATTTCTTGATTTTAACAGAAGAAACGTTGAAATAATAATTGTTGAGAATTCAACAATGATTTGGTGAAGTGTTTCTTATAAACAAATAATATCTGTCCTCCTAATGAATAACGCCTAAAGTGAAAGTATTAGCGAGTTTCCATCTTGATATATGGTACGTTTTGTAGAATAATCAGACAAAAATACCTCCATTAATACGAAATACGCCAAAAATGCCGCCATTGGCCCACAAAATATTATCGTTATGTACCCAATATTTTTCTATATGATCCTATAACGCATCACATAGCTCTTAGGCGAATGGTCTGAATTCATGTTGGTTTTCATGGTTTTCCACACCTATGACATGAATGCGAGCTATTTCCTCTAAGAAAGTCTTCTAAAAAGCGATTGGTAGATAGCCCTTATGTTATTTACCGTAATAAAATAACCTAACCTAACCTACAATGCTATATAACCGCTCAAAAATTGTGGATATCATTATCGTTGGTGCTACAGTGGATCACCAAATGTTTCAAATGTATGATGCATCTTTATCATTCAGTGCGATTTTTTTATTACTTTAAAATACTTTAAAATACTGAATTATGCAGAATAATAAAGAAACATCTGTTCGAATCTAAGGATGTTGTAATTGCCCAACTTTACATCTTCATTGTCTTGTGTTTTCTAACATATATAAAAGGATGATATAATTATTAAAGAATATGTTTCATTGGACCACATATTAGAAGATTAGTTTTTTTTCATCATACCTCTGATCAGCGATTGAATTCAGCACCAAGAAAAGGTACATTTCAAAATACATTTTTAAAACTTTTCTTCAGAATTGCAGAGTGTAAATTTGCCAAACAGGAATGAATCAATCTTTTTACACTAAACAAAGCAAGCAGAGATACAGTCTTTGTTAAAAATCAACATATTGTAACCTCAATTAAACTATTCATTTGAAACCTCATAACAAATTCCAATGGATACAGTTAGCTCAGAGTCAACAACAAAATAGCCTCTGACATTAGTTTTTGGTAGTACGCTTCTGATATTGATAAATACAGTAGAAGCCGTTTATTGTGATACTTTTTTCCATGGCTATTCTAATAATATTAATGTTAACATTAATATAATGTTATTGACTCATCATTAATATCATATCCCATCGTCGAGGCATATAAGATATTTTCTCTATTGAACAAGAATATATGAATAAATACTCCCACAGAATTTTTATTAGGAAAATTCGAAAGTTTCTGTATAAGATGTTCATAATGTCTAAGTGCTAAAGTTCATTTATGAATGCTAAATTTTTTGAATTTATGAATGCTAAAGTGCTAAAGTTCATTTATTAATGCTAAAGTGCATTTACGAATCGTTCATGGCGTTTCTGGAAATTTTCTGACCGACTCTGTATCCTAATCGTAATTCCCGGAAAACATCCCTTACTTAAAGAGAACTTGCCAGTGTAAAATTTAAAGTTATGCAAAAAAAGAAACTTAATGTAGATGTTTTAAAAGAATGTTTTTTTATTTGTGTGTGCGAAAAAAAATCTTCAAAAATTCTGCTGAAAAAGAGAGACTTGTGCCTAATCCCCCATCAAAATCAATAGACTTATTAAAAACTCGCTTCAAGACTAGCCATTTTTCGGGAGAGGGCGGGCAAATTTTAAGTGATTAACTATAATAAAAACCAAGCTTTTTTTGACTTAATCACTTATTTGATGACATTTCTGCGTCGCTTGATAATTTTTATAATCAATTTTGAACTTAAACGGCCGAATTTACTTCAGTAATAAGGAAATCTATTCTATAATATTTTAATCATATTAACCGAACTGCTGATCACAATAAGAGATGCATTTTCCATGCTTTCGTATATAAACTGTCGGAATTTCGGCAACCGATAACAATATTCAAATGGTAACATTAACCATGATCACATTAAACGGCGTGTAATGTAGTACATCAGTGTAAATGGAAACTCAGAGTACTAGATTGTCTTCTGAATCTCAGTTAAGAAAGGCGTTCTTGAAGTCTAGTGCACCAAAATGTTTTATAAATACACCATTTAGATGACTTCCTTCTTCGATGAAATTATATTCTTCCAATTATTAAAAACAGTCAACTCATGTTTTCTGCTAACCGAACTGATAAAGTAAATACACGTATTAAATTACTATATCTTTCAATCAAGACCACAGCAGAAGCTAAGGCCAAAAATGTTCCTTCAGGACCTAAATAGGCAATTCAAACTTTAAACTATTTCGTCTGTCTCGTGAGAAAAAAGACAATCAGAATGAAGACAGAGGGGAAACACGCCATATTAAAACACAAAATTAATAAAGCAACAACCTTGTATTTGGCGTAGATTTTAGTAAAGACTAGCAAATTCGAGGGCCAAAAACAGATACATCTGAGGGAAGACAGGGATACTTGATGTCTAACAGGGATAAGCTCGTATTTATTTCACTTCTTTCACTATCTGGAGATACTAACACGTCCCTTGAAATCTTTAAGGAAGCTGCGCCGGGAGTGTATTAGCAGCAGATTCATACATAAGTATGAAGGCGGCAGAGGTTCTGCTCACATACAGTATTTTTTGTGTTTACAGAGTGATGTCTAATTTTATATGTTTGGCAGTAAGACGTATATACAGTGTATTCAATACATATTATAAATATAACTATAAATGCAATAAACTTCAAATATAACTAAATAAACATAACAATGTAACTAAATGAAACATTTAATGCATGTACAGAATATAGATGTCTATGTTAGTTCTTAGACTTTGATTTAAAGTTCTTTGGATAGTTCTTTAGCATTATTCGATTGTAATTATCACTTCTGAATTTTATTGGCGTCTTCATTTTGTTTTTCAAGTATCTCACCCATAGCTGAAATAGTCTTGATTGTATTGCAGATGCTCTTAATTGATGCACAGTTTTTGATAATTAATTTCTTAAGAGTCCATATTCCGGGTCAGTTGAGGTAAATGGGTGGCAGTTGTAAATGGACAGTAAAGGCATAATGGTCAGGTGAACCTTCAAATCCGCCGACCCATATGCTTGTATTTCAGATGCAAATGTGATGAAAATAGGTTCGAAAGGGGCCATGCACCGTAATATAATTAGTTAGCTGTGAGATGGCCGTGAGTGTATTTACACTGAGTTTAGGGTAGGTATCTGACTGTTTCTCCTAGATCCCTTCTATTTGCCATTGTTCTGCCTTTTTCATGTCGAATTCTTTTTAGGTCAGAGGAAGGTGCCGAGTACACGTATGTAACACCTCTGATTCATAATTATTACTTGCTTCTTTAGCTAGTCTGTCTATTGTTTCGTTACATATAACGCTTAAATGGGCTTTAACCCATATCAGTTGTATATACATTTGATTCTTATTTTGTAATTAACGTTACATATTAATTATTTCGGGGGAGGTATGCTGCAAACAGGTACAGATCCCCCTTCATCAGGAGCAAAGAAATCTACCTAAAAATCTGCAGATTTCTTTACTTCTGGTGAAAGAGAGCCAGTATTCTTTGCTCTCGAAACCCATAGTGTCTTGACTAAAATCTATGCCAAAACAAGGTTATTGCTTTGCCAATCAGAATGCAAATCCTGATCTCCTAAGTATAGGATACTTTGTCCACATCAGAAGAAAAATTAAACAAATCATTGTTCTCATCACTACGTAAATGCCACTATCGCAAGATAATTTGAATAAGTAAACTTATTAAAGATCTTATTCATTCTACAAGAAAAATAATATTCACAGTCTATGATATTCTGTAAGTATTTCATAAGAAATTACGTCATTACTAAAAATTAAAATAATGAAATTTAAATGCATTCCTCGGTATGATATTGAACCCTACTAACATTTAAAATTAATATCATGAAAATTCCTTCCTTGAAGAAATTTGCTAATTAAGTAACTGCATTTAACAAAAAAAATTTCTTTTCATTTGATTCATGGAGTGTAAACAATTAAAACTTATAGATCGGTGTAATACATAATGTAGTAAAAGTGTATTTAATACTACTTCAGTAAATAATGTAAAATTTTAAAGTAACTCATATGATTGTTAGGTTCAACTAGCACTGGTGTACGGCATATAAATTCAAATTTTTAGTGTTACAGCAGATAATATCTACCAATAAGTTAACAAAATATGTTAATAAAACAGCTTTTAGACCGGGGGTTCCCAGCGAAGTCGATGAAATTTTAAAGGAGATGTATGATGATCAAGGACTCAGTTGGAGGTGGATAGTTGAATATGCACAGGAAACCGATCGGCACAGTCAAGATCTCATTTATTACTAAGCACATTTATGACAAGCTTATAACTAATTTTTTGATATAAGATTATATTACTAAAGAGGAAGTAATAATCATCGTATAAAGGGAAAAATACACTAAACTGATTTATAGAGTTTGACGTTCTTTGATAACGTAAACTAAGTCCAAACTCCTGATAGGCTAAATACTACTTTTACTAGTGATAAAGCAAAATATCTATTAAATGTATCTGTATGAGTGTAACTATTTTTAAAGAAATTTCTATCGTTTCATTTACAAAATTCTCTGACATAATTTTAAATACGTACATAAACCTAAACACTTTGTCCATTTAATTCACAATGTTTCATAGAATACATGGGAAATGTTTCATAAAATTACTGTAATAATATTTTAAGTTTTTTCGTAACAGAAAAGTTGAAAAAATCAAATTTTCCAAAAAATTAGGTTTATTGTAATGCAAACACTAAGAGAAGAAAAAGAAAATGTTGCCAAATATGAAAATAAATTCGAGGCTAAACTTGTTCCCCAGTACTTAATAACAAATAGAAAGGTTGTAGAGACATTAGGTTATTACGAAGCAAGAGAGGTGAAAGATATGCAATTCCTTCGCCGGGAATCGAACCACGGACCTCTGAAATACCCGCTCAGTGTGCTGACCATTACACCACGAAGGCACGCTAAGAATGTGGGAGATATAACCTTATATACTCCCCTTTTTAAAGGGCGACTAGGGTTTTAGGGGACCTAGTCGCCAAATCCTGGGTGTGGAGAGTCATCATCCACAACCCTTATAGTTCGGGCGCCACTGTAGAGACATTAGGTTATTACGAAGCAAGAGAGGTGAAAGATATGCAATTCCTTCGCCGGGAATCGAACCACGGACCTCTGAAATACCGGCTCAGTGTGCTGACCATTACACCACGAAGGCACGCTAAGAATGTGGGAGATATACCTTATAAGGTAAGTTCAAATTCACTTTTGGAACATCACCAAAAGTATTCAAATGAAACATATACATTTTAAAGTTATTTAGAGTAGTCTGTGTAGCTTTACACATCAACTTCCGGGTGCTTAAACAGAAACTTCCAATTCACAGCGTTGAACAAAAACAGCCATACTTCTGCTTCTAACGACTGAAGAAACAAAAATAAAAGTAGTTTTCGGAAGCCTAATTTGCAAGCTTAAAAATAAAGTAATAAAAGCTGTTTGAAAAATTTCATCAAAATTGTCGATTAGAACGTAGTCGAATACCCGAAGCCGGGTATAGGTTGTACAGATAATATACTTTCGGTACCTCCAACTTCAATTAAGAAGAAAAGCGCAACTAGATGTTATAGCAGTCCCAAATACAAAATTTCAACGTTCTACGGTTGATCATTTTTTGAGTTATGCGCGATACATACGTACAGACGTGACGAAAATTTCATTTTTAATCCAATTTGAATCCATTTTCAATCAGTTTGGGAATAAAGAGTTCTATATTCTATACATGCTACAGACGTCACGCAAAAAATTAGCGAAAATGGAACCGGGAGAGGTCAAAATGGATATTTCCGTTGAAATACGATGCCCGAAATTTTTCTCGATTGGAATGCATTCTTTACTTTCTACAAGGAAGTAAAAAGCAGTTAAACATACATTGAATAAACCATTTTTCAAAACTTTTGTTCATATTCGTTTTAAAGTAATTGTTATCTTCAAGTTGCTTATATACAATTCTGATTATGTAGTATACTATTCAAGCACACTACAGAAAAAATGTAAAGCGGTCGATGGAGAAAAATCATTCCTTTAAAAGAGGTCGATGCAAGAAAAGGCTCTGTCACCTCTGCTTTAAACTGTTAAAGTTTTATTCTATTAAAATGAAAGAAACCACAGCAAAGAACAGAGTCTGTTTACCTCATCAAATGAAATTTCTTTCAGCTGCTCTGAAGACTTCACGCGTTACAAATAAATGCTATTTTATATAGGCCGAAGACGGCAGAAGTTTCGATTCACTTCGATTCTTTAACTTACTTAACTTAGATTACAATACAGAAGTTAGACAAATGCTGAATAAGTTGCAGTATAAGATGAAATGCTTGATAAATGATACAGATAAGTTAGGTTATATTGATACGAGAAAGGCTTTTCTCGTGGAATTGATTGCTAAGGCATGTATATACTGAACTGCTCTCAGACTTAACGTAACAACTTAACGGAGAAAGATTCTAAGGATCCATTAATTAAGACCCTTTGGAGATTAGATTAGAAAGAAAGAAAATTGGTTTTAAATGAATGCTTTCTGGATGGGAAAGAACTAACGAGATCAGGAAGCAACTTAAAAGGAACACTGTACATCGAGATAAGAAAAGTGAGTATTAATCAGGAACAAACATTTATCAGTTTGTTGCTCAAGAAAAGTGCTTTTAAATAGGTATGATATTTGCGAGTGAAATTTCACAGGTAGTTGATGTGAATGGTTGATAATAATTACTTACCATTGGAATTGAACGAGTCAAAATTGAATCATATAATGAGAGCACATTAAAATAAATGAGCACTGAACAAAGATTTGCACTTTCTTAACATTTGCAAGACACGGAATTAAAATATTTTGATTCAAATGGGTTAGAGCTGGTTTAATAACATAATAGGACAACATTTCACTTAACAGATATGTATTATTTCTGAAAGAAACTGTTTCATTAATTGCAAATACGTCCCCTTCCCATAAAATACGAAATCTGTATCTACATAAAGTCTGTCTCCAAATATACCATATTTCTTTGAGTATTCCGAAAAATACTTTTTTAGCTCATTTTATTGTCCGAAAATTAAGAGGGGGAAATTATGCGAGTAAGTTAATTTCCGAAGAAGGCGATTACAAGAAGAATGTAACAAATGAAAAGTAATCATGTGTAAACTACCATCGACTGGAAACTATCACAATATTTTTTTTAAAAGAAACATGGATTGCATAAATACATAGTAAATACATAGTAATACTAACATTACAGTATCTAACAGATATTAAGCCTATATCTGACAGTAACTGAGACAAACGCGTCACGGGGTGCATTAAATTTTAAAGCCCCAGGGGCACCTCACATGAATGAAACTTTACCGCCCTTAACAGGAGGAACGATGGACAATGGAGAAATAAAGACTCGGATTTCAAAATATCGAACACATCAGCAGTAGATAAGGCTACTATGAGCTGGAACGTAAATAATAGAAGTAAGGTGAAACCGCATGTTTGGAAAGTTTCTTAAACTTACAAACAGTCTGCGTAAAATATGTTTCAGATAATAAAAGCAGGGCAAAAATAAAATTGGGTAAAATGTTAATGAAAATTACAAATACGCATTGAATACAACGAATAAAATAATCAATAAAATGTAATTTGCCAACAAACTAGCCCTCAGAGGTAAACAGCAGGCCAAAAGAGGAAGGCAGAATTTATGCTAATATTCTTAAATAGTGCTACAAAACAAGGACTGAGGAATATGCAAGGAAATATTTCAATTTTGATTTCAAAATATTTCCTATAGCACTATAACTTTTCAAAGTGTACTTAAAGAAAAAATGTGTACTAAATGAAAGGGAACAAGCAAAAAGTTACAAGTGAAATATGACTTGTTTAATTTTAATTCCTTGCTTCCCCCTCTTAATTTAATCCACATCCTCTACTTAGAGTCGCATAAACTCTATCTACTTCAGTTCTGTACTTAGCTTTATTTATTTCTTAGAACTACGTTTAGAGGTTAATATGAAGAAAAAGAAACGCTTTATTAACATTTTTTTTAAACTTCGCCATTCTCATTTTTCAAACATTGAGAAAAATACTTGTTATGTACCATGTCATACCCCCAATTTTTCTTTCTCAATATAATGTTTTCTAATTTGGTTCCTTAAAATAGATAATTATGACTTCTTCATTTCTTTCAGACAATTTGTAATATATAGTAGAAGCTTTACTTTCGACCATACCTTACTGCTTTAATCATTTAGAATCGTTATTTGTTAAAATTACACTAACGATTTATATTTTTAAGTTATTTCTCAAAGTAGTTTCATTTATTGATCAATAAAATTTCATTGTTAATATTATATGAAGACAGATTAGCAGGTTAGAAATTAACTAGCAGTGTTTTCTACGCATTTCAAAATTAATTATTCATATCATCGACTCCATAACCAAAAGAATCTCCTTCAATGTAATCAAATGTTTTTGCATCATAATGTCATCTAAAATCAAGATCAAATATTCTGAAGTTCAGTGGTTTTCTGAACTTTGCCTTCACATGAAAATTTTCAGTGTCTTTTTGTTGTTGTTTATTTGTTTATAACAAAGTACTCGAGGACTATCTGCTTAAGGGGACAGATGTCTTTGTGGGAGAAATACTAGTGAACAATGTTAAAAAGGAGAATATTAAACTCTTTTAAATTTTGCAAGCCGCTTATATATAACAACATATCTTCAGAGAAAGTTTTGCGTTCTTCTTAATTTTTGAATTGCGCTTATTTCTGTCCTATTTATTTTGTACTTTCTTCTTTATATCGCACTTTTTGCATTAAAAATTCGTATATTTTTTAAATCTGTCGTTGATTTTTAAAAACTATCATTAATTTATTAAATATACTAAATAATTTTTGTGTATTTTCCCCTTATATTTATTTTACATGATTTCTTCCTTACTATTATGATATAGCTTTACATCAATAACTAATTAATTAACAAATTTACAATATTAACAATTTTTGAATTAATAGGATCTTCATTGTGCTGAGAAATTGTCCTTACATATTCAGCTATCGACGCCTTGAACATCATCAGCCCTGTTTGAAATTCCATCCATTCCCAGGAGGTCAATATCAACGCTACTGAGAACCTCTGTTTTATGTCTTTATTAAAGTAAAAACTTGTATAATTTCTCAAATTCAAATTCTAAAAGAACTACTGCAATATTCATATCAAGGGCTCATTAAACATTAGTCAAACTACCCTGAAATCGCCTTCAGTAAAAATTTCAGCTGAACATTCCATATAAGCAAAGTTTGTGAGAAAGATTATGAGATTATCACCAAACTTAAATCGGTTCTTAGAATCAACAACGCGCCTCCGTGATTGCTGCACAGGTTAGCATTTCCAGATGCCATTGCGTTGACCTCGGATTCGAGTACTAGAAAAGGCTTAGAAATTTGCCAGCGTATAATATCCCTACGCAATAGGGGTACTCAAAACACATGGCGAGTCAAAAGTCGTCTCAATGGTTTTAGTCATACAAGGGAGTTGGGAAAGACTCTTGAACTGTGGCCTTCGAAGGCCACGCTTGAACCCGTCGCCCGAGCTAGTCTTAAAACTTGGACGGAACGAACTCGGCAAGTCTTACTGTCATACCACTTATATTAATGCAACTAAAAAAAGGATGGAGGGGGATATTCAGAAACTTTAAATCAGGAGTTCGTCATTTTCTGCTTAAGAAGGGAGGAATTTCATAGTTTCATGAAATCTTTCGAGGGGGAAATTTTCATAATTTCAGGGAGTCAGAATTTTATTTAGCTATTAAGTGTTGGTCTTTGTTAAATTTCAAAAATGTTTATGCCTTATTTTATCCTTCTCTATAGATGAGGTTCTGTCAACTACTGTGCCTCCAGAGGTATTTCTGCATTAAAACTGAAAAGTCACAATTTGTGGCGCTATGGTCCTCAATGGTTGTATTGGCACAATATTCTCCCTCTGTCTAGAGATCCACAGGAAGCATGTCTAGATGATATCAGATGCGAAGAAAAGAAACCGTTTTTGTCAGTCAGCATCACCATTTGAGATACACCTGAACTGAGTTGTTATGTTAGAAATTATTTCAAAATACTCATCATTTTCAAAATGCATTAGAATATTTTCGTAATGTTTAAGATTCATTAGAAATTGCAAAATGCACCTTGCCTTGAAACATTAAACTGATTCCAATGAATCTTTTCCTTGATGGAGAGAGAATTATTAGAGTAGGAGGACGATTAACAAATTCGGACATAGATCACAACCTAAAACATCAAATTCTTATTCCAAAAAATCATCATTTCACTACGTTACTGATACAATATTATTACAAAATTCATCACAAAATTCATACACATGTCATTTTTAAGGGGGAAGTAAAAGCAAGCATAGAAATCAAAATACTGTGGAATAAATCTCAGAAGAAGAAAACGATGTTTTGGCAAAAATAAAATTCTCCTGTTAAATGATGCGTAGCAATAATAAAAAAATAGAGCTATAGTTCGAATTAATTACATTAATATATAATGTTTTGTCAGTCCTAAGGTTTATCCTAAGTTTATTAACAGTTAAGTTTTGTGTCTTTCCTATCATATTCTAATTTCAGCTTACAATTTCCTGCCAGAATGTAAATTCAGAAACGCAGTTAATGCAAATGAGAAAGAGTACTATTTAAGTCGTGATTTCACCGACTTCGAGAGAGAGTCTGATTCCCTGACTAGAGCGCGTTTGCCTTTTGGCTACGTCTCTCTTAGCCATTGCTACGCTCGGCCATACCTTAGGCCCTTGCTTGGCTTCGCCGATTTAAGTGATACTTAGGGGCCAACTAGTTAGAACTCTGATCGCTTCGGCTATACCTTTCAAATAGCTTAGTTAAGCTAGTTTTAGATTAAATTATTATTATTTTAAGTTCTAGCCCGAGTGGAGGCTTTGTGTAAAGTTCCAAGTAGGAACTGATCGTAAATATACTGAAAAATAAAGGGTTGTAAACCCTCTTTAAGTCCTTACGTGTTTTGTTCACACACTTAAGCGATTATTCGCTTGTTAGTGTTCGTGGGGTTTTAAGTTAGAACTTTAGGATAAAATAAGTAAAACTCCACACAGTTACTGATGCTTTTAATAGCATATTTCTGACTAGTTAAGAAAAAGAGTATAGCTTGTTATAAAATTTTCCTCTTCTTTTCATTACATTTTTCCGCCTCAGGGGCTCACTTTTGTGAGTACGGGTGTGGCAATCCCGAGGTACCCTAGCCCTTCAGGGGATCATCTTCTTGATGAGACGGGTGTCACGATCCTGGAGCCCCAGTGATCTATCCTCTTTTCCGTCTCCTCTGCTCTGAGCTGAAACTTTCATCCTTCCTTTCTCCCTTGTGGTTCTCCTCTTCGGAGGTTGGGGCTCGCTATGACAGACTGGAACAGCCCTTGTCTCTGGTTCTGAAATGGCGAGAAAACTGCCCACGTGTTTGCCGTGCGTGGAGACCCGTGTCGCTGGAAAAGAGGGTCCTGGTAGTTGAGGGGCGAGGTACTTTCCCCAACACACTGCTTTGGCCTCCGCTTCAGCTAAACGGGAGGCGCCTTGTTGTCCTCACGGGTGTCAATCGGCTGGTCACTAGTCCTTGTGTCAGTGGCTTGGGGATAAGCTTTCGGGAGTACCTGCTTTCGGGAAAGCCGACTGTGGGGCTTCAGTTTGCGTATAGGTCTGGCTAGCCCTAACACAGGATTCTGTGTTCCCTTGTTGGGCTCCGTGGTGGGTGGGGCGGTCGGACCCGAATCTTTATTCTCTACAATATGGCAAAACCACAAATCTATTTTACTAAAGACTTCAATGTCAGTCACGACGCTCAAAGCGCAAATTCTGAAACTTCAACTGCAAAGAAAATACGTACGGATGGAAATGCGAGTAGTGGAAAGAACTGTCCCCGCTTCCTTGTTGTCTCTAGTCCTTCTGGCGAGCTGCAAAAGATGTCTCCTTTCGTAATAAACAAATACATCCACTCTTGTATTGGTGAGCCTAGAAATATAAAGCGTCTCCGCTCTGGAGACTTGCTTATTGATACAATTTCGGCTACCCAGTCTGCATCTTTACTTCAAGTGACCAAACTAGGCCAAGCAAATGTCACTGTTACATCACACAAGACATTGAATGTTTGTCGCGGTGTAATCTCGGAAGTCGACCTTCTGTATGTTCCTGAAGAAGAGATCGCATCCGAGCTATCTGACCAAAACGTCTGTGGTGCTAAGCGGATCAAGATGCGTAAGGAAGGTCAGTTGATCGACACGAAACATGTGATCCTGACCTTCAACTCGCCTGATCTGCCTAAGAATATTAAGGCCGGATACCTAAATTGTCCAGTAAGGCCATATATTCCAAACCCCATGCGATGCTTCCAATGCCAGCGCTTCGGCCATTCTAAGATGTCTTGTCGTGGCAGCATCACATGCGCCCGATGCTCACAGATTGGTCATGATAGTGAGAACTGCACCGCCGCGCCTTTATGTGTAAATTGCAAGGGTGAACACCCAGCATTTTCTCGCCTCTGCCCGAAATGGAAATCTGAAAAAGAAGTGCAGACTACAAAAGTTACAAGGAACATCTCATATGCTGAAGCCAGAAGGTTAGTCCAAAGCACACAGGTTCGACCAAATACATCTTACGCCAGTGCTCTTAAATCATCTCGTACAGTTGCCACCCAAACTTCAGTTGGTATACAGACTCAACCAAATAAAACCCAACCGATTATTAGCAGCAAGAAAAAAGAAAACCCAACACATATAGTGCAAAGAAAAGAAACAGTAATTGAAAGGAAACCCAAAAATCTCACTCAGAAAACAGTCAATAAAAATAGAAGCCCCAGCAACAGCTCTTTTGATGGGATGATTTCTGAATCTGTGGATTCAGACAGTATGGAAATAGAAGAGGGTCTAGAAGTTCCCAGGCATCTTCTCCCACGAAAAACTAAAAAGCAGCACAGAAAGAACAAAGAGAAATCATAATGGCCACCCTCGTCTCATGGAACTGTCGCGGTTTCCACCGAAATTTGCTAGACATCAAAGCAATAATCAATACCCATGATCCTGTGTGCTTAGCAATACAAGAAACTAATCTAAAACCAGAACAGCAAGCAAAACTTCGGAGGTTCTCATTGCTTAGGAAAGAAAATCTTGCAGGTGAACGTGCCAGTGGGGGTGTAGGCCTCCTCACCTCACTGGACTATCCATCAAATGCACTTCCATTGACGATATCCCTCCAAGTTGTCGCTACCCAAATAAATTTGAACATTGTTGTTTCAGTTGTTTCCCTGTATTTGCCTCCAAATGAGCACATTGATCAGCAGGATTTAAATAATCTTATAGAGCAGCTGCCTGCGCCATTTATCATAATAGGAGATTTTAATGGCCATAGTCCGCTCTGGGGAAGTAAAGACACAAATTCCCGAGGAAGACAAATTGAGCAGATGATCGAAGATCATAGCCTTTGTCTCCTGAATAATGGGCAGAGTACGTACTTCCATGAGCCTTCAAGGACATTCCACGCTCTCGACCTTGCCATCTGTTCACCATCTCTGTTGCCATTTTGCACTTTTAGTGTGGGAAATGATCTTTACAACAGCGATCATTACCCCATTTTTGTATCTCTTGCACGAAGAGGAGCAAACCCCATGTCCAGAAGCCCACGGTTCATACTTGATAGGGCAGACTGGGAACTCTTCTCTTCCATTGCAGAGCTGACGGGGAACATGGTAGAAGATGTGCATGTCGATGACGCAGTTGAAGCAATTACTAATACTGTTATACAGGCAGCTATGCTCTCCATTCCTAGAACATCAGGAAAAATGCTGAAATATTCAAAACCATGGTGGAATCGTGACTGTCATGAAGCGCTTAAAAAACAGAGAAAAGCATGGGGAATTTTTCGTAGGTATCCTACTTTGCAAAACCTTATAGCGTTTAAAAGAGCCAAAGCAAATGCACGAAAAGTAAGAAGGCAGAGCCAGAGGGATTCCTGGATTTCATATGTGTCTTCAATAACATCGTCTACGCCTAGTAAGCGAGTTTGGGAAAGAGTTAAAAAAGCATGCGGAATTTATAAAGACCACTCACTTTCCTTTTTGGAAAAAGATGGCCGAGTGATTAGCTCCATAGAAGAAATTGCAAATGCTATTGGTGAGACGTTTTCTGCCGTATCTTCCAGCAGAAATTACTCTCCCGCATTTCTCTCTATTAAGCAGCGCTCCGAAAAAAATCCCATTGCTTTCAATTCCCCCAACTCCGAGCCCTACAATAGGGATTTTACTATGATTGAGTTAAAGAGAGCTTTGTTCCAGACACACAAATCTTGTCCGGGTCTTGACGGCGTGAGCTACGATATGCTGAAGCATCTATCCTGTAAGTCACTGAATGCCCTTCTAACTCTTTACAATAGGGTGTGGAAGGAGCATACTTTCCCCAGTGCATGGAGGAGAGCTGTTGTCATTCCTATCGCTAAGCCAGGAAAAGACCCGCGGAATCCCTCGAATTATCGGCCAATAGCCCTTACGAGCTGCATATGCAAACTGTTTGAAAAGATGGTAAACAGCCGCCTAGTGTATTTCTTAGAAAAGAATAATATATTGTCACCTTATCAAATCGGTTTCCGAAAGGGAAGGACAACTGTAGATAATATGCTCCTTTTGGAAATATCTATTCGTAAAGCTTTCCTTAGAAGAAACCATCTTG
>KK113945.1:5801-18575 GCA_000611955.2 Stegodyphus mimosarum
CACAATATCTCAAACGTTTAGCAAAAACTCAGTTCAAAACAGATAAAATAGTTCTATCTCACAGCGAAATCACTACAATCAATACAGCATTAAGTAAACAAACAGCAGTTCGCTTTTTACAGCTACAAGTATAACAGCAACAACAACAACTAACTCACTAACTGAGATGAGGTGTTTCACCTCGGCTTTTATAAGCTTTTTAATTATCAGTAGAACAATCACGATGTTTCTAGATTTTTCTGGATGGCAACAGTAATTACGAGATATTTATTTATTAAGCATTAAATGCACGCGCTCTTTTATTTTTATTGCTATTTTTTTTTGGCGTAGCTTTCTCTTCAAAAATCGTCTGCGTTGCTAAGGCAACATGAAGCAAATCTAATTACAATTCTAAATAAATAGCCAAATAAATGTGAAATTCGTAACAGTATTTAATGTTTGGCAATACTATTTTTATTTCATCGTAAAACTTAAAAATGTTTTATTAACAAACTCTAGGATTTGAAAGCGAGTAGTGGCAACAGCTTTCGAAATCAAGCAGTTTTTAATTTCCAGCTTGCGAGATTGTTGCCACTCGGAAAAATGAGGGAGAAATTATTTTCGTTTTTCCGAGTTTTTAATTAATATCTCTGATTTTAACTACTTTTTTTTTGGGAAAAAAAGGAAGTCGACCTATTCCAGGACCAGAAAAGACTTGTAAAAAGTTTTGGTGACGACAGCTATAGTAATGACTGAGTTATTAGAGAACAAACCAATAGACTTTCTTCTTTATATATATAAATAAATCGAATTGTAATATACAGCAGCAATATAATGTACAATAATCTCTGTAAGCAGTTATTTCCTTGAAACTATTCATGAATGATAATTGACGAAAATATACTTCTCTAAAAAGCATTTGCATTTGAAGGGTTATAATTTGTAACTTCTTTACACACTGGGATAATTATTTTAAGTTTTGCTAACAATTAAAAACATGAGGATGGTTTCTCTTTCACTCATGCCATATATATTCGCTCATACCGGAAGGTTATGTAAATGTAAAGTTTGAGCAAAAAACATAATTGGAAGAGAAATTAGGCAAAATTAAAATTAGGCAAAAAATGCAACCTTAAATTGGCATAGATTTTGAATAGCATTCTGTCACTAAAATCCACGCCAATGTAAATTTGCTTTTATGCCTTATTTTAAACGGGTAAAAAAGACTAAAAGCTGTTGAACAGTAACTTCAGCTCTTATATTTTTTTTCTTGAAGCGGTGCCTTGCTGTTCGAGATTACTTTTCAAAGATCTCAGTAACCTGAACTTTAAAACAAGTTAGTATTGACTAGAGGCCTTGTCGATTTCACTTGTTATTCTTTTTGGTAAGTGAATCTCTTCGGCAATGATTAGCCGAGGATGAGAAATAAGATGCTTTATTTTAAAGGAATTAAGCTGTTGCCAGAACTGGTTAAATAAAAATTTTCAGCATAAAATCTACACTTGTATAAGTTGACGGTAATTAGGCTGATAATTCGCCGCATATAGAATGTAACTGTCCGTGAAGTCATGTTAGGAGAACACCTTTTAAAAGATTCTTAAGATAGAGCTTGTTCTGCATTTGAAAGCCTAGTTTTGCTATTCTAGATAAGATATCCTGTCTTCGATTATTACTTGCCGATAGTTTAAAGTCACATCGGTGAATTCCGAGCCAACTTCGCAACTAAATTTGTTTTGCGTAAATTTTGGGTATTAGCTATTTATATATAGTTTCGTTCTGTGTCTTCTACGCCTTAATTCGGCTATGAGATTCTCCCCATAAGTGCAGGCGGACTTTTTAAGCACCATAAGTGCTTTCTGTTCATCTTATTGAGTTTAAAATAAAAGTGTCTTTAATACACTTCTCAAGTTTCTGTACTTTAATTTTAGATGATATCGATAAGTCACTTTAAGTCTACCAAAAGTTTAAGTCTCATTTTATAGTAGTTAAACCTTATAAAGGTTATAGTAAAGAACAGAAACATTTTTCTTCGTATGTTATATCCATATTTTTATGTATATACTTTTTTAAATAGTCCGGATAGATATATAAATAACAATTTTTTAAAAGTTCAAGTGACATTTTAATTAATAAACGAAAATGAGCTTGAAGAAAATGTTTTTTCCTTCACAGTTCAGATGACATTTTTCGATCTTTACAATTTAATTTTTGTTTGTTGAGAGATGACGAAAAATGAAATCAGTAAAATATTGAATTGCGTCTTCATCTGAGGTACTTTACACTTGGATTTAGGTTTTGACAGCATTAATCTGACAGACGGACGAAAGAGAAAAAAATTAAATTAATTTATCTACGTACTAAAAAAAATAATTTTCTTTTTTCTTTTGTTAATTTTTCATTTACACATTATTTCTTCTGCATATTTTTAGTGGGCAGGTGAGTAATAATTAAATTCCGACCTTTAAAACTTTCTACTAAGGATTTATGGATTATGCATAACATCATAGCAGCTTTTCTCTGTGGGCAGGTGAAAAATAATTAAAGCTTTGCAATAAGAAAAGAAAATTTAAAACATTGTTGTCTGCTTAGACTTTAGAGGATCATGCGTGAGATCATAACAGCTCACGTTACTTTCGAGCTTTTTGAGTGGCTATTTTATATACGCATGCGTGTATTAATTTAACACGCAATCTCACAAATTCATTCGTGCATTTGTGTTTTACTCTTTTTTTTCCCTCATTAACGACAGATATCGTACCCCTTCGAGGTCAATCCATTTATCGCAGTATTAAAAAATCTGATGTGTACACCACATGACTTCCTTGTACGCAATAGTAAATTATACGCATTTTTTCCTGCATTTCATTTAAACTTATTTCCTCGAATTTCATTAGAGATATAGATTCTCGTTCATTTAATTCATTCCTCACTTCGCGACAGGGCAAAAATACCTAGAACATCAAAATATCTGTATTAGAAATTTAAAAATATAGGAAAATATAAAACATAAATATAGTTCAAACAATTCAAAGAATCGGCCAGCAGGCATAATGGTCGATATTTCGGTGCACAAAACTGAAAGTTTACTTTTGGTCTCACTCAGGAAAAAGACACTGAAGGCGTAGAAACGGAATTTGTTCTGGACGCTATGCTGAGTCAATATACGGGAGTCAATATATGCGATAATTTAATAACTTAAATGATAATTCCAGAATGGATTAAGCATGAGTCAATTCAGAATAATAAAAGAAGGTGTTATCTGTGTTGTTGCGAAGCTAGTTTCTCTAGATTGGCAACAAATCCACCATTCTGCTAAGTTTCAAATATAAACAAATATGGCTGCTACGTAAAAATAATTAGGCTTAGCCGCACTTAAAACAACTTTTAAATTGTTGATAATTCTACAAATATTGCATGCAGATTAACTAAAGGCATAAAAACCTTAACCGGAGGATAAGAACAACATAATTCAATCATTTTTAAAGCAAAAAATGCGCAATTTACCATCATATACGAATACAAAAACTGAGCTCACTGAGCCGAGTAACAGAGTGGGTATATATATATATATGTATAGTGCCCACTAGTTGCCGAGCGGTAAAAGTCGCTAAACACTGTTAGTTTGATCTGCGGTTATAATCCCGACAAATGGATTGGCTACATGGGCGCTGTAGTGGCTTTTCCCATGTGTAACGTGTATACGAGCCAGTTTTTTAGAAAAATCCTCCATGAAGGCATCACTTCCCTTAGGCAGATAGCCCTCGAATGCAAATAAATCAATCATCTTCTTACCTGGAAGTCAAACCTGTGATTTGAAACAAGACTAAACTTATTTCGTCATCACTTCACTTTTTTCTTTAAATTAAAAATAATGCAACATCTTTCATAAGCAAACTACAACAACTTCTAGCAACATTTATTTGAATTCTTTCATAAATTACTCTGTATGGCTTCTACTAGTAGTTACTACTAAAATTCTGCAAGTGTGAGGTTAAAAAATTATTTTCTTTTAGTACAAAAGATTTAAAACTATTCAACGATTTGTATATTACATAAAGTTTCATGTTCTAACTTTTACTTTTTTGTAACCACCATAAAATTACCACTTCCTAGCTTATATATGTTAGCGTTAGTTATTTTGTCCAGCATGTTTCAAAGATGATTATTATTCATTCAGAGATTTTTTTAATTTATTAACATAATTTGTGTTCATTTTAACTAAGATTTTTTATTTAATAAGAATTTAAATAAAAATTATTATATTTTATTCGCAATGCAAAATAATAGTTTCTGTTCTGTAAATTGCCATGTTTATGCGAATTTGTTTCATTTGCTAAGTTTGTTTATTAAATTATTTTGGATATATAGTGTCTATAGTGGTAATTAGTTATAAATGCATAGTGTTAACAATAGTTGTAAATGCAGGAAAGGAAAAGATATTTTAAATGCTTTTTCATTTTTTTTTAGCCTAAAGAGCTATTAGTCTCAAAACGGCTTTTTGCGTCGTTTCACTTCCTGCGTTGATTCACTTTTCAAACTGTTGCCACCAAATATTATGCCATGCATTATACTTAAAGAAACTAAATAATGAAGAATCTGCATGACTGCATAAATGTTTCTTGCATCGTGAAAAAACAACAGTACCTAGAGCCATCAAATTTTGAATAATGTAGTCCTCCAGCCGAACATGGGCACTTGGAAGCCCGAATTTGGAATTTCGAATTTGCTTTATTATCTATTTCAAATTTTGTGAAACTTTAACGAATTTTTGATTAACAAACTCCATAATTTCAAAGCGAGTAATGGTAACACTGTTGGGAAAAAAGAATTTTCCTCTCCAGCTTGCCAGACTCTGTATCGGAAATTCTAAAGATATGCTGTTTTTAAATATTTTGTGATACTGCTATCGGATGGAATTTTATGTGGTTTAAGTGCGCAGAACAAGATATTTGATAAATAAAGGTAACACACAAAACTTTAAATAAACGCCCCCTTGGGAGTAATATAAAATCTGAAAGCTTTCAATTTTTTTCCCCCAGAAGAGCTATTAGTCTCAAAATGACATTTTGCGTTGAATGACTTTAAATGTCAGAATCACTTTTTAAATTGGTGCCATTAAATATTATCGCTCTTTGGCCCGTATTATATTTAAGGAAACCAAATAAGGAATAATCTATATGAATGTACATATGTTTTTCTCACTGTGAACAAACAACGATACCTAGAGTCATCAAATTGTGAGTAACATACTCCTCCACCCGAACATGGGCATCTAGAAGTCGAAATTTGGATTTTGTTTTATTGTGCATTTCAGATTTTGTAAATCTTTAATGAATATTTAATTATAAATTCAAGAATTTCAAAGAGAGCTGGGGCAACACTGTAGGGTATAAAACAGTTTTATCTCCAGCGTGTCTATTGTAAATTCTAAAGATATGGTGTTTTTAAATATTTTTAGCACAATTTGGAGTTAACTCAAATGCTTTTGAAACGTGCAAGAAAAAATTCGCCCGTTTGGGCGTAATATAAAATCTGAAACCTTTTTCTTTTTTTTTTTTTTTTTTTTTAATTTTTTTTTTTTTTAGAGATGATAAACCTTAACTGAAACAGGAATATGCATGCAACAAAATTAAGAAGTCAACATATATTTTAAAAAATAAAAACTGTTTTCCTCACGTGTTTCAGTTTTATACGGAAACACACTGCAATTGAACTTCAAGCGTATTAAGAATTTTTTTTAAATGAAGAACGTGACAAAAAATATTTTAAATGGTTTTATGTAAACAAACTCATTTTAGGAAATCAATAGAATACGTGTGCGTCATTGAAGTAATGGCACTACATGCGAGAAATATTTGGAATGTGTCTCTCTGACATTGATGAAATGAAATGAGTTTGGACACTGCAAATACATTATTTATATTTTTGATTACCTTAAATTATGTTTCCTACTAAAGTGTAGAATACAACTGCATAACAAATTATTATAAATAACAAGACATAAACGGGCATTGCTCCAAAATATACAAACTCCAATATTAAATCATAGATCATAAAAATACTGGGGTAAAAAAAATAAAAGCAAACGAAGGTCAAATTCAAACAATTGTAATATGCAGGCCGTTTCACAATGAGCCCTAAATAGCCAGATTTGAACAATTGATTGTAAGTTGGTGATTCCAGGTTAAGAAGGGGAAAAAATTTAACAGTCGTGTATTTTTGTTAAAAAAAAATTCCACATTATGTTGCTACTTTCTGAAAGTAAACATGCCTCATTCGATTCCTTTTTTCGACTAAAATTAAAAGTATTTTGCTAAACGCTAAAGAGGTACCTAACACGACCATTTTGAAATCACTATGTGTAAACATTTAGCGAACTTAAAATAAATATAGTTTTTTTTTATACTATGATACTTACATAGTATTAAATGTGTTTATCTCATATAATATACGAAAACAAAAAATTTTTAAAAAATGCACGATTTAAAGTATTAAAAATACAAAGCCTATAAAAATTTGCAAAGCAAAATTATTAATTTAATGCTTTCTTTCAGTAAAAATGAAATTCCAGAAAGATGCTAAAAATTTCTACGAAATTATATTTTAATTTATTTATTTATTTATTTATTTATTTTATTTATTTTTTTATTTACTTATTTATTTATTTTTGTAACAAATTTCTTGAAACTCAGTCTTACGTGGTTACACCAAAATATTTCCAGGAAAGTACCTAAGAAACTTCTTTTTTAATATAAAGCGAAACCAATAAAATTAAGATTAATAACATTTCAATGTTTTTATGACAGCAACTATAAAACACTATATTATTTCGAATTGAAGCCATGCATTTTATTCATTTTTTTTTTTTTAAATTTAAAGCAGATTGTTTCTGCCGATGCCCCACTCCTTAACAGTCGGGTCTGCAGGTGAGCATGGTATTAATAGTACTACAATTTTCGACAACATTATTGATTTTTTCAATTTTAAAATCCTACTGGGGTTATATTTTAGAACTATTGATACTTCTGAATGTTTCGTGTCCCATCTGCGGCTGAGCGGTAAAATCGATTAACACTGGTAGTTCCGATCTGGATTCGATTCTAGACGAACGGGCTGTCTGCATGAGCGTTTTCGTGGTTTTCTTTATATGTAACGGGTGTAGGAGCCAGTTTTTCTTAGAACGTTCTCCACGAAGACATCCCTCCCCTTAGGCAGATAGTCCTTGCGTGCTTTGCTTAAATCAAATCAAACTTCTTAGTGTTTCCAGTTTTCTAATTTTAAAATCCTTCGGTTGCTTAATTTCTAGAGCAGATTAAATTCGACATAATACAAATTTTTAAGTTTTTCAAAACTCTTCCTTAATTACAACAATATTATTACATTCTATATTATGTTTTAAGGTTCAGAGGAAAGAAAACCCAGTTTGCTCGAACTTACATTTAATGCTAAGAAGTTTAAAAATATTAACTCATTAGTACAGGGATAAAAATTCTGAGAAATGTTAGTTTCTTCTGAAATTCAGTTTTATATTGAAAATACTTTTTTTTTTGTGTGTGATGCTTATATTAGAGTTACAGGTGAGACATTTTGCAGAGCACACTGAAATATTTTACTCTTGCCAAAGAAAGCGTTAGGGAACACTAAATGATACCTAATTAAATGAGTAATAATACTGGAATGGGAAAATGCGCTATCACATTGAAGAACATTATTTCTGTCATCTTTAAATACTAGGTAATTTTACAACATAATAATGTGGAATCGCGCAATTGATCTGCGTAGATTTATCTCTCTATTATTCAACCACCAATTGCAAGCTACCAGCGCACTGAATCATTTCCAGTACTTTAAGAATACAATAATGAGGAATCGTGTAATTGACCTGCACAGGCTTTATCTCTATGTTATTCAACCACTAAGCGCAAGCTGCTGGTGCACTTAGCCATTTTTCAGTCTACCAAATATGGACAAATCTCTTTTATTTCCTCAAATCAATCTCACTAAAACCACTGTTTGAGCTTCTTAGCATGCCTAAGGCCACTGGCTGCTGTTGCTATAGACTTTTGAACAGATTCTTTCTTCATCATCTATAGCAATTATTCTCTAAATGTATATAGTATTCGTATCATCTAAAATCGTTTAGTGATTCACTAACTAGGCTATGGCACTGTTATATAATAAAAGCAATTTGAAAGCATAAGATCTCAAAACCATAGTCATGAATGTAGTGAATGATTATTGCATAGAAGCATCCAGTCTCTCTTAGCGCACCTAGACATTTGTCATGGGATTAGATTGTTTGTTATAGCAAAGCCCACTAAGGCCATTCTCTAAAAGGAAGAAGGTTTTCGCGATGGACATTTTAAGGAAAACTGGTTATTTTTCACATTACAAATAGTTTTCAAGGAAGAGAAATAAAAAGTATAAAACGAGGTTACATATTTAGGGACTGAAAGGCGACCTGAAGGCTGCTTCTGTTCAATACTAGTCTCTCCAAAATCAAAATCAATTTCAGATTAAACTATTTTTACACTGGGCATTGATTAGACGTTCTGTCTCCTTCAACATCATAAAACTTCCATGATTATTATAGCAGCATTAGGGTCATTTCTTAAATAATATCTAATAACAACTTAGCTTAACGATGCTTTTGTCTTTATTAATATCTACCGGTATCAAGTATTTTAAATATAATCTATATTTTCGAGGTCAGATGACAGCGGCTTTGAATAACCGGTAGAAAATATGAACGTTCGAACGAAATCTCGCAAACCATGATCCAAATTTCTGACTCATTTTGGTATTTGATACAACCTTTTGTGATGGACCGTATGAGGAAAATTGTTCATCTTCGTGCAGAAAAATGTTGTGCTCTGTGCGCATACGAAAACGAAATTTCCTCTTGCCTCAAAAACGGATGATTGATAATAAATGTTACATAATCAACATTCTTATCGATGGTAATTTCTTGTAATACTGAATAGAGCATATTTCTGCTCCATTTGACTCAAATAAGACACTATTGCGGAAGCTAAATAAGTGATCACGGCTGTTGCTGAGTTGTTTATTCGCGCTATTGCTATTATTAAACTCATTAAATTTCTGTGCACATGAATATTATCTTCAAAATAAACTAGGTGACAGTAGAAAATGGCTCTTGTTAGAGGTTATTTATTATATTTAAATAAATTATCAAATCTTTACATCCTGAACATTTTTATTGCTGTGATTTTTATAATAAGAAATTTTTATCTTGCTTAAGAATGGAAGACTTGAAATTTGATACAAAATAATTTATATTGTAACAACTTTCTTAACAAGAGTTTTAGGAATGAGATTAAAAGAGTTTAATTTCTAAAAGGAAGAACGAAATGATTCCTTACGATTCTTTATCTTATCCACATAATGCAGTATACACGCGGAATTTCACTTTAGCCAGCAGACGTTAGGATTGGGAATATTCAGTTTTGCGACAATGAGTGTGTCCAGTCCAGTTTAAATTAGAAGGTTTGAGTTCTAGCTGTAGAGAGGACAAGACAGTCATTTTTTTTAATCACTAACATATGTTAAATTCACATCGCTAGATGGTGTAATTTAAAATCATGAATACCCGATTGAGAATTTTCGCAGTTGCTGGACAAATCAGCTTAATTAACAAGTATTATTGTTCCTGACCTGTAAGAAAGACAAACACTGGATATTCTGACACTCATGCAGGAATATCATAATACACAGCGTAAATATATGATGTGCGATATATACAACATGACGCATCATACTGCACCGTTCTAATTCTTTTATTTTGACGGCAGTATTGAGGCATACATTTCAATATGAGTACTCATCCAGATCTCCAGACACAAAACGCTGTGCTTACTTTTTTTTTTCAATTTTTCTTTCTATTTATGGAGCTGCCAGGAGATCATCCAAAGGCAATACTGAAACATGTATTGTGATGGCACTTATCGTTGCTCTGTACACAAATAATTATCTACATTTTAATTGGTTTTGGCAGTGCTTAATAATAATTACCCCATGATTCAGTATTTATCACAGGTATTTGGGCTCTACTGCAATTACATAAACAAATTCTTTTGAAAAATATCTTACTATCATACATTTGTGTGTTAATTGTAGAACCACGCAATTATTAGTTTCAAATTTAGTGAAATATAAATTTTAAAACTTTCAACGACTTTTGAATTATTTTGTATACAGAGAGGAATGACAAACCTAATCCAACTCCGCTTAAGAACAACTACTAAGATTGATATAGACTTTTTTAACAGAAGAGCTTTCAGTGATTAAATTCTGTTGCCTTCTTCAGCTGCGATTAAATGAAGAACAATTATCACTAACAGAAAGAAAGATGAATTTTCTAGAATTTACTGATAATTACCCTTGATGTTTGCCCTCCCTAATAAAGGAGAAAAACGACATAATCAAAATAAACTGGACATGTAGTGCCTTCTAGGGGTATAAAAAGAAATCAGAATATTTTTTCGTATAGCTGGGGGAGAAAACAAGTTACAGTTTAAGTCATTGAATAATATAGACATATTATTGGATATGGAAAGCCTCAAAGAAATCTCATTCATCAACAGAAAAAAAAACTGAATGATTTTTCAGAAGCAAAATTGAATTTGGGATCTGCAGCCCAGTAATTCTAGATTAGAATTATTGGGCTAATTAATTATATAATTAATTATTAGTTAATAATAGAAGATTTATTTAGTTAGTTGGTTATTTTTAAGGTAATACCTTTGTTCCTTTGTATGATCTACTTGCCTACCTTTTGTGTGAAAGCTGGAAGAGTAGTGACTGCACAGAAGAAAGGTTAAAATTACCCTTTATTACACTCTTTATGAATTTACAATGCATCAACTCGACGCTAACAAACTACGCCTCTGCTTGAGCGGTAACTGAAACAGTAAGAACTAAATTCAAAATTTGAAGACATTCACAAATAGTAGAATTACGCTACAGGGCTCAGACTATCCTGTTTCCTAACAGAGCGTTGATAATTTAATGGCAGCAAAGTAATAGCTGTTACATCATGTTTAACCAGCAATAAATGCTAAGCCGAAGCTCACGCTACGACAAGCACAGTGTTTTCCCACACTCTCTAACTTTCCCTTCTAGAACTTAATACTTAAATCTTTTCTCTCACTGGTGGAATTTGCATTACTTCATGCGCGCTACCAAATTTAAATATTCTGGCATTGACAATCAGGGGGATGAAGGCTTATAGGAAAGGGGGTTTACTCCAACTGCGCGAATCAAAATTTCTTCCCCCTTTCCTGCCGGGGAATTTAACGACCGCATAAAGCAAAAGTTTCCCTCTCCCCTTAGAACGCTACAGGAAGTCCCTTTCACACTTTCCGAAGAAGCCGTCTTCCTTTCTAAAAGCCGGAAGTTACAATTTTACTTTCCGAAGCCAGCCAAGAGGGAAATAGTTAGATATTCTTTACTCGTTAGAACGAAGTAAAGCATGTCCAATAAGCAGGTTAATTACTTGAATAACAGTAATAAATTCAAGAGCTAGCAAAGAAAATAAAAGGTATCAGTAAACACACATGTTAGCATCAGACATATCTTTCATTAATGATTCTTCAGAACTAAAGTATGTTAAAGCATACTAGAATTATTTTTGTAATTAAAGTAATCATTTAGATAAAAACAACTTAGCGTGAAATCTATTACAACAACAATACTATGAGTTTGAAATATTGACGTATAATCTTAAATTTTAAATAAATTAAAATAATTATGCTAAGAAGATTTTTCAAAAATTTAAAAGGAAGAATTAGATAAACAGTACTCCAAATTCATAATCAATCACTCCTCTCGATAAATTATAGCTTAATTTTTTTAACCAAAAATTCTTTTTGTGTGTGTGCGTGTGTGTAATACAATTGGAAATACCTGAATAACATTAGCAGGTCGTTTTAATTCAGAACTATTTTAAACATGATAGAATATAATTTGAAATTTAATAAAGAAATAATGCATATTTCAATATAATTGAAATTTAATAATTTTCTTTTAACGCATGCCAAATTTTTATTTAATTTGTTTTCTATATGCAAACATTTTACAATATTTGAAACATAAAAATAGTGATTTTTACACTCAACTGAAGCCGCCCAGATGGTATAGTGGTTAGGAGAGCCGACTGCGATACCAACGGGCCCGGGCCCTGGAGAAGGCATGGTTATAACCGTTCGTCACCTCATAGGAGGCAAAGGTGGCTCTATAACAAAGTGCTGCTAATAAAGTGCACCGGCCTTAGTAGTGGCCAAGTCGAAATCGGCTAAAGACCCGCCATTGGTAAAAAAAACCAATGCCAGAACTGAATGCCAGCTTTAGAGAAAAAAGTGAATTTTTCATAGAAATCCATTTTGGAAATTCAAACTCTGAGAGGGACAAGGAAATGATTAGCAATTTAAAAAAAATTTTCACTACTAGGATCAGCTCTTTTATTCAGAGAGGGCATAGAACGTTTAGCATTTCTTCTTTATAGAATCGTAAGGTTAGCGAGCATAATATAATAGTAGTTCATAATATTAATCAAATAACTAATTTAATTATCATGAATATTTTGTGAAATCACGAAAATTTTCAAAAACCAATTTTGATCAGTTTTTACTTCCTTGTACCAAGTGAAGGAAGTATTGTAATCGCGAAAAGTTTCGAATGTCATATTTCAACTAAAATATCCATTTTGATCGATCTCGAATCCATTTAAACGATGTTTTTTGCGTAGAATCTGTACGTACGGACAGAAAAAAGGAC
>KK113946.1:0-71574 GCA_000611955.2 Stegodyphus mimosarum
GCACCACAGAGAACGTCTTCTCCGATGGGCAGGCGTTAGAGGTATACACCGTACAGGGCGTCGGGCAAACAAACCACCACCGTGCAGTCTTCTGGCCACGGTAAAACGCGATATCGGACGTCCAGTCGCCTGTGTCGTGTGTCTAACGATTTCTCCCGCTGTCTGCCGCCTGTTTCTTCTGGCCTGTAAGGTACCGGTCATGTGCGGGCGTGGTTCCTCGTGGACGACCACTACTAAACCCCCGAATAGCTGTTCCCGTAGTTTGAAATTGTCTCCAAAGTCGTGAAACGATGCTGTGAGCAATTCCGAACTCTGCAGCCACACTTGTCACACTGCGGCCTTCCTCCAACTTCCCAATGATTCGACCTCGGTTAAAAGCATCCATATGTCGTCTAACAGATTGATTATTCACCATTTCTCGCTGAGGCACCAACTCGGTGTGATTTTAACTGCTATACGGCGTGCAAACTCTTTGCCAGAAATACTGATCTTACACCGACAACATGCTTTATACTACTCAGACACTCCACCATTACGTCTACCTACATATCTGCGCATGTGCTGCCGTACGTCACCTTAATTAATCTCCTGATTGGTCTTTCTGTCCGCTCTGCCTCTTCGTTCAGCTGATATGCTAATTTTTCGACTTCGTCCTTAATTTTTGCACACCAGTGTAGGTCAATCGTACAACAACCATGGACCACACGCTTTCTATCAGCGAAAGATCCGGAGAGCGAGCCGGCTAGGGAAGCAATTCAATCTGGGGATTGACGACGAACCCTTGGACAATGCGTGCCACGTGTGGTTGCGCATTATGCTGTTGAAATATGGCTGTGGACAAGCCCTGAAGATAAGAAAGGACAACTGGCTCCAACACCTCGGAGATGTAGCGCTGGCTGTTTAAAATACCGGTAGTGCGTACTAGAGGAGTGCGAGAGTAATATCCAATACCGCCCTATACCATAATACCCGATACAGGACCAGTGTGGCGGTGCATAACGCAGCTGTTCAGCATCCTCCCTCCACGGTGTCGCCAGGCTCGAATCCGATCATCGTGGTGTTGCAGGCGGAAGCGTTACTCATCAGTAAAGACAATTTCATTCCATTCTGCCGTCTACAATCTTCTTTCATTGCACCATTGGCGGCGATGTCTGTGGTTCTGCGTCAAGGTTAGACGAAGCAATGGACGTCTTGCGGACAGACCGCTCTGCTGTAAAGGGTGTCGAATGGTACGCGCAGACACTGGATGATGCGTTACAGACTGAATATGTTGTGCTCCGGTTCATGATGTGACTGAGCGATCCGTCACTGCCATGCGCACAATATTCCTTTCATCACGTGAAGTGGTGCATTGAGGTGGATGTGATCGAACACGTCGGTCCGTCGTACCCTCCTGCATCCAACGGTCACATATCCACATTACAGTTGTTTGGTTTCGTCCAACACGACTACCGATATCCCTGACAGGTAATCTACACTCTCGATAGGCCACTATCCTTCCTCTGTCGAACTCGGATACTTGATCAAACGATGATCGCTGTTTACGAGGCATAATTGGTCGCTTTTTTTTTGCAAAAAACCACAAGAAAAACACAATTGCCGAACTTGAAACCGTCGAAAACTCCAAGCCTTAAATAGCGCTTTGAAGTGGCGCCACAGGCGCGCGTGACGTGCGTCTGCGCTAAAATTCTAATCATTTGCATATCTCACCTCCGCTAATGTATGTTGTAAATTTCATGTTATTTGCATGCTTCCTTCAGGGTGTTGCATTTAGGGTGGCCAGCAGTGTATGTATTAAAATCGTACGTTTTCTAATTGGCAGTACTTCGGGAACTAATTATTTGCGAGGCTACGTGGAACATACAATTTAAATTAGAGATGTAATGTTTCGCGTAGTGACTGCACTTGTCCTGTCGCATAAATAATAAATGTATGGTAGCGTAACACAGAGGGTCAGTATTTTTTAAAGACTTCGCTAAAAACAATATATCTTTTAAAGGCAGCGCATCTAAAGATATCTGGTTGTAACGAAAGTTTTCCTTCAAAAAAATTTTCTTAATAAAGTTAGAAAAAAACATGAAAGCAATCCTTTAGTGCGGGTAGTAATCCCCCCACAAATCTATGATTTTTCTGCCAACGTTCTGATAGTATTTCAAAGCCTTCGGCCCAGAAACTTGGGAGCCACAAGTTCAAAAACACATCAATCTCATTTCGGACGTCCTGTGCATAATAGAAGAGAGGACCAGCAAAATGTAGCTGTAGGTGTGAAAAAAAGTAGAAGTCCGAAGAAGGAATGAGGGCTATGTGGTGTGTCGGGCAAAAGATCTCATTCGAGTGCGTACAGAGCTCAGTTGGTGAATGCAAACATATGTGGTTTTGCATTATCTTGATGGAACATTACCATTTTGCGCCGGAACTCAGTTCAAGTTTAACTCAGCTCAAGAACAGTTTACTGTCGAGGGTTTTACCTCTTTCTTATTTGTGGATAATACCACGGCAATTCCACAAGATACAAAGCATGATCTTTTTGTTAGTCAAATTGCGCTATGCGACGCTGCCGACTGGTTCACCGGGCGCAGATCAACCCCCTTTTCGGCCAGTGTTGTTGAAGTAAATCACCACAAGTGATGATCCGGTCCAGAATTTCGTCCTTGCATTGATATTCGAGCAGATTAATGCAGGCCCTAACACGTCTGTCCTTATCGTCTTGAGTCATCGCAAGCAGCACCCAGCGATTGAATTTATACGTCAAATTTATGCGAAGCATAGCGCGACTAATGGACATGGCACTAACGTCTAACTCTTTAGCAAGCTCTCAAGTGGTTGCATACTGATCTTCTTCCACAAGTTCTCGCAGGCGGGCCTCATCAACGTCAGCAGGCCAGCCAGAGCGCTCTGCTTCTTGAATGTCATAGTCCTTGTTTTTTAACTTTGGGTACCTAATCTTCACAGTGTCATATGATACAACATTAGTACCTAAAGGTGTACACATGATTTGGTGACATTCTGTAGCAGACTCTCTGTAACAAAACTGGAAGTAAATGATTGTTCTAATCTGATAGCGGAATACTTCCATTTCAGACAACTTATACTTAATTATAAACATATTTTTTTACAAATTTCACAACACAGTGTTCTAAAGCAAGTAAGTCTCTTTCTTTCAAATGCCAAAAATCGTTTGACAAAATATGATTAAACACGCCAACGCGAACTGTTTGCGGAGACGATATTTGTGGTGGTAGGAAACTTTCGTTAAAACCCAATATATTGCATATTGTATCTTTAAAACATTATATCTTTAGATACGTTGCCTTTAAATATTAGATAGTGAACACCGATAGTGTGCTAAGTGTTGTCATATATTTTCTATATTCGCTGTATAATTTCTTTAAAAATAACTACATGGTGATATAGGCTGGTGGCAACATCCTTTTAGTTGTGTTGGCACGATTTTTTTTCGCTGCATTATTTCTTAAAAAATTATACATGGTTATAACATTTTGTGGGAACATTCTTTTATTAGTCCAAAGGGGCTTTGTCCCTGAAGGACTATTGTTTTCGTTTTGCGATTTTGCGTCGGTTCATTCTAAATGCCCTTTTCAGTTTTCAAACTGTTATACTAAGTATTATCGCCTTGTATTATATTTAAAAAAAATTAAATAACGAAGAATCTGCATAAATGTACGTATGTTTCTCGCATTGCGATAAAACGAAGGTACCTGGAAACCCAAATTTGAATAAACTTCATATTTTGTAAACGAATTTTTGATAAACAATCCCAAAGATTCCAAAACGAGCAATGGCAAACGTTGTACAGAAAAAACATTTTTATCTCCAGCGTGTGAGGCTGTGTATCGGAAATTCTAAAGATATGCTTAATTTAAAATTATTTTGCAATATTGCTCCTGAACTGAATTTTATGGTTTAAGTTCGAAGAACATGATATTTAATAAATAAAGGTAATACACAAAATGCAATAAAAACGTCTCTTTGGACGTAATTAAAATCTGAAACCTTTCAGAATTTTTTTTATGTGTGTGTGGTGCGTGCGTGTGCATGTGTGTGTGTGATTATATTTCCTTAAAAATAATCTGTGGAGATAACATCCTTTTATTTGAGAAGTGATAAAGGCACGCAATTGATATGGACACAAAAAAGTGAGGATCGAGACAAATAGCACCTCTGTTGCTAACAAACGCTATCGCGTTGCTTGGCTCTTTTAGATAACAAACTTTTTTTTTAATATTCCTGGAACTCAAACGGTTAAAGCTTTCAGCCTGTTAAGCTCAACCTTTCCAAATAAGAAAGTTAACCAAGCAGGGTACGATTCGTTAGGGCGTCATGCAGCAGCACCCCAGGTCCGGGGTTCGATCCCCGAGCTGGATAAGGGTAACTCAACCTTTCATCCCTTGAGTGGGTTAGTACCAAGTTCCCTTGAGGACTAAACAGCGGGAGCCCTGCTACAAGCTGAGCGCTTGTTCAGCGTGTATGCTTATGCACCACAGGGCCCACGGCCAAGTAGGCAGATAGCAGGGCATTGCAGACTGTGGCTCACTAAGGTCTGTTGCGCCATTTAGTTTAATGAAACAGGAAAGTCGTTTGACACCCAAAAGAATCTGGCTTGTCTCTAATAATATATAACTGCGTTTCTTTTTGAAAAAAAAAGAGATAACCTTCATTATTTTTATAAAAAGACAATAGGCGAAATATAAATAAAGAGGTAAAAAACTTCATAAACTTTTTTAGGTTTTTTAAAGCCATAAAAAAACTAAGTTTAAAATTTAAGTTTTTATGCCAAATCTTTTCAGAGACATAAAAAATTTTTTAAGTTTCCTGATTGCGGATAAATGCACTAGACAGTGAAAAATAATTTTTTAGCTACGACAATATTACATATCGCCCAATGACTAAAAAGGACGAATTTTAAATCAAAATTGCCAAATAAAACTGAATGTAATAGTTTTTATATATTTCATAGTATATCTTACATATTTCATTTCTATACTCTGTATTATTTCTTTCGTTGCTTGAAATTTTAATAAAGTCCTAATACAACCGCACTGTTTGTATTCAAGAAATAGCGCGACTCATTTTTTCAATGTCCCGCTGTTTTACTTTCGATATAAACCTGCTTTTACCGATATGAACAAGAATATTATGATAACAAAAGTGTTTTGATAAGTACTCGGGACCAACATCCTTAGTGGACATGGCTATGCTTCGATTTAATTTAAATTTAAATATCGATCTAAATGTATCACACTATTTCATAGAAGTGTCGACAGATTCACGCCAAGAATCACTGATGATACTTAAAAAATGTAGCATATTGATTTCCTGTTTAAACTCATCGGCTGCAAATGTCCTTCGACTGTTGTTAAAATTCTTCATAGCTATTACTTTATAGAAAACTTTTATAGGAAACGTTTTGGTGAGAATTTCTTCTCTATTCAAATATTAAGATGATCAAATATGGCGGTGTTCCACAAAAGTACACAAAGTAGTACAGCAAATACAATACTAAAGAATACCTTTCTCTTTGTTTTGGACTAGCATAAAAAAAGTACGAATAAATGCTGTAAAAGTACTCTGGTAGTTTTTCATTGCAGGAAAAAAAACATAGGATTCGATAGATGACATTTGCATATAGCTTAAATATTTTAACTCCTAAATAATTAATATGATAGCAGTAATTTCAAGTTAATTATTTAGGATTCATTCTGGATGAAAAGGTAATTTTTGAAAGGTATACTATTAATACTGTGGAAAAAGGCCGTAAGGCACTTATGCTTGTTTTGTTCATTAAAAGGGCGCAAGCCGAATCCGAATATCAATTCTAAGAAAGAACTTTATCTAATGTTGACCAAACCTGCTTTATTAAGTTGCATAACTAACCATTTTATTAAGTTGACCAAACCTACTTTATTAAGTTGCTTAATTAAATAAGTTGCATACTTATTTAACTATGCAATAAATAAGTTGTACAACTAAATAAATTGCAAAATTTGTCTATTAAGTTGCGTAACTAACTATTTTATCAAGTTGACCAAACCTATTTTGTTAAGTTGCATGATTAAATAAGTTGTAAGGTTTATCCTAATTTTAATAACAGTTATTTTAAGTTTATGCATCTTTCCTGTCTATTCTAGTTTCAGCTTACAATTTCCTACCAGAATGTAATTTCAGAAACGCGGTTAATGCAAATGAGTATGTTTCATCGTTTTTCGAGAGACAGCCCGAGTTCCTGACTAGCGCGCGTTTGCATTTTGGCTACGTCTGTCTAAGCTATTGCTGCGCTCGGCCATACTTTAGGCCCTTGTTTGGCTTCGCCGACTAAATTAAGGTTTAGGGGCCAACTACTTAGAATCTTGACAGCTTCGGCTATATCTTTCAGTTAGCTTTAGTTAAGATTAGTTAAATTTAATTTCGTAACCATTTAAGTTCAATCCCAAGTGGAGGCTGTGCTGTACTCTTCGAGTTAGGAGTTGATTGCACCATATTTATTGTTAGAAATAAAGGGTAGATAACCCTTTGTAAGTCTTACGTCTTTATTCACACACTTAAGCAATTATTCGCTTATTAGTGTTTGTGGGGTTCAAAGATTGAATACCGAATTAAATAAGTAAAACCTCACAAAGTTGCATGATGCCTGGAGGCAACTGCCACCAGAAGTTGCAGAAATCAATTGCAAATTTTCAGAATAAGGGAATAGAATTTTCATTAACGCTGCATGGTTCCTCGGAAATTCCATAATTCACGAATATTTGAAAACTTATTTACAACAGTAATGACATTTTAATTTAAACTCAAGATTTTATTTATGTTCGAATAACTTATGGTATGTGGTTTGTTCAAATTACTACAAGAAAACCGGAAGTAGGATGCCACATAACCAGTACTGGAACATCAGTGTCTCACTATTAGAATAGTCAAGATTTAGTATTGTACATTTAATTGCAGGGCAATGGGTAAAAGAAAAGAGGAAAATTACGCAAAAGAAGAATTTTAAAAAAAGCATTTATGGAAATTGGAAAAGATAATGCTGTCCGTTCAGCAGCTAAGCAATAAAGTGTTACCAGAATAATTTTGCAAAATAAATTGCATACAGATTCATGTATTTTGTTTTCAGCAGATCAAGAAGTAGCGTAATTCTGTGGATCAAATGCTAAGTTTCCTGCATAAGTGTTTCAAAAGAAACACTTGCAGTAAAACTGGTAAACGGAAGTCACTTTGAACTACCATCACCATAGTAATTTTATAGTTAAGCAGGATTAAAATTGTGGAGATTTAATTAGAAACTTAGATTATTAAATGCGCTCTTCCATATTTCTGCCGAAAAGGGCCAGAGCGATAGAACAGTGAAAATGTTGAATCTGTTGAAGTGGAACAACTATACAAGAAGTAGCAGTCAGGAATACAGCATGCTGTCATTGCTGGATCATTAAAAGAAGAGCTATCTCCTTTCAAGACTGCTAGCTCTTTGCGGGCTAAAAGAGGAAATTCACAAGTTAAAGGAAAATACTAAGCATGAGAAATTTCTTACTTTTGTTATTTCTGCTCATATGTTTCAATATTATTTTAAAAGGGGGTATATTCAAAATATTAAAGCTGCAGAAAAAAAGGCAAGGAAGAATGAGGGAGGAAGAAAAAATGGAGAAGGAAAAGAAGACAAAGAATCAAAAAAGTTTGGTCTGGTCTTATTCCTCTCTCATTAGACTATTATGCAATATTATTGACTATTATGCATTACTATATTAGACTATTATGCAAAACAATATTAGACTCTCCTCTCTCATATTCTACTTTCTAAAAATTTTACGATTCGATTTATTTAGGGATGAAATTGAGGGATCTCTGGAAATGAACAATTCTTATTTGTATGACTCTTAAAAGAGGTAAACGAAACACACAAAAATATAGTGTAGGATTCAAAAAATAAAAAACGCTATAATAGGTGTTCAGAGTCAGCAAAATAAGTATGACTTCTGTCATCATAGATAATGGTGTTTTTTTATATAATTATTTCAGAACCCGTTGCCAATGATATTGCAACCACGATTCGGAATAGAAGATGCGCAACTAATGTACAAGTTTTGTAAAAAATTAACTAGAAAACTAGTCATAAAGTAAGACTACAAATCTCTCATTTTTACAATTTGCTACCAGAATGTATTTTCAGAAAAGCGGTTAATGCAAATGAGTAAGAGTAGTATTTAAGTCGATGCTTCACTGACTTCGTTAGAGAGCCCGAGTTCCTGACTAGCGCGCGTTTGCTTTCGGCTACGTTTCTCTCTAAGCTATTAGTACGCTCGGCCGTACTTCAGGCCCTCGATAGCTTCGCCGACTTAAGTTAGGTTTAGGGGCCAACTACTTAGAATCTTAATAGCTTCGGCTATATCTTTTAGTTTAGCATTAGTTAAGTTTGAATTCTTATTAATTTGAGTTCAAGCCCAAGTGGAGGCTTTGCTGTACGCTCCGAGACAGGAGCAAACTGTATTCATCTTTATTTTGAGAAATAAAGGATAGTTAACACTTCTTGAGTCTCAGATCTCTGTTCACATACTCAAGCGATTATTCGCTTATCAAGGTAAGGGGATTCTCGCATTGAACTGGGAAATAAATGGGTGGAACCCCACAATATAAAGATCACATATATGACAAAATGTAACTTTTGCCTTTCCAAATCTTATACATTTGAGTGACCCACATCCAGATACACCAAAAACTTAGTGTTCAAACTATGGCAACAAATGGATGGGGAAATATTTTAATTTTTTTATATCTTTAAGCGTTTATTTACAATTTTATGCAATAATTATAAAACTGTACATCTTTCTGTACAATTATAAACTGTACATCCTGTACATTTTTCTGCACCTAAAACTTAGTATTCAAACTATTGCAACAAATGGATGGGAAAATATTTTAATTTTTTTTTATATATCTTTAAGCGTTTATTTACAATTTTATGCGATAATTATAAAGATTCAGACAATAAATGAAACAAATGCGCTATGCTTCAATTCTGTATTCAATGGTATTTTATGAGATCAAAATAGTAACAGGGCCTCAATGGAAACCCACAGAAGAAGTAAAGACGGAACTGAAAAAAGAACTAATAAGAATCACCGTAGCGAAGTACTGTAATTTGTATATGAGTTCTTATATTATACAGATGAATAAACGGAGCTTGAGTTTAATACCAACATAGCTTTGCACAGAACTGTTGTATTAATTAAAAAACATGATTCTAAAAAAAAAAGGCATATAATAGACATTCTTAAAGAAATGTTGAAAATAGACGCAGGCCAGGTGTTACACTGTGCAAGGCCTGTACATCTTTCTCGTCTCTACGTTTTGCCGCCCGGGGCAGTCGTAAGGACTCTGGCGCTTGTCCTAAATATACTCACATTTTATTATTTAATTTTATTCTATTGCTGCCCAACCGGTATAGTGGTTAGCGTCGCTGACTGCCGTGCCGAAGGGCTCGGGTTCGAATCCCGGAGAAGGAATGGATATTTGTAAATGTATAGTGTCGGTGCGGCATGGCGGCACTTTAAATATGAGGCGAGCCGAAAGTCCTCTCGTGTGGATTGGTGGGAGAGGAGAGGGGTGGGAGACCCCTGGATTCCCCCCGGGGCGCTCTCCCTCAAAATGGGGGGTGGTGGAAAATAAAAGTCCAACCTCTCTTCGGAGTAGGCTCTGGCAATCATTCTTCCATGTGGTTAATGGACATGACAACAACAACATTTCATTCTATTTTACTTATATATTTGTATTATGCGTAATTTCTATCATTATGTACTTTTTTATTTTAATCATTTTTTGAATATCTGTTTATAAATGCGTAATTATTTATAAAAATTCATGTGGTTGATTAATGTCAGAGAAACGTGTAGTGGCGCTTCTTTTTGGGCGTCGCAGGCTGCTTCTGCTTGCGGTTGAAGTGCAACGGTTTCCAATAAAAGTTATCTTGAAACTGTCAGACGAATCGTCATCTCATACAACTGAAGCAGCCGAAAGGTAGGAAAAAAGTTTTTCCTACCTTTTTTCCTAAAGATTTATAATATTGGAATAATGTGATATTTGAAATTTATTCAAAATTTAAAGCTTTTAAATCCGATGGAAAAATTACTGCAGGACCAAAATCCAATGAATCCGAAGACCCTGTTGGCTACTGTTAAGCAACAAAAGGTGCGAGTAAAATATTTTGAAAAATATGTCGAAGATATTTTTATTTTTTATAGAAAATACTAATAATCAGTAGAAATACATCAAATTTCTGAAGGAAAATCTGAGCACATTTGAGCGAAAACTTGAAATGCAAATAACATTTAAATCCCAGCAAGATTTTTATCCTAAACATATAATTCTAAATGTTCAGTTAAGATATTGTGAAACTGTTTTCAAAATTCCGGTTTATGCTTCTGAATTATCCCCATTGAATATGTACAGCTGGGTTCCTAAATCTAATGCCCGTGAGCACCGTGGTCTAAAGTGCGCCTGCAGCTGTGCGATCAGAATAAAAATGCTCTACTTTTCAATAATATTCTATGTGAAAGTTTTCTCATTTTAATGAAATAGAAATTGCGTCCGACACAGATACCAGCTGAAAGCGAAATGCGACTAATCTCTCTCTCTCTCTTTCTTTTTTTTAATGTGCATATATTATTAATTCTATCCAACTATAAGTTCACCTTGTAAAAATAAATGGTACCCGCCATGCAACAGATATTCTAGAATGTGCTCTTGAGGAAAAACGTTTGGGGACCTATAGTGTAGAGCGTGAACTAGAGAAAAAAGCAAGGAAGTGCAATAGTTCTTCAAAAATTCACTTTAGTTTTAGCTGAGAAGTCAGCGGAAATATAAAAAATAATTTAATCTAATTAAAAAGCACAAAAATTGCATTTTTCACTAAAGAACCCAACCTGATATTACGTATTCTGTTATTTGTTAAATATGTAACCTAGGTGTTCGAATATTACATGGATTCATTACCTTTTAAAATAGCAGATTTAATCTCAAGAAACATTCTCAACATTCATGTAAAACGTGCTTACGAAGAACAGTTGTTAAAGCAAATAAACGAGAATTCATGTAAAAAAAAATTCGAAGTCATTTGTTTACTATGAATTATATGACGTTTGCAAATAAACTTCAGAAACACAAGTATCCGAAAATAAATGTCAACCATTGTAGAACATTCGCGTATATATTTTTAACGGTCCATCAACGTCTATCCATTTTTTAACAATGACAACAAGCGCCTCACCTTCTACATACTACCCGTGGATCAAGCCTACTGTGAAACATAAACAAACAACTGAAATAGCATTTAATTCATAGCATCATTTGCACATCAAATTATGAAAGATGCGTTTTAAATTACTCTGTAATTTCATTGTTAAAAGAGTCCAAAGTAAATCTGGAACAGTCAAAATATAGAAAGACTATTTAAGAGACTTGAGATTTACGTAATTGATGAAATGGCAGTTGCAAGAATTACAAAGAATATTAAGTATATTTTTATTTTTATATTGCACTTTCTCTTCCGCAAATGCTACCGGGGTACGCCTCTATTAGTTTATAAATGTAATAAAATAATTCTAAATATCGTTTTCAATAATAATACAATGCACCTAATTAATAGCGTTTGTAAATATTTACACCACTATTGCGATTAATAAAGCATATATCTAACTCCTTTACTACGCACCACAGCTACAAAATAATCATTTACTCACATAAACAATGCATGTAATACTTCTATATGTATGTTTACTTTTACAGTACAATTATCTTGAATGCAGTAACGTATTTGCGCTTGTCATGAGATTTTTCTCTGCAAATTAATTCATACCAAGATACTTAGTTAAGGATATTCAAATGGTAAACAGCGCGACTAAGTATTTCCCTTTATAGGTCTAACCAACACTCATTTGGAACATTCCACAAACTATTGCGTCTCTCCCGCAGAGCATTTGCTATCGTTCCTTTGCAAAAACAAACCCCTCAAGAACAATTATTGACAAAAATAAGCAAAGAAAATGGAAATGTTGTCTGCACTAATCATTTGTGCACACCCTTCCATCATCCCCATGGCACTTACTTCCTTCATCTTGCTGGTCTGCACTCTAGTTCGATAATCTTCTCTTATCTCTGGTCTTATCAACGTCCATCAGCGGCGAGCGGATCGGTCGTCCATCCTTTCTTTTCTCTCAGGCATCTTCTTTGGAGGATGCGGGATGAAGACTACAGCGTCCCCTGTCGGATGATACCGGCATAACACAGCTGTGGGTTTAGTGGCAATGGGAACCAACGACCTGACCATATTTAAATATCTTTACTGCAATTTTTTCTCCCTTTTCTACTCTTCTATTTAGTACAATTAGTTCTGGTAAAATCTATTTTCTCGATTTTTCTGGATGGTAACAGCAATTACGAGATATTTATTTATTAAATATCAAATGCACGCGCTCTTGTATTTTTACTTTTCCGACGTAGCTTTCTCTTCAAATTCGTCTGCGTTGCAAGAAAAAATAGAACAATTTTAATAAAAATAAATAACTAAATAAATACAAAGTCCGTAAGAGTATTGTAATAACGGTGTCGCATAGCAATTTCAGTATATAAGTTATTTCAAAATCAAATATACTTTAAACGTTCAGCACGTAACTACGCAAGCTTGCCAAGAATAAGCTCAGCTTCACGGCGGCCAGTGTGGTGCAATATAGTTCGTTGTTTTTGCTTCATCGCAACAAGTGTGTACATCGCAAGAACAACACATTATTGTATTTTATTGTTCTGCGCGACTGAAGTTGGTATTATTTGAAAAATTGTTATGAGAAATGTTATTTCATTGATGTTTTAGAATAAAATATTTTTTACCTATGGATGAATAACTGAACTTGTAACAATGGCAGATGGTAATTCTACGAAGTCTGTCCAAACAGGATCTAGTGACAGAAAATGCAGCAAATATGTAAAAAAGAAAATTTCCTGAAATATTCCCCAATCTGAGTTTATTTTCAACAATTCTGATGACAAAAAAAATTTTTTGTTTAATTAATTTTCAATAAAGTTTTGGCATTCGAAAGTATAAAAGCATTAAAATTAGAAAGTCATTTCAAATCCAAACATCCTCTCGTACACGAATAGACCAAAAGTATATTTCGAACGATTGTAAAAGATCTTCAAATCCAAAAACCAATATTTTGAGAAATTTCTGACTTCGTGAAAATATTGACTCGAGGCGTTCTAAGGTTTATATATGACTGCTAAAACTAAAATACCGTACATCATCGGAGATTTTGCATTACCTGCTGCTATTTAAATGGTGAACATGACGATGAAATTTGGAAAATTCGTTTGTTAATCTAAACCGTCGCCAAGTATAATTTCTGAAATTAGCAAAAATCAATTAGAGCAACTTATTATCAAACTTAAAGAAAGCTCAAATTTACAATTCCCTTACAGGAAACAATTGATATTTGAGAAATAGTTCAATTTTAGTATATATCAAATACATTTATAAAAGGAAACATAAATGAAGAATTGTTATTTTGTTGTCCTTTTCAGGAACAAAAAGAGTGGAAGACATGTGTATTGAAGTTGATGTTTTTTGAAACTAAAATGTAGAATGGAAAAAAATTTCTCTTGTGCGTGCACAAACTGATGACGATGTGTGCGAAAATGTGCACAAATGGTGCAGAATTGATGGCGGAAATCATTGGTTTTAAATCATTTGTTAAAGCTGCCGCTAATGAACATGTGACTTTTGTACACTACCTGGTCCATTGAGAGGCCCTTGCAGCAAAAGCATTAGCAAAAGAATTGAATGATAGGTTTCAGGATGCTGTCAAAATTACAAACTTTATTAAAAGCCGTGTTATTTTCAAATTTCTGTAAAGACCTGGAGTCCGAATACAAGAATTGTTATATGCCAGACATTTTAATGAAACTAAATGATCTACACTTTTCTTTTCAAGAAACAACTTCAAAAGATAAAATTCAACTTATTATACATCTAAAAAAATCAATATTTAAAAGAATGGGTTGAAAATCTTTCATTCGAAATGTTTTCGAGTGCCAGCCACTTTATAATTGAACAAACAATAATAATTATAAAATTATAAGATCTAGCCTTTTTGGCCACATAAATTAAGCTAGGTCCTGATGCTAATGAACCTGGCGATTTCTTGCACAGACGTGAAGTAATACCAGCACAGAAGAAGGGTGAAAATGATGCTTTATTTTTTAAAACTATTAACAGAAAGACATGTACTTCCTGCTTTACAGTAACACCGACTACTTGCGGTGAAACTTAAACGTTATTACACGATCAAACTTAGGTCTGGATTGGTACGTTAAAGTATGACTAATTTAGGTTGACTCAACAAACCTAACAAGAGTGACGATTATTCGAAATGGCCAAAAGGCGTATTAGCATAACAACAAAGTCAGAAACAAAACGTACGCTGGCTAGCGAAAACACGCTCTGACTAAATTCAGATATTCACAAGTTTAAATACTCATTTACTTAACTTTAAATTTACGTCCTGGCAAGGAAATGCGAGAGGAAGTCGAGGAGTTCAGGAAAGATAACAAAATGTGAATAATATGTTAATTTTAACTAAAGGAAACCCTACAAAATTACTATAAAACATTTAAAAATCCTACAAACATAGTTTTACAAATACTTTATGTCAAAATTTGATTTTGAAAAAGTTATCTTCGATTCAAAAACCATTTTTGTTAGTTGTAATACAAAAACTTGAATTTGCGCGATAATTCTTGACTGAATTATGAATCGGAACAAGAAGTGAATCACACAATTTTTGAAATAGCATTAGATATTCTTTTGCCATTCGGCACCCCATACTTATGTGAACCGACTTTTTCAGTTTAAACATTTTTTAAATCCAAATATCAAAGCCTAGTCTTCAACGCTGAAAATCGCTTAAGATGCTTTACATTCAGTAGTGTCAAATACCGCACCAAGATTTAATTTGTTGTGCAGTAAAAAACAAGCACATCCCTGTCATTAAAATACGATTTTCTTTCATTCATTTTGTATATACTTGAAGCAAGCACAGAGCAACTTCTTTTCTTGTGTATATTGTTTACCAAAGAAATATTTACTTTTATGTCTTTGTTTTATATTTAAGGTCTGGGGTCAGGAAAATATTTCCATGATTAAAAGTGCTTATAAATGAAAAAAAGTTTAAGAATCGCTGCTCTAGTACATAAAAACTCGTTTGGGCAACAGTTAGAAATATTTCGCTCTCGTGTGGTCACACATATTTTCTATAATCTTTAATCGCATATCATTAAATTATGTAGCTTACACGCATAGAGTGCTAGAATTCCAGTTATCTGGATTCCAAATTTTGAAAGCTCTACTTATTTGTATCGACTGTTCTTCTTTCTACACAAAGTAAAATTTTCTTGTTGGCTTATTTTTAAGTTCTTAATTTTTTTGGTGAGTTATTAACATAAATGACGTAAAATATAAACAAGATTATTTTGCTTTAATTAACTAAAATCAAGATTATCGTTAGTCCCTATGGGGCGTGACCCGCAATCTGAAAGTTTCAGATTGCAATCTACCAAATGTTTGCCAATTTCTTTATGCGTTCGAAGAATTTTTTTCCACAAATCCTTTCTAAATTAAATGGTTTTCAAAAATAAATTTTGAATTTTTGTTAATATTACGTAATTTTATATATTTTTATCTCATTCTGTTGGCTTGATTTAAATGCGCGAATTGAAGCTATTAATACCTTATTAAGCAAGAAAAGAAAAAATTATTATGCATTTTAAGCACAATAAAAATAAATACAACAATCAGTTAGTCAATCAAAAAATTAAAAAACAACACTATACTAAATGTATAAATACAGAAATAAAATACATAACACTGTACATAATAATTACTCGTGCACATAAATTAAATAAGCAAATGCAAAATCATGATGGGGAAGACTCATAATTGCTACTTTCTTTCAGGGAGAAGTTTGCTATTTAGGTAATATTATAGAACTATTCAGCTCAAAATTACTAAAAATCATTTTAAAATAGCGGCGCGTTATATTTAATCTATTTCTGGATTTTCATGATAAATTTCTTGGTACTTTCTTGTTAAAACTATCACTGCATAAGCGTTAGGCGATATTTGAGATTTGCACATCAATTTAGTTTGCTAATTTGAGATTAAGCATGATGGTCACTTTATAAAAGAAGTATCGATTTCTTTAGTGGCTAAATCCAGCCTTTAATAAATAAGAATAGTCTTTAAGATATTCTTTAAACTTTGAAATCCTTGAAATGCAAAGGCGATATTTCCTTTCCAAAGTGGGCATCTCAAAAGTCTTGGGTGGAATTTGAAATCTGAGTGATTAACTTTATTAGTTCTGGTATGAGTTCTACTTGAGCAGGAAATTACCTATATAGTCTAGATTGGACACATTACGTGAAAAAGAGAAAAACACCTCTTTAAAATACTCGAAAAAAAAATATAAGAAACTTTTCATAAATCGCAGGTTTCTATCTAAACTACTTGTCCTGAAATAGCAGGTTAAAATCCCACAATGATTTCTTTCTTTGGTAATTAAACTCAAACATATCCTGGGCTCTACTGATTTTGAACCCATTAATTCCGATATCTTCTTTTTCATAAGATTCCAAATTCCTTCTTTCAATCTTCCTTTAGTAGGATTTATACAAAAACTGACTTTTTTGAAAAACCGGTTTTCGAATTCAGTATTTCCAAACAACCGGTTTTAACTAGTTTCGAATTTTTGTAAAAAAAAAAAGAGAGAGAGAGAGAGGGAAAAAAATATTTTATTTAAGTTATATAAAATAACAAAAAAAGAAATCAATATCAAAGTCAAAATATTAAAGAAAATTAAGAATTACATTATACGTATTATTTACGCAAAATAACGAAATCAATATCAAAGACGACATATAAACGTATTAAAGCGTATTGTCGTGACTCGTGACGGACTGCACATATGTACTAACATAAAATAAATTGGTTAGGCACGTCTTTTTCACGTGCGCAGGCGCAGCTGCGCAGTGCACATTGCATAAGCACTGGCCAACGTTGAAAAAATGTGTTTGCTGCCAGCTGCATAGAATGAATAGCAAATCAAATAAGTTTAAAATTAATTTTTACATAATGATATCAACTCTTTAAATATTTTCGAATCTGACAAAATTTACTTTAAAGACCGGTTTTTTAAAACCAGGTTTGAACCCCATCAAACCCTATCCTTTAGATACCAGAAAGAAAAAAATGTATAAAGCTTTCTCTCACGTTCACTAGCTCAGAATACATTTCATCCCAATCATTTCAACTAAATACTACAGAGAAGATTAGCTACTACATAGCTATATAGACAGCTGAGTTGAAACCAATAATGCTTTGGCAGGTTTCTACCGAGCCTCAGGCTTTCATACTTCAAATTTTGCATCTGAAAATTCGCTCCGTTAAACAAGCAATTATAAATTCCTCAGCATGAAGATTTTTTTCTTTGTGAACTGTTTTGATTCTCGAGTTGCTATTTTGATACTTTGTTCTTAAAAAACAAATAACTATTATGATGAAGGACCTCTCGCGCAACAGAACTGATATTTCGTTCTGGTAACATCGCATATAGCAAAAGTCCATCGCTAAAGCAGTTCTTAACGGGTTATCGGCTCTTTTCCAGGTATCTCAAGCGATTCTGAAAGAAAATTTCAGATTAGTCTTCATTCAATATGCTGACAATCAACATTATAAGTACTAACTGCTATCAATGAATCCCTTGTAGATTCTGGACAAATTAGGACAGCGGATTAAAATGCAAAATGTTATTTTTCAGTGTTTCGTAAGTTATATTTTATCTCTCTCATAAATACAACTCTACACAATATAAGAAGGTAACATTTTATGTAACTTAATACTGACTATGTTCAGTAAATGCCGACTGATCTGCCGGCCAAGCGCTTCTCGGCTGCGGTGGCTTGTGGGTAGTACTGTTTTACTTATGGGATGACATATTCTGTTTACTGTCTTTTGGCATCTTAGGTCAAATTTCATCCCATCGAGTTGAGTAGTATGGAGAAGTTGGCTCTTAAAAAACTATGCGCTTTACACCAACAAAAGAGAACAGCATATTGTAAAACCCAATGTTTCGAATTGAGCAGCATGGGCAGAAAATACGAAGTTTAATCTTTATGTTCTAACAAAACTGTTCCATGTTTCAAATTATTGTGCTATGATAAGAGACGCCACTCCTCGAGCAGAAGCTTTACTTTTTTAGCTTACGCAAGAGATAGACTAATGCGTCAAAAATGTACATAACTATGAAATCTGGTATATTTTGCTCCACTACAATATACACTGCATACTGTTATTCAAAATTATAAAAGTATTTTCTAATTACATACCTAGTTAAACTCATAATTAGTTATTATTGTCTAAATAATTTAACTTTTTATATAATATTTATATGTATGTGTGTACCGTCTGTACTTGTAATGTTCATATAATATTCTTTTAATGTTTTAATGTACAAGATATAGAGTACATAATTTTCTGAAATACTTTCGGGTAGAGATTTATCCTAGTTCGATTTAATAACTCAGGCTTCTTGGATTAATAATTTAGCTCGTAACAACTCTGGTGTCAAAAATCCAACAGGATCAAATATTTGCCGTGTAAAAGATAAGTACAGGTACAGGATGAAGTGGACAATACACCAGAATGAGAAAGGACACTATTGGTCGTACAGGTAGGGGCCCACCGCCACTAGCTTTGCAACTGCGCCCCAGTTTTGAGAGAGAACAGCCAGGAGTGGCGGTCCGAGGGTCTCCTGCTATCAACTTCTCGAAAAGATTTTCGGCTCGAAGTGTACTTTGAGTGCCGCCTAGCCTCGCAGAGACTATACGCTTATAAGCATCTATGTGTGCTTCAAGATTCGAATCCGGGCTCGTCAACATTGACTGTTAAGCAATGCAAATCCTTTTTAATAAGCAATGGGAAGCAATATAAATCACTTTTAGTAAACAATTCAAACTTTGCACACACTGGACCTAAGCTGAAAAGCCAAATTCTGTATTTCTTCAATTTCTTTAATATAAAAGCTTCTTGAAAGTCTTGTTATTTTCCATATCTTAAAGTTTGTTTTAAGAATTCGAATTTCCCTACCGGTTTTTAAGGTGTTTCAGGAGAACATATAAGTTGCACATGAATTCCGTTCGGCCCCTGTATACCTCCAAATAAAGAACCACATAGACTGATTATAGAACCGCAATCTAATCCTAGTTTCTTAACTGTATCATTTAGCACAGAAAATTTCTGCGATCCTCAATCTAAAAGTGCACTTACATTCTTCGTCAAATTCTTCTCTACCCTGTTACTTCTAAAGTCATTAGTGTGATCTCTTTGCAGAAATTCTGATTTGCTATGTTGTTTTGAAGATTTTTCGTTTTTCTCTGAATTCTTATTAATGGGCAGCTCTGGACGAAGCTTACTGGATGCCTATGCCTATTCTCCAATAGACGTATCATAAGAAAGTGATTTATAGTGTTCCAAAAAGAATCCATGGGATTGATGTCCGGCCGTGTCCAGTTCAGAGCATAATGGTGATTCCGCACCGAGCTGAAAAAATCTATTGGGACACCAGCATGAACTCTCCGCGCTGTAGACACTCCAGCACTACTTATTTAATATTGTTCTACTTTTTCATTGCACTACTTATTTATGTTATTACATTGCCAGGGCATAAGACGACGCAGAATAGGCATAGAATTTGTGTTCATAGATGACAACGCCCGTCCTCACCGTGCAAACATTCTAAAGAAATGAATTCAATCTGAGGATATCATCTGTATGGAATGGGCAACATTCTCACCCGACTTTAATCCAATAGAGAATGTGTGGGACAGGCTTGGTCCTTCAAACACCTCCTACATGTGTACCGGGACTTAGGAGAGCATTGCTTGCTGAGTGCAGTAATCTTCCCGAAGATGAAGTCGATAATTTGATACTCGGCATGCCTAGGCATTGTACGGACGGTAGTTCATCGTCTGGAAGACATAAAGTGTATTAACCATCATACTAACCCTGTAATGTTAAGTTTTTGTAAGGGAGATATTTTTTGTAATTGCTCCCGGGAGCAAAAATCTTAGTTTTTACGAATAGTATCATACATACACCATCTTTTTTGTTCTTTATCTTTTGTTTAATAAATGGACTTTATGAATATGTCACATTTGTTTTGTTTCTGAACCTTTATTTGAAGGACCTGGCATTACCCTTAATTTATGGAGACATGAGTGTAGATGAGCTTTGCATTGCGTTGCGTTTAACGTTCTTAGTAGTTTAGAGTATAACTACTGATTGTGTTCTGTGATGCTGAGAATACCTCTACGAGTGTTTTTATGCTCTACGAGTGTTTTTAAGTTCTAGAACTGTAACTATTTTAAGTTCTAGAACTGTTCTAGAACTTCTTTTAGTAAAAATAAATTTTATTAAATTATCATCGTTTCTGTGTGCGTTCAATATGTTACTAATCCGTACGCATGTAACAATATCTATCCTTGTTCTAACATACCTATTTTGACAAAATTTCTTAAATGAGATGCTTTTTTTCATATTTCTGTTCTACGACTCTAATTATGCCTAATTACCAAATTTTGTAAATATTGGTGAGGGATTTCAAGGAGAAGTTTGATAATTTAATTTGGCACCCTTTTCCAATTTGTGTCAAGAACAATTAATTCACTTGGCGAACTTCGCAGTTTTTGACAACTCTCATTCTTTCCGAATGTACGGAAAAAATGTGCCGTTTCTTTTCTTTTCTTTTTTTTTCCTTAGAAATATTCTTAATTTATATATTTTTTATCATATTTGTTATTTTAGATATTTTCTTCCTTTTTGAAATTTTATTTCAATTTCTGAAGTTACATGGCTGGATTATGTTTCTTCACGTAATTATTTTTAAAAATTCTATTTATTCATTCGATCATTTTATATTTACTAGTGCACATGTTTTGAGAATTTGATTTTATTTATTTTAACTGCAATACTTTTGAAAGAATGCTTTGTGATTCAGCATGTGCCATGATGCATACATATTTTACCTGCATATATAGTTTAAAAGAGAAACACAGTAAAGCACAATTAATACGTTTATCCCTCTTCCATTCAGAAACGATATATGAAGGAGCAAAATGTACAATCGTTATTTTAAATTAGGGGGAGATGCATATACCGTTTGCACGATCTTCCATTGCCTTACACAGTTTTATTATTATGGCCATTGGTTTACGCAGTTTTTATCACTGTCTCATTGCTTTACACATCATTGCATTTTATCATCTTACTTTAAAGTTTTTAAAAAATCTTGATTTCAGAAGAAGAATTATTTCAGTTTTTTAATCGCATGTATCAAACTTAGTTAAGTTTTATGCAAAAAATTTTTTATCTTTTTAATACTTTGTCGATTTGAGACATTCTATAAATATACCCGCAATCACCCACACGATTTTCTTCGCTGTACAGAGTGTCCCGTTAACGTTGCGACAAACTTCTAAGGAAGGTAGAGCACATCATATGGATTAAGAATTCCATAGGAACCCATGCCCAGAAACGTCACTGTACGCCGCCAGGGTTGCTGTACAGGAGGGTGCTATTAGTAACTGAGGATTGCCTCATTCGACAGGTAGGCACCATACAAGAGCATGGAACGCTGTACGAACGGAGAGCTTGCAGACATGCACTTAGCGTATGGAATAGCTGAGGGTAATGGACGAAGCGCTGAGCGCATTTATCGATAACGCTTCCCCGACAGACGTCAACCACACCACAGTTTGTTTGCACATCTGCATCAAAATTTGTGCGACTACGGGTTATTAAGAAGTGACAGGATAAGTGAGGACAGGCCACGATTGACTCGCTCTGTTGTTAGAGAAGAAAGTGTATAGGATACGGTGGACAGTAATCCAAGGACCAGCATACGTGCCATTGCCTCTCGTGCCAGTCTCCAGGGTGTCTTGAACTCAGAGTCTAGTACCAGAGTGAGTCCAGTGTGTCTTGAACGCGCCTACTCCTTCCATGCCTTTCGTCTCCAAACAGTTCAGTTACTGCTGCCCGATGACCATCCTGAACATTTGCATTTTGCACAGTGGTTTCTGCAAGAAAGTGTCCGTGATGTTAATTTCTCAGCTTATGTGTTGTTCACGGATGGCGCGACATTGAATAGGGATGGCGTATTCAATCACCAGAATCAGCATTTGTGGGCTCAAGAAAAACCCCACGATGTGCGACACTACACGGCACAACAAAGCTTCAAAGTTAATGTGTGGGCGGGTGTGGGCGGCGACTGCTTAGTCGGGCCGTACCTTTTACCCTCCAGGTTGAATGCTGCTAATTATCTGATCTTTCTGGAGCACGTTTTCTTCCCGGCTTTGTTGACAATGTTCCACCAAATGTGAGGCGCAACATGTGGTTCCAACATGATGGAGCGCCTGCTCATTTTGGACTGGATGTTCGTAACCATCTGAACAGATCTTTCTCACACCGATGGATTGGGCGTGGTGGACCGATTCCCTGGCTTCCACCACGCTCACCGGATTTATCAAGCTTTGTTTTCTTTTTGTGGGCAGCCATCAAAAGTCTCGTGCATCACGATCCAGTTGTGTCTGAAATGGATCTTGTGGCAAGACTCGCCAGCGCAGCTGCTACAATCAAAGAAACTCCCAGTGTGTTTGATCATGTTCGGCAATCAATGGTCCGTCGGTTTCAGGCATGTTTGGCGTCTGATGAGCAAAATTTCAAGCATCTGTTGTAAAATTTAAGCTGTCATACACCATTTATATTCATGTCCAATAAATGTTTCAAATTAATTACTCTCTTGTTTCCTTTCCCATCTTCTACCTCTGCTACCACTTACCCCTGACATTTCCGGGCATGGATTCCTATGCAATTCTTAATACTTATGATATGCCCTACCTCCACCAGAAGTTTGTCGCAACATTTATGGGACACCCTTCATATCAGGCATGGGCAGGCTGTGGTTCGTGAACGGCATGCAGTCTTTTGACTCCTTCAATCCAACTCTCGAGCATGAAACAGTTTTGTCTTTTAAATATATTTTAAGTAATTTAAAATGTATTTTGAAACAGAAATTGTACAAACACATGTTTCTTTATCAATAGCAATTTAATTTATAAATTACAAAATCTATGCAGTATTTTAAATCATTTCAGACTGATCAATACTAATTATTAGAGTAACAAACAACCTGCTAGATAATTTCGTTTCTGTGATTTATTCTCATGGGCATGTTGCCATTAGAGCAAACAGTGACTAAACACACAAAAACAAATACGAAAATCTTTTTTAAATATTGCAATCTTTTTTCCTCTTAAATATATTTCACTCTGATAGTTTCCTAACAGTCGTTCTATGTAGTCCCCTTGCTTCTCATGTCAGGACTGAGTGTTCAGTGCATACTCTTGGCGAACATATTCGTGAGTTAGTTGAAGTCCTGACCTTGAACAGGGAGCTGAATGCAGCTATGTCCTGTGGTAGAATACTGTGATTAAGTTGGAGACTAACTGCACTTGAAAGGGATTTAAAATCCTCTTTTATTAAATCACAATTATATTACAACCACTTCCCAACTCGGGAGGGATACAGAAAGTAGAGACCGCACTTGGGTAAATCAAATTATTTGAAACTAAGGCTAAATAGAAATTAAGTAGTCGTTGCTCACAGAGCTATTACGCGAGGTTGGCCTCTAAACTAAATGGTGCGTAGCAAGATTTAACTAATACTGACGCACTTGGAATTACTTCAATAAGTAATCACATAAAAGCGCTACGGCTTAGAATTTAAATGCTAGCTAGTCAGGCGAACGTGAATAGCGTGACAGTGGTCTGAGACTAAAAGCTCTCTCCCACTGAGAGCTTCCTACCTCTCGCTTAAATATAACTTGGCTCCACTTCAATATTAGCATAAAGCTGAAAACGCGCGCTTCTTCTAACGGAAAGTTGAAAATGAGAACAGATAGAAAAGAATAAATTAAAATAAAACTTTGTTAGTTTAACTAAAACCTTACATACTTCCCGTCAGAATTGGCAAAAGTTGAACTACAGTGGTCCAAACGGACCATGTTGAAACTTGCAATTCTCAAATATTTAACTCTTCTAAACTTAGGCCAACCCTTACAAAACAATAGTTGTTGGCGAAATTTACAGACGAAAACTTGCTTTGTACATAACTCTTCATCTGTGGGTTTTTTTTTTTAATGTTTAGTTTCATCTACATCTTACTCCTTCCAGCAAAATCTGGAAGGAAAGAAATTTTAGTACAACATAATAACAGTAAGTTCTAGGTAACAGGCTTTATTTTCTTACCCGTGTAAATTCGCACACACACATTATCATTCAAGCAAAATTAATTTCTTCCCCCAATGCTCTCCACCGGTGTTGGGTGAAAAGCGAACCGCAATTGCGGGTTTTTTGGGTTCGTGGGTGTTCAAATCTCCCACCTACGATCGACTAACATTAGTTAGAACTTGACATACGAGACCTCAAAAGACGCCCTATAACCAGCTAAACCTTAGGTTCTAACTAGCTTCATGTCTAACACTTTAAGTGTATTTGGTGGAGAGCCGTTTTAACACTTGCATTCTAAAATTACTCAAAATTTAACTTTTCCTGCATACAATTCGTAGTTTGCACACAGAATGCTTTATTCAAAATTGACTTTGCACCTAACGTGCATTGATAGCATAATACCATTTGTTACATTTTATGAAACTTAACAATTTCATACCAATCATGAATTACAAATGTAGGTTAAATTTCTAAGTTTACAGCAAGTGCTTCCTATTCTTTTTCTCAAGGTACTTTTCTGAAACATCGCATTAGACTGAAATAATAGTCCATAGACTAAATCGTGTTTTTCCTTTTACCGACTTTTCATTCTAGAAATTTTACAAATCTTTCGATAAAGCATAATACAAAATCATTTAGTTAACACTTTCGCAACAATTCATTGCTTTTACAAAACTAATCTATTTACAATGCTTCAGAATCTACTTTATAAACATTAAGTAATTTTAAATCTTTGCAGAATTACAATTTTAAACAAAAACATTTGATCTGCATGGCTAGAAAGGAGTTGCTCTTCCTTTCTAGCCAACTTTAAGTATCACAATTCTTTCGTCTGTTGACTTTTTTGTCGCTTAAACTTTCGATCTTCTTGTAAGTTTGAGATATATTACTTCATGGAAAAGAATCGCCCAACGATACTGCTTCACAGTGGTCACATCAGATTTCAGGGAATGCACAGCTGAATTCTTTTGAAATTTATTTTTGAAATTTGCCATGCAGACTTTCGTTTTAATGTACGATCTTCGATTTCCTACAGCTACCATGCCCTGGACTCTTGCAGACTCCCTTTCAAGTATTAAGTAATTCTAATCGCCGAACTCAAGAGAATTGAAATAGGCATTTTGCTTTCGCCTTACATTTTCAACTACAAATAACGCAATTGTATACAATCTACTTATTCGTTAAGGATTATCAAGTGTTAAAACATAGGACTCCTTATAGGGAAAGCGATTGCATCTATCAAACTGATTAAAGATTTGTATCTAGTCCAATATTTTACAAGCGTTTACCAAAAGATATAGCATAAAAGAAAAGAAAACGAGAAAAAGCAGAATTATTAATCCTTAGTGAACTGGTGGAACTCTAGACATCCTTCTTCTAAGGTAGTCTATAGTTGATGCAGATATCTACTAAAGTAATTCTTCAACAAGAAATTTTGCAAGACATAGGAGAGTAAATCTTGCTTTAAAATCCTGATCACCCTATTTATTCTGATTTTTTGATACACTTAGCTCACGAAACTTCGTTTTTATAGTTCAAATTCGAGTTTTCATGATCAAGTCGAAATAACGGGCATATATTTCATTCCGATTGCATTATTCGCTTTGCATTGGCGTTAGCTTACGCATTATCTTTGAAATGACTCATGTTCATACGTTTTGATTTTCCTATATCCATTGTGCGTTAAAATACAGGGTGTTTATAAAGTCCCGGACCCATTTTGATGTTTAATAACTCATAAAATAATGAAGATCTAAACAAACTTATGGCATTTATTGATGGAATAACTTATATATTTTCCTTTTCAGGTTTGAATATCTTTACTTTTGTAAATATCGTCTGCGCGTGTGGTTAATTTCAGATAATTTCATTTTCCAGCCTAAATATCTGTACTTTTCTGTAATGTTCTCCGACGAAGCATCTTTCATCTTTCTGGCATTGTCAATCGCTGTAATGTGCGCATATGGGGATCTGAAAATCCCCATAAGTACTGTGTGGCACAAAGGGATTCCCCAAAGGTTAATGTGTGGTGTGAACTAATGCACGACCGAGTCATTTTTGGGCCTTTCTTTTTTACAAAAAAGACGGTCTCATCAGTCGTATACTTAGACATGTTGGAAAACTTCGTATTTCCACAAATAGAAGAGCTTCAGCCACATGTCCTTTTGCAACAAGATTGTGCACCACCTCATTGGGGTACCATCGTTCGTAGTTCTTTGAATGACCATTTTACAGGAAGATGGGTTGGGCGAGGAGGTCCAATTCTTTGGCCACCCAGATTACTGATATAACGCCGCTGGACTTTTTCCTTTGAAGATTTGTAAAAAACAACGTTTACAGGAGGAGAGTGTCGAACATTGATGACCTAAAAGCCAGAATTATAACCACAATACCCTCTGTGGATGCCGACATGCTTGCCGGTACCTGGCGTGAAATTCAATATCGACTTGATATTCTCCGTGCGACGAAGGGGGCACACGTGGAAGTTCATTGACAAGGGTCATGAAACTTTTTGAGTCTATCTAACCATTTATGTTATTAATTTTAATCTATCTTTATTATTTTATGAGTTATTAAACATCAAAATGGGTTCGGGACTTTATAAACCTCCAGGAGGCATTCCTCCGCATAGGCACACAGCCCTCGAGTTGTTTGTCTTAAATCACTTAACATAATCTCAAGATTCAAATATTCTATCCGTAGAAAAATGTAACGGATAATTCATTTCACGTCTAATGAATTGATTTTATATGATGGTTATGGTATTCATTGTATAGGGGGTAAAATACTAGCAAAAAATGTTGACGCTTGAATAAATTGTTCATTTTAGAATAGAAGTTTTACAGAAGCGCTCACTCTGTTTTTTCGTTCATTTTATTCTTTCTAGAGGATTGAGTATGAGTTAAAAGAAAAATCACTACGTTTATCTTCTGAATTAACTCTTTATACTTCATTCATGGAAAGATTTTTACATTATTGTACTCGTAAAAGCCATTAAATCTCCTTATAATTTCTGTTTACATCTGCTAAAACTACTCAATAATTATAAAAAAAGGAGGGCGGAATCAAACGAAGATGTTTTGCTTTTCTATCTCAAAAAGAAATATCCACCTGCATTTTATTATAGTTTCAAATGCGTATACCGTAGGAAAATATTTTCTTAAATATAGAGGTGTAAAAACCACATGCATTTCTTAAAAGCATAAATTTCTGATTAATGTACTTAGACGTTTCTTTACATTTAAAGCCGAACTACTACTTTTAAAATGATGTAAATGTGGACTTTCGGCTTTTGGAAAATGTATTTTTGCGGCTTTCGAATTGAAATATGTTTGTTTTTGTAACAGTCTTATGGCTACAAGTATTACCTTCTGTTTTATCAGTATTTGGTCCGCATAAAATAATGCAGCGATTTTGAGAGTGACACTAAAAGGTCTTCAGAAGCTAGGCATTTGAAGGCAGAAGAGGAAATAAAAGACTGGTTTTATCAGAACTGTAAACGTTTTCAGCTGATATCCATATACTTTGGATATGGGTATCATATTGTTACAAATTTTGCCCATAGATAGATGATTTTAATGCAATTATATGTGAAACTGTTGCATTTTCCTGTATAATGTAACCTAAAGGAAGAAACAAATCTAAAACAGACAACCTATGCCGGAAAAGTAAGAACACAGGGGCAAGTTCATTTAACATTGATTAAATGTGTATATCGGTAATTTGGAGAGAAATCTCCAAAAGTCGCCAAAGTTGGCGGCCACCTGACAACAAACTACTTCAAAGGAGAAACGTAGTCTGATTGTAAAAGCTCCAAAGAAGATTTCATTGTGTTATTTGTTCTAATATAAAAGAAGAGTTTGAGAGCAACTATTTGTAATTGGAAAGGGGGGAAAAAAAAAGACCAAGATGCTTAAAACACATCAGTCGAAAAGCTTTATCTGTCTATCGGCATCACAATAACTAGTCACAGATGAAGCAAATTATAATGTCAGAATGGCTGATTGTTCTTGATGAAGCAAAGTAAAAAAAAAAGTGGATTCTATTTCTTGACAATTCGTCAACCCACTCCCCAAATGTACAACTGAAGCTAGTAAAAATAATAATTTTCCCACCTATAGCAACATTAGATAATGAAGATGTACACTGGTTATCATAAATTAAGGAAAAATCACAAAAATAGCGACAACTCCCTCAAAATTAAGCCAAATCATGTAAACTTTGAATATGTTGCCAAGTAAGAGTAGCTGAGTAAAACTGCAAGATGCAAATTAGTGGAGCTGCACTCGGAATACGTCATCTGCGAGAAGCATAAAAATCCATGTTTGAGAGCAAGCTCACATATTTCATTGTGAAAGTGACATCAGAAATCTGAGATAGCCATTTCGTAACAATGACCTCCAGGCATCATTTGCCTTCAGAACTACGACGGAGAGCCGTTGGGAGACTAGAGGCAGGACAAAGTCAAACAGAAGTGGCCAGATCGCTAAATGTGAGTCCTTCTGTGGTTCATAGGCTTTGAACGCAATTTCAAACCACAGATCCAGCATCTAGGCGGTTAAGCCAAGGACGGCCAACTGCTACGACGAGCGCTGATGACCGATATTTGACATTATGTGCAAGCACGAATAAAACTCTGACTCTTCTTAGATCCTCCCTTGCTGCAGCCACCAGAAGGCTGGTGTCAACGTCAACTGTGCGTAGAAGACTTCACGAAGGTGGTCTGTATGCGAGGCGACCAGCCATTTCCGTGCCGCTCACGTCACGCCATAGGAGGGACCGTTTGCAGTGGGCATGACAACATGTTCACTGGACTCCTGATATTCTCTTTACGGAAGAGTCCAAGTTTAGTCTAGAAAGCGATAGTAGGCGTTATTTGATATGGAGAGAACCTGAAACCCGTTATCATTCGTCAAACATCCGTGAAAGAGATTCATACGGAAGAGGCAGTGTCTGTGTTTGAGGTGGCATCTTTTTGGGCGGACACACAGACCTCCATGTCTTTCCAAGGGGAACCTAAAATGCTCAGGTTTATAGAGATGGCATCCTTGATGCTTATGTGCGCCCATAGGCCGGGCCAATAGGTGAAGCTTTCCTGTTACAGGACGACAGATGATTATTTTCAACAGGAAACAATTATGCGCATGGAGTGGCCAGCTCGATCCCCGGGCTTGAATCCTATCGAACACGTTTGGGATGCTTTAGGGAGACGTCTAGCTGCTCTCAAGCTGCCCCCTCAGCATGTGCAAAAATTATAATAACTAACTAAATTAATACAATTCAGGCTTAATTGTCTCAGTGCGCGATAGAAGCAAGGCAAAATTTAATGGAACATTTCGTCGCCATGCTACACAGCCGATCATGTATAGCAGACGCTGTTAAGATAGGCTAAAATTATACTTTACTGATTCCAAAGAATTTCAGTTAATATAGCAGATTGCACTGTTGCTTAAATTTCTGAGTTAATCCAGCTCATTATTTTTTGCAGGCTGTTATAGTTACAGCAATTTTATTAAAACTAAAGTTTGAACTATCGATTATGTCAAAAGGAGTATCTAATTCTGGAGCTGCAACTGGATCTACAAAGCATGTTTCGATGTCCATTAAACAAAAAGTGGTATTGCTGCAAAAAATGGATTTAGGTATATCCATCTCAAAATTATGCGAGGAGTATGGCAATGGAAAGTCAACTGTATATGACATAACAGAAAAAGGTGGTGGTTTTAATGAATTTCTGGCGCAAAGCTCTAAAGGCCAAATGCGCCAAACACAGGATTAATTCTTAAAGGTAAAACTATTGTACATAGTATATTAGATAAAAGGTTTAAAAACAACAGCACACTTATACAATCAAGGCAAGTAGTAAAATAATAAAATGGTGGTAGGAATTGCTCATTATGATTCAGATAGTGATATATGAAGTATATAGATATAAAATCATAAAACAATTGATTCATTAAAATACACAGCATTAAAATTCTAACATAAAATCTCAAGATAAATTCGAACTAAATAATAGAGACCTGTTTCTTTCAGGTGCTGAAACAAATTGGTATTGACCTCTCTTCCAATTAAACGGTCGAGAGGCAGGTCACAGCTGTTAAAATACTTTTGACGAAGTCTATTAAAATATAGACACTCAATTAAAATGTGACGGACTGAGAGATAAATACTACAATTTAGACAAACAGGCTCGTTTTCAGCTTTTATCAGATAGTTATGTGTCGCTCTCGTGTGACCAATTCTAAGATGTGTCAAAAGAACTTTCTCCTTACGATTTCCAGTAGAATCCCAAAGCTCTATTTTAGGCCTCACGCTTCTTAACTTGTTACAAGATTGAAAGTCCCAAAATCGCTGCAATTTTTTTAAAATCATATGTTTGATGACGCGACTGATATCTCTCAAAGGAATGAGGCGATCGGACAGTTCAGCAGCAGATTTCGCTGCGATGTCTGCCAGCTCATTACCCTTTATTCCTGTATGTCCGAGAACCCAGCCGTACAAAATTTCGCATCCACGGCTTGTTAAGTTTTTAAGTACACAAGATTATTGGTACTGGAAAAGGATTCTAAGGATTTCAATGCACTGTAGGAGTCTGTATTTATAATGAATTTTTATGGCGTAGCGTTGAGATGTACAGAAGCGCGTAATATATGGCAGTCAGTTCGGAGGTTAGGACTGAGGAAGCGTCGTTGAACGTCTGCCCTCCATGTAGTCACCAATTATAACTGACATTCCAACATGACAAGTTGACTTAGATCCTTCTGTATATACGGAAAGATAACTGCTGCTTATAATTGTGCTCAGCAAAAATTTGTCTGTAGATGGTCTCATTAGTGGTTCTTTTGACGTAACTGTTGAAAATATCAAGAAACTGGATTTGAGCATATTCCCAAGGTGGGATTTCAAAATGCTGTACTGCTTGTGAAGGCATATCAGACAGGGAGAGTTCTTCAATGAGAGGGCGAACCCTGACAGAAAAAGAAGGCACACAGGATGGACTTGCTTCAAATAAAGGGTCACAGACATTATCAAGTAAACACAGTTTATAAGGATGATCAGGTTTAGACAATATACAGGGTGATCAGCGAATAAGCCCTGATTTCAAGATTAAATATCTCTACAACAAAGATCGATAGAAATATGCGGTAAACTGTACGTTTATTAGCAAAATTATAAAAATCGTTTACAAAAGTTTAGAAAATTTAGTTACGAAAATCGTTAACAGATGGAGCTCTGCGCTGAAAACTCTTTCTCTGAAAGGAGTCTAAAAAAAAATTTTAAAAAAAAATAATAAAGTGCAGCAGCCTTTGCAATCAAAATACAATTTTTTCAAAGTGTTCACCGTTCGAAACAATGAGGTGGCGTGCACGAACAATGAAATTTATCATCACGTCTTGCAGTGTTTCAACGGAAATGGAATCACATGCAACACGAATCAACGATTCAAGCTCATCTGGAGTAGCGGGATTCTTTTGATAGACAGTGTCTTACAACGCGCCCCACAGAAAGACATCACAAGGACTCAGATCGGGAGAATATGGAGGCCAAGCTATTCCTGTGTCAGTAAATTGCAGATAATCTAACGCAATTACACTATTCCCAAAGTATTCATGGAGAAAGCGAAAAACTTTATCTATCCGATGTGGTGGAGCCCCATCTTGCATGAACCACTCGATACCTGGTCGATCCTCCAACGCTAGTTAAGTGCTGACATATTGTTCCAAAATTGTAACGTAACGTTCAGTAGGTATCGTTTCTCGTACGAAAAAGGGTCCGATAAAGCCTTTGGCGCATACCGCAGCCCATGCAGTAACTTTAGGCGAATGTAGTGCGTTCTCTTCACACAAATGAGGATTTTCGGCAGCCCCAAATCTCCAGTTTTGTTTATTAACGATTCCATTCAAATGAAAATGTGCCTCATCTGTGAACCAGATGCAGCTCACATCAAATCTGTCGTTGTCGATCATTGTTAAAATCTGATTCGCAAAGTCAACCCTTTGTTGCACAGCTTTCATGAGTATGGCCTGATGACTTTGGATTTTGTATGAAAACAGCCGTAGGCTATTTTTTAACATTTTTTGCGTGCTCGTATACTTCAAACCTGTCTTTGATGCAATCCGTCGGATGCTTTTCCTAGGATTTTTCTAAACAATTCTAGAAACTTTGGCTGCATTTTCATTAGTGACTACAGTTTTCCTAGGCCCAAAATTTCTCTTTCGATAATCAGCCACGCTGCCAGTCCGTTCGAATTTCGCGAAGAGCATGCGAATGGTTTTCATATCGGGTCCAAATGAAACATTGAATCGGTTTTGAAAACTGTTCCGTGTTGCCATAGGACTGTGTTCTAATCGGTGAAATTCCAGAACCAAAAAAACACGTTGTTGAATGGAATACATTATTTCACGTTCTACGTTAGCCCGTTTTCACTAGCCAACAGTCGTACTAATCACTTTCGACTTCGAAGCACATTTTAAAGGCTATTGATATGTCATTGCGATTAGAGCTCCATCTGTTAACGATTTTCGTAATTAAATTTTCTAAACTTTTGTACATCATTTTTACAGTTTTGCTAATAAACGTACAGTTTACCGCATAATTCTAGGGAACTTTGTTGTAGAGATATTTAATTTTGAAATCAGGGCTTATTCGCTGATCACCCTGTATTAAAGTAATGTAGAAGAGACAACGCTTCACGCCTCAAACGGAGTGATGGTTCGTAGCAGTCAACATAAAGAGTTTGGATATCTTGAATGCACCAGAACAAATCCGAAGAGCTTGATGATGAACAGGATCTAGTTTTAACAACACTGAAGACCGAGCGGATCCGTAAACAAATGAGCCGTAGTCCACTCTAGAGAGAACAAGGGTTCTGTAAATGCGAAGCATAGAGAAACACTCTGCCCCCCAGAAGGTGTTCACCAACACTTTTAAAATATTTAAAATTTTCATACATTTCTTTCTCAGTTTTAAGACATGAGAGAGGAAAGTCAATTTTCGGTCGAACAATACCCCTAAAAATCTTACTTCAGGTGCAACTGGAATCATTGGCCCATTGAGATATAATTCATGCTCCAGATGGAGACCTCGCTTTTTACAAAAGTGCACGCACACAATCATCTGTTTCGAAAACGTAAATCTTTGCCTGTCTGCCCATTCCTGGATCCTGTTCAATGCAATCTGGAGCTGCTTCTCTATATGTCTCATATCTGCATCTCGACAGCTAATTTGCAGATCATCAACATATAAACATCGTAAAGTGGTGGGAGGAAGTTCTCTTAATATAGAGTTTATTTTTATGCTGAACAGGGTTACATTAAGCACACTGCCTTGAGGCACACCCTCTTCCTGTTTGAAAACTTTTGACAAAACAGAGCCAATCCTTAATTGAAAAGTTCTAGCTTCCAAAAAATTCTGAATGAAAAATGGTAGGTTGCCATGCAAGCCACTATCCTGAAGATCACGAAGTATACCGCATCTCCATGCCTTATCATAAGCTTTCTCAATATCAAAGAATATTGACACAAGGTGATTTCTTCTTACAAAAGGTTTACGAATAGAAGTCGCCAAAAGGAGCATGTTATCTATCGCTGTCCTTCGCTTCCAAAAACCACTTTGATAAGGCGAAATTATATTATTGCTCTCCAAAAAATAGACTAAGCGGCTGTTTACCATTTTTTCAAACAACTTGCATACGCAACTCGTAAAGGCAATGGCCGATAATTCGAGGAATTCTTCGAGTCTTTCCCTGCCTAAGGAATAAGAATCACAACAGCTCTCCTCTATGCACTGGAAAAATTTCGCTCCTTTTACATCTTATTGTAAAGAGTGAGAACGGCAGCCAGTGATTTATGGGACAAATGCATCACCATTTCATAATTTACGCCATCAAGACACGGGCAAGACCTATGTGTCTGCAACAGAGTTTTCTTTAACTCTAGCATAGTAAAATCTCTGTTATAAGCCTCAGAGTTGGAAGAGTTGAATGCAATGGGATTTCTCTCAGAGCGCTGCTTGATAAAAAGAAATGCAGGTGAATAATTTCTGCTGGAAGAAACGACAGCAAATGTCTCACCAATAGTATTCGCAATTTCTTCTACGGAGCTAATCACTCGGCCATCTTTTTCCAAAAAGGAAAGTGAATGATCTTTATATATTCCGCATGCTTTTTTAACTCTCTCCCAAACCCGCTTACTAGGCGTAGAGGATGTTATTGACGACATATATGAAATCCAGGAATCTCTCAGGCTTTGCCTTCTTACTTTTCGTGCATTTGCTTTGGCTCTTTTAAACGCTATAAGGTTTTGCAAAGTAGGATACCTATGAAAATTCCCCATGCTTTTCTCTGTTTTTTCACCGCCTCGTGACAGTCCAGATTCTACCATGGTTTCGAATCCTTCAGCATTTTTCCTGATGTTCTAGGAATGGAAATCATAGCTGCCTGTATAATAGTATTAGTAACTGCTTCAACTGGGTCATCGATATGCAAATCTTCTACCATGTTCTCCGTGGGCTCTGCAGTGAAAGAGAAGAGTTCCCAGTCTGCCCTATCAAGTATAAACCGAGGGGTTCTCGACATGGGATTTGCTCTTCTTCGTGCAAGAGATACAAAAATGGGATGATGATCGCTGTTGTAAAGATCATTTCCCACATTAAAAGTGCAAAATGGCAACAGAGATGGTGAACAGATGGCAAGGCCGAGAGCGTGGAATGTCCTTGAAGGCTCATAGAAGTATGCATTCTGCCCACTATTCAGGAGACAAAGGCTATGATCTTCAATCATCTGCTCAATTTGTCGTCTTCGAGAATTTGTGTCTTTACTTCCCCAGAGCGGACTATGACCGTTAAAATCCACTGTTATGATAAAGAGCTCAGGCAGCTGTTCTATGAGGCTATTTAAATCCTGCTGATCAATATGCTCATTTAGAGGCAAATACGGAGAAACAACTGAAACAACAATATGAAAATTTGCTTGGGTAGCGACAACTTGGAGGGATGTCGTCAAAGGAAGTGCATTTGATGGATAGCCCAGTGAGGTGAGAAGGCCTAAAAGTTCAGCTCAAAGGTGAGGAGACGGAAAAGAGGATAGATCACTGGGGCTGCAGGATCGTGACACTCGTCTCACCAAGAAGATGATCCCCTGAAGGGCTAGAGTGCCTCGGGATTGTCAGACCCGTACTCACAGAAGTGAGCCCCTGAGGGGCATAACAGAAAAAGGAACTGTACGAATTTTTGTGCATTCCGACAGCCTACTCGCAATGAATAACAGAAAAGTTATTCGTTACGCTAAAGATTACGATCATGGCAAAGTGATGAATGGTTACACAGAGACGCAGTAAGCACGTGCCATTGACGGGTCCAATGCTAATCGCTCAAGCCAAAATATTTCATGAAGAAATGAACTTAAAAACTGAGTGCACATATTCGATAGACCGATTAACCAAATTTTAAAATCGCTGTGGTATAATGCAATTAAAACTTTCATTTGAATATGCTTCAGCTGATACTGAAGCTGCTGAACTATTTGCAGATGAATTCACTGAACTCATTAATAGTGAAAAGTTATCTCCAGGACAAATTTACAACGTAGATGAAATTGATCTTTTCTGGCAATATGTACCGCGAAATACCTTGGCAATCTCTACACAAAAGGCTCCAACTGGTATCAAAGATTCTAAAACTAGACTAACAATTTTAGCAGGCGCAAATGCTGCTGGAACGCACAAGTGTAAAGTTTCCGTAATCAGAAAAAATATGCGACCTCGAGCATTTAAAGGAAAACAGATTTGCCCGTTATATATTATGCAAATAAAAGACCACGGATGACATAAGCTTTAATGTATTACTAGTTTGAAAATCGTTACAAACCCGAGACTCGGCAAAATTTGAATTCGGTTGGTTTACCTGACGACGCAAAAATTGTCCCAATATTAGATAGTGTTCCGTTCATATTTCATTAAAGTTTTAATGAAAAATAATGTATCAATGCTATACTTTCCTCAAAGGTCCTTTATTCAGCCTATGGATATCGTAACACTGCGCGCGCTGAAGTACAAATACACTGGTTATCATAAATTAAGGAAAAATCGAAAAAATCACAAGTTACTGAAAAAGTTACATGTAGAATTTTATGAAACTTACCCATAATATACAACACACAGTAAGGTATCAAATAACATAAAAAGAAATTACCAGGCAATTATGGTAGTACAGAAATTAGCACATGTATACATGTATAAAATGAACAAATCTAAGGTGCCAGTTTGCTATAGGAAAAGTACTTTCAATATGGAATATGATCGTCTCTAGAAGCAGTACAGCACATACAGCGATGCGTGATGCTTTCAATTATGCCGTCTATCACTTCCAACGGAAGCGAGAGCCATTGCGCTAGCAAAGCAGCTGCAAACGCGGCAAGGGTCTGAGGGGGCGGATTGAGAGCAGCTAGGTGTCCCCCTAAAGCATCCCAAACGTGTTCGATAGGATTCAAGTCCGAGGATCGAGCTGGCCACTTCATGCGCATAATTGTTTCCTATTGAAGATAATCATCTACGATGCGAGCCCTGTGTGGTCTTGCGTTGTCGTCCTGTAACAGGAAAGCATCATCTATTTCCCCCGCATATGGGCACACATAAGCATCAAGGATGTCATCTCTATAAACCTGAGCATTCACGGTTCCCCTTGGAAAGACAGAGGTCTGTGCGTCCACCCAAAGATGCCACCCCAAACACAGGCATTGCCTCTTCCATATACATCTCTTTCACGGATTTTTGACGGATGATAACGGATTCCAGTTTCTGTCCATGTCAAATAACGCCTACTATCGCTTTCTAGACTAAACCTGGACTCTTCCGTAAAGAGAATATCAGGCGTCCAGTGGACATATTGTCGTGCCCACAGCAAATGGTCCCTCCCATGGCGTGGCGTGAGCGGCACGGAAATAGCTGGTCGCCTCGCATACAGACCACCTTCGTGAAGTCTTCTACGCACATTTGACGTTAACAACAGCCTTCCGGTGGCTTCAGCAAGGGAGGATCTAAGAAGAGTCGGAGTACGGTTCTATTCGTGCTTACACATAATGTCAAATATCGGTCATCAGCGCTCGTCGTAGCAGTTGGCCGTCCTTGGCTGAACCTCTTAGATGCCGGATCTGTGGCTTGAAATTGCCTCAAAAGCCTATGAACCACAGAAGGACTCACATTTAGCCATCTGGCCACTTCTGTTTGACTTTGTCCTGCCTCTAGTCTCCCAACGGCTCTCCGTCGTAGTTCTGCAGGCAAATGATGCCTGGAGGTTATTGTTACGAATTGGTTAGCCACTTCTGTTTAACTTTCTCCTGCCTCTAGTCTCCCAACGGCTCTCCGTCGTAGTTCTGCAGGCAAATGATGCCTGGAGGTTATTGTTACGAATTGGTTAGCCACTTCTGTTTAACTTTCTCCTGCCTCTAGTCTCCCAATGTCTCTCCGTCGTAGTTCTGCAGGCATGCATTTTTTCCTTAATTTATGATAACCAGTGCATAAAGCAGAATTTTTAAAATCAATGTTAATTTTTTTTAATATTGACAAGACGTTTCAAGAATGTTTGAAATAGTTCAGCATAAAATCTGCTGTGTGGAGCATCGCAAGATCGTGGGAGGATGCGCCTTCAGATACTTTAAAAAATGTTGTCATAATTTATGGTCAACTACCATATTTCATTTTGAGGATGATAGCAGCGAATCTGAAAGCTTTCGGATATCACAAACCACAGGTGAAAATTCCCAATTAATGGAATTTGTAAAGAAATGTGGGGAAGCAGTAATAAATGAAGATGATATAATGAAGTTTTCCCTTGTGGTCACAATGCTACAATCTTCAATAAATTAACGGACGGCGAAATCTGTAGTATGGTTCTAGATCCAGAAAATACTGCTACCGATAGGGAAGAAAGTGACAGAGAAGTTACTGAAAACGAAAAAATTTTGATTGCCAAGTTAGTCGGAATTCTCCACACAACAATTACAGGATTTGAACAGTGGAACTTTGTAAGTGAACAAGAGATTATGGCTGTCTATAGAATTGAAGAGAAAGTATTCGCACAAAAAACGAAGCAGCTTAAACAATTTACATTCAAAGAAATGTTTAATAAAATAAACAAATAAATATTAAGTTTTTTTTTTTTTTGTAAATTTTGATACCCTTTATATCATAAATGCTTCATTATTTCCTAAATCATACTTTTATTATAATCATATTTCATATTTTTAATTTTATAATTTCTACCTGCCATCTTACTAGACCTAAATTGATGATATAATATCTGGAAAAATCCCAAATCCGGAATCACCGAAGTCCCGACGAGTCCGGCTCTCTGACTTTGTACTGTAATATGTATGGGACATGACTAGACGACTAATCCAGCATCATCCCCAACCATCATGGACCACTGTTGAATTGACTAACCAAATGCATTGAGCATAGAATTCTAGCTAAAAAAAAATGGCATACAGCATCTTATTGACACAATGCATGCACGTTTGCATGCTCGCATTCAATATCATGATCAGTTCAGCAGTTATTAATGTACCACAGTTTTAATTTCATAATTGAAATTGCTCTTCTCACACATATTTTAATTTGCAGCTTTAAAACATTATTTAAATAAATACATTATCTAGTCAAATGCTCTGCCTAAATTTTATTTCTCTAAACTGATTTCTTTGTTATAATGGGATTTCATTTTCCACCAGTGCCCATATTAAAACTAAGCTCACCACCTTGTCAGTGACTAACCTGATGTTTTTCTCAATTTCCTCTATTAAGGTCTATTGTTTCTTCTATTAAGATACTCTTTAGGATATAAAAATTAATGCATCAAGAAAGAGTTATCTAATTTGTACAAAAACTAGTAAAAAGAATCATTCAGTCAAGGAGTGATTATCCAGCTTTAAATGATAATTGAAAGGATTGCAGCCAAAAAGAAATTAATTTTTGGAAAATTAAAAAAAAAATTCTAAAAGTTAGTCTTTATTAAAAGTGCTAATGAAAATGATTTTTACAGCTACTCCAATGCAATAATCGATTAAAAAAAAGACCCAGGAACACAAAATCTACCAAAGTGGAACTGGGCCCTTCTTGCTACAAGCCCTTCAGTTGCTTGTACACACATATATACTGTGACAAACTGTAACAGCAAATGAATCATTAGGAAAATAACCAGCTGGATATTATTAGAGACTTCCTGTTTCGGACTAACTTAAAGAAACTCATTTTTAGAGCCAGGGTGTAAGCGATTCGGCCAGGAAGAATGTCCTGAAGGCTAATGGGTCTTTATCCCCTAATGCTTTTATGATGCCGACTTGTTCACGGCTGTTCGCTGCTCTTTTGTGAGAAGAGACGAAGCAGTGGAGCTGAATGGACATGTAGTCAGAGAACTCTGTGGGAAACTCGCTTTTTCCCTTCTGTAAGATATAGCAATGTAACGGTTTACGCTATTCATCCATTATTTAATCACGAATGAATTTGTTGTTGAGTTTTAAATAAATTTTAAAAAGACAATCCTGTCTTGCTATTTTTCCATAAAAGCTCGGAAACGTTACAGCTATAATAATTTGGTGGCAGCAGGTATGATGAAAATCCACGAAGCAGTTTTAGTTTGATCATCGAACGAGAACTCTTGTGCTTAACAAAGAAAGAATACGGACGTCAGTCCGGGTGAAAAAAAAGACCGTCAGGCTCCGAAATTCAACTCCGCGCTTTTCTAAAGAAGATTCCAGACGTCAGTCCGGGAGAAAGAGAGGACCGTCAGGCTCCGAACTTCAGCTCTGTGTTTTTAAGTTCCAGACGTCAGTCCGGGAGAAAGAAAGGACCGTCAGGCTCCGAAAATCAACTCTGTGATTTATAAAGAAGATTCCAGACGTCAGTCCGGGAGAAAGAGAGGACCGTCAGGCTCCGAACTTCAGCTCTGTGTTTTTAAGTTCCAGACGTCAGTCCGGGAGAAAGAAAGGACCGTCAGGCTCCGAAAATCAACTCTGTGATTTATAAAGAAGATTCCAGACGCCAGTCCGGGAGAAAGAAAGGACCGTCAGGCTCCGAAATTCAGCTTTGTGTTTTTCTAAAGAAGATTCCAGACGTCAGTCCGGCTGAAAGAGAGGACCACCAGGATCCGAAATTCAATTCGCTTGAAGTTTAGTGGGACAGCCATTGTCCGAAGATTTTCAGCATCTTTAAGTTGTAGTGTCCGGAAAGTGTAGTGTGGTGATATACGTTTGTGTGGTAATTTAGTGCATGTGCCTTCAGCGTCCAATAAAAGAATTAAGTTGTGAGATTCAACACTTTCATGTTCCAGGCTTCAATCAGAATTTCAACTCTACAGTCCAGGCGGGTAAGTACCTTGGATTTTTTATATTGAGGCAGTGAGGTTTATTAAATATAGTATTTCTATTGTGTCATTTATGTCACTTCAGGTAAATGTTTTCTAACAAATATTGGTTTCGTTGAAGCTTGCAAATGCGTTGATTGATATTTATGTTTCAGATAAGAAAATATATTTAAGAATTTAGGAATAAATTTAGAATTTTGAATTCAGAAATTATAATTAAATAATATCTTAAGAATTTGAAGTTGTATTAATAGAGTGAATTGTTGTGAGTTTTGCTACTATTATGCTTCTATAATTGAAGAGTAAAATTGTAATATTTCTAAAGATTCTATCTTTTAAAGGGTATTCTGAATTATCAATTGTAAGTCGTCTTGAACGTTATAATTATTAGAAGTAAATGTAAACTGTTATGGTATGTAAGAATTATAAGTTTGTAAGAATGTATTTCATGTAAGAAATATAAGTACGTAAGAATTATAATTCCAAAAATTTTCAGTTCATTGTGTTAAAAATGAAGATAAGTAAATCTTGGTAGCTTAAAATTAAACTGTTGTTTATTTGATTTTCAGTACAGAATATGAATTATCATTTTGTGTAAGAATTATGAGAAGTGAAAATTTTCAGTTGAAAGTGTTAACAGAAAGTTTAGAAATCACTAATATCTTACGTTCAAACTGTGGTTGTATTGATATTTATGAGTATTTATACGTTTATTTTAATTTACTTTTGAATGCATACCTTAATATACTATGAAAGTTTTGATGATCTGAATGTGAATATTGTATTATCTAAAGCATATTGTATTATCTTAAATTCTCAATTTAACTAATTGCAACTGAGTGCATCCTGTTCACAGTATAGTGTAAATTGTCTTGAATGTATGTTTAGAATACCAGAAATTGTTCTGAAAAAAATTAAGAGTTAAATTTTGAGCCTCAGAATTGTAAATTTTAGTTGTATATCAAATTTAGATATATATATATATAGAGAGAGAGAGAGAGAGATTCATTAGATTTAGAGTATAAGTTGAGGGTATATCATGGCATTCTTAGCAAAAGCTAGAAAAGAGGACCTTAAATCCTTGGCTGAAGAGTTAGGGGAAAAGGTTGGACCCCAGCTTAGGATATTAGATTTAAGACAGCTGATTATGGGAAATGAAGCCTACGAGGAGGAACTAGTTAAAAGTCTGTTGGAAAATATCACGTCAGTGAGACTCGAGAAAGAAGACGAAGAGAGGCAAGAAAGAATTAGGAAAGAAGAGGAAGAGAGGCAAGAAAGAATTAGGAGAGAAGAAAGAGAATTCGAGATAACCAAAATGAAATTGGAGGCCGCTAAAGTTAAGGATCTAATTGATGGGAAGGAAGAAAGTATGCCTAGAAGAAACCATTTTGAACTTCAAAAAATGATCCAAAAATTTGATCCCGAAGAGAATGATGTTAGTTTGTACCTAGTCATGTTTGAGCGCCAAGCAAAGAGGGCGAATCTAAACCAATCAGAATGGGTTTCTGTTTTATTAACACTTTTGCCAACAGAGATAGTTCAGCTGATTATGCGAGAGCCAGAAGAACAGGCTTATGACTATGCTTACATAAAAGGGATACTTCTTAAAAGGTTTAAACTGAGCCCAGAAAAATTTAGAATCAAATTCTCGCAAACCCAAAAAAACGCTCAAACCACTTGGAGGGATTTCGCATTTGAATTAAGAAATTATTTTGAAGAATGGATCTCGGGCTTGGAAATTAATGATTTTGAACTTTTAAAAGACCTGATGATAACGGATCAAATGAAGCGTCGCGTAAATTTCGAAGTGCGCCAGCATTTTATTGATGAATGGTCCAAGATAACGTCCCCAAATAAATTAGCCGAGTTGTTAGAAGATTATGAAAACGTACGTGAATACCGGAAAAAGGTCTCTCCAGTTCATGGTTCGGAGTCGCAAAAGAGAAATAAAAATCAGCCTAATTTCAGAGATTCGCCAAGGTATAAACAGGCTGGGGAAAAAGTTTCGAAAAAAACAGAAACTTTTCGAAATCAAGATGAGCGTCATTTTGAAGTACGTAAACCTCTTAAGTGCTATACTTGTGGCTCAATCGATCACTTGAGGCCGCAGTGTCCGAAAGCTCAGAAAGACTTTAAATCTACGGCTGTTGTTAACAGGGTACAAGAGAATGAAGAAGATTATTTAGCGCCATACACTACAATGGCTAAGGTTAACGGGTTCGATCTTCCTGTATTACGGGATTCTGGAGCATCCATTGATGTGATCTGTAAAAAATACATTACCCCTTCAATGTTAACAGGAGAAACTGTTTGGGTAAAACAACCGTTCGATGAATCACCTATATGTCTTCCCCTAGCACATGTTGAAATAGAAGCAGAATTTGGACGAATATTAACAAAGGCCGCAGTCATACGAAATGAGCTTGATCAAGGACGTTATATATTAGGGAATCGGACGGCTGCAAAATTAGGAAAAAATCAAAATAAGGAATACTTTTTCCAAGTTAACGCAGTGGAGACGCGGGCTCAGAAACGTCGACAAATGATCAATAGCGAAGAGAAAGGCCTTCAAGCAGCAAAAGAAAGGGGTGAGCATACGAATATTGTACCCCTACCGAGTTTTCCCTCCCTCGCGAACGATTATACTTCCCAGGGGACGGAACAAGAAGAACAGGAAGACAGAAAGTCGCTCCTGCCCGTTTCGGAGTTCAATGACCTACCTCCTCTACTTTCAATAAGCAAGACTAAATTCCTTCAATTACAGCAACAGAGTGAAGATTTAAAGCCGCTTTTTGACATAGCGACAAGAGACTCTCAAAATAACTCTTCGACAAATATTTACAAGATAGAAAAGGGGCTGCTGTATAAGTGTCAAGAAGATCGTTTAGGAAATGTACGGAAATTATTGGTCATTCCTGAAACTTGTCGGGAGAAGATATTGAGTTTATGTCATGAACAAGTGTCCGGACATTTGGGCGTAACTAAATCCAAAGATAATCTAGCTAGATATTTTTTTTGGCCCAAATGTTATCAAGATATGGAAACTTATATTCGAACTTGTGATCCTTGCCAAAGAGTGGGGAAATCTAACGATAGAAAAAAAGCGCCTCTGAAATTAGTCCCTGTGATATCGGAAGTATTTTCAAAAATAAACATAGATACTTGTGGACCCTTGCCAACCACATCTAAAGGAAACAAATATATACTAACTGCTATATGTGTAGCATCAAAATATCCAGAGGCTCTTCCAATCGAAGATATAACTTCGGTTACAATAGTGGATGCGTTGTTAAATCTTTTCAGCAGAATGGGATTCCCTAAAGAGATTCAGTGCGATCAAGGAACTTCATTTATGAGCAATCTGACCACAGAATTTTTTGAACGTTTCGGTATCAAAGTTAGTCATAGTTCGGTACACCACCCTCAGTCTAATCCAGTGGAGAGATTTCATCGTACTATAAAAAGAATATTACGAGTTTTATGTTTGGAGGCTGATTCTGATTGGGAACAGGTGCTACCGGCGGCTCTTCTTGCTTTAAGAACTGTGACGCATGAAAGCACGGGTTTCACACCTGCGGAACTTGTCCACGGAAAAAATTTGCGTACTCCAGAAACGTTGTTATACGAACATTGGACGGATTCACCAGAGGAGGAACAACCAGTAACCGAGTATGTTTTTAGACTCATAAATCGCTTAAAAAAGTGTCAAGAGTTGGCAGTTGAGAAAATGCAAGATCAACAACTCAGGAGAAAAAAATGGTATGATAAAAATGCCATAAAAAGAGAATTTAAAGAAGGTGATCTGGTTTTAATTTTGGCCACTTCTAAGGCAAATAAACTTTCGGTTCAATGGACAGGACCGGGCAAAGTTGAAAATAAAGTATCCGAAACAAATTATATCGTATCCTTACCGGGGAAAAAAGAAAGATCCCAAATTTATCATATCAATATGTTAAAGCCATATTATAAAAGACCTGAGGTAATTAATTACCTGTCTTGTAGCGAAGAGGGTTCTGACCAGATTGAGACTGAAATAGATTTTCCTAATATTGATACAAATCCAAACGTTTACGATTATTCTGAGGTTATTAAAAGTAGCAATTTGGAAGAATTATTAGAACCTACTCAAAGAGATCAATTGCAGAGGTTATTAAATAAATATTCGCAAAGTTTTTCTAACGAGCCGGGAATGACAGACCTCGTAGAACATGATATTGAAGTTATCAGTAATAAGCCGGTACGATCTAAGCCGTATCGAATGTCACATCGACAAAATGAGATTTTAAAAAGAGAAATTCAACGAATGCTTGACCTAAAAATTATTGAGGTGGGGGAATCAGACTACACTTCTCCTATGATTCTCGTAGAAGCTCCAAATAAGGACCCTCGACCTTGTGTGGATTACCGACGATTAAACGAAATCACACGTACCCAGTTCTATCCCTTACCCAATATAGAAGAACGGGTAGAAGAAGTTGCTTCTGCAAAATATATCACGGTTATAGATTTAGCTAAGGGATATTGGCAAATACCCTTAAGCCCTAATGCTCAAAGATATGCCGCATTTGTAACCAGTTTCGGCACTTACAGGCCATTACGGTTAAGTTTTGGTTTAAAAAACGCTCCTTATTTTTTTTCCAAGATGATGCAAGAGGTATTAAATGGATGCGAAGAATTTGCAGTTCCCTACCTGGATGATGTGGCTATTTTTTCAAAAACCTGGGAATGTCATCTCAAGCATCTGGAAATTGTGCTGAAACGTATAAGTAGAGCGAAATTGACCATTAAACCTTCAAAATGTCGTTTTGCTCAAAAACATGTCCTTTATTTGGGCCATGTTGTAGGCCAAGGGTACCGGAAACCGTCGGAAATTAAGACCAAAGCTATAAGAGATTTCCCAACACCCAAGACTAAAACGGATATAAGAGCATTTCTGGGATTAGCGGGCTACTATAGCCGTTATATTCCGATGTACTCAGCAATCGCCGCTCCGTTGACGGATCTTTTAAAAGGAAAATCAGTAAAGGGTGATATTCTGTGGAATGCTGAGAGCGAAAGGGCTTTCACGGAATTAAAAGAGAAATTAACAAGTTACCCAGTTTTATATGCACCCGATTTTACTCTTCCCTTTATTCTACAAACCGACGCATCTGATTATGGTATGGGAGTTGTATTAACACAGCTCACTAGTAACGGAGAAGAACATCCCATTATATTTCTGAGCAAGAAATTCTCCGAGGTAGAGAAAAAGTACTGCACCACTGAAAAGGAATGCGCCAGCATAGTGTTTGGTATAAAGAAACTTCACTATTATCTAGACGGGCAAGACTTTATTGTGCAAACTGATCATAATCCTCTAACTTGGTTACGAACTAATGCCAGTAATAATCCTCGCTTAATGCGTTGGGCTCTGGCTCTTCAGCCATACAATTTCACAATTATTCATCGTTCGGGGAAACTCAATAAAAATGCTGATGCTCTAAGCCGAAAAACTTGATATTATATTGATTTTATATTTTTTACTGTCTTGTATGGTTCTTCTGTAAATCTATATAAGTAAAAGAATGCATATTGTGTAATATTTGTCTAAAAAGGGGTAAGCTCTGTTTTGTCTGAATGTAATTAGTCATTAGTATTTTTTGTACACTAAGTATGTTATATTATTTGTACACTGCCCTCAATATAATTTCATGTTTAATCCATGGTACTTACACCTGTTTGATGTAAAAATGTGTGTTTACTATAATTTATTTTATTAACAATATGGTGAACTCTAATGGTGGTAATTATGGTCCAGAAGACCCCCCCCCGGGGAGGGAAGGAAGCTGTGACAAACTGTAACAGCAAATGAATCATTAGGAAAATAACCAGCTGGATATTATTAGAGACTTCCTGTTTCGGACTAACTTAAAGAAACTCATTTTTAGAGCCAGGGTGTAAGCGATTCGGCCAGGAAGAATGTCCTGAAGGCTAATGGGTCTTTATCCCCTAATGCTTTTATGATGCCGACTTGTTCACGGCTGTTCGCTGCTCTTTTGTGAGAAGAGACGAAGCAGTGGAGCTGAATGGACATGTAGTCAGAGAACTCTGTGGGAAACTCGCTTTTTCCCTTCTGTAAGATATAGCAATGTAACGGTTTACGCTATTCATCCATTATTTAATCACGAATGAATTTGTTGTTGAGTTTTAAATAAATTTTAAAAAGACAATCCTGTCTTGCTATTTTTCCATAAAAGCTCGGAAACGTTACAATACACAATAATAAAATTGCAATTTCAAAAGAACTGGAAAATTTATTCAAAGAAAGACCTACACAAAATAAGCAAACCGAACGGCACTAGATGCAGTTTTCTAGAGTGCCACTGATTCATAAAATTGGCAGATGGTGTTCATGCAGGACTTTTTGCAAAACTGTATCCAATTGTCAAGTTAATTCACTAAATTTTGGGACAGTCAAACATGCTTTCCAACAGCAATTTGTGAGGAAAAGCTCTGGTGATCTACTTGATCAAGGAAGCATTTGGCAAGCATGAAGAGAATCGATAAAAATGTGTGCCTTGAGCATTATTTCATCAAAAAGTAAAGCCTGGGGTTACATAAAAGAAGCAAAAACACAATAGATTGTAGAATTTTATCAACATACCACAATATCACGGCAAATCATAACTGCCTTTTACAGCCTATATATCATACAACAGTAAAAGTCAGACCCCAACACAGTTCTGAATATCTCCAGTCACATTTGCACTGATCATTCAGATTCAGTTCAAAGCGAAACTCATTACTGAAGATAGTTTGTCTCCAATCAGCGCAATTCCAGGCTTGATTAAGCACAACACTATTGCAAATGCATTTTTAACTTTGCTCCCCAATGCAAATAAGGAAGTGATTCCAATTCATCCATACTTCTTTCAATACAATGGCACAGTCTTCTGACTTGTAATCAACACAAATGTATTTCATTTTTTAATTTTCTTACACTTTTTATACTGACAACACTTTTAAACTGTGAGAAAATCCGGAGTAATAAAGGAAAGCTTTTATTAAGTAATTTTAAATACTATGAAAATAAAATTAATAATTAAGGTACACAGTATTTGTGTGGATGAACTTCCTAATATACCATATATTAAAGTAAAATAAAATTGAATACAAATATTAACTGATTAAACATTACTTAAATCTTCATATATAAATCTGCAGATGTCTTAAAGTAGATTGAGACAACTCAGATCAAATGAAGTTCAATAACAAAAATTTAATAAAATCAATAAAATGTATTTTTAAAATTCAACTCAGATGAAATAAAATTCAATAAGAAAACTTACTCTGAAAATCACTAGAGTTAGACAAGAATTTGCCTAATCTAAGTTTAATTACTTAAATTAATTTCCTTTATTCCTGGAAAATCTTTTTCTTATGCTAAAAATTAAAAACGAGGAGATATGGTAACCTACCAGATGTGATGAAAAACTAAAAAAATTGGCAATTACGATACACTTTCAGAACCCTCATTTCTGGATTTGAACTCTGACTATTCATCCTACGGTACTAAATTTTCATCAATTTGCATGACAGCTTATCAAGAAATGGAATTTCATTACAATAGCATTATTTTTTCCTGGTGTACCAATTTATGTCTTACAGTGTATATTGAATTTAAAATTAAGACAACATGAATGACTTTTGGGAAACAAAAGTGTTGCAACATTTGTGCACTGAACTTATATACAAATCCTGGTATGCTTATGCTCTTAATTCCTGTTTATTACCTGCAAAAATTAAGAAGAAATGGAAGTCATAAAAAAAAAGAGGAATCATTTGGTCAAAAATTATTTATTACTTGAAGGAAACTGTACATTGTAAATAGTTTTGTTCTAAGTTATTTCTTCTGCTGTACAACATCATGGCTGAATATTATGCAGGTTTCGCATGCCTGAACAGTACTAAAAATACTCTTCTGCTTGTCCATACACTGTTCATATCAACCTGGAAGATTTAATATATATATATAAACATACATTAAATGCATTTTTAAGCCCAAAAATTAAAGGTCTTCATTCCAAAAACAAATTTCATATTAACAGGCATTTGAAAAGAAAATAATGTAATAAATTATGATCATACATTTTTTTTTCTCTCAAGATACTGTACTTACCAATGATCCTAGCTCGTAAATTAAAACTCTACATTAACATATTACGATGAAGCATACTGATGGCGGCGACGTAACATTTTGGAATCATGACGTTTGGCTGCAATAAAATTCACATTTATTATTCTTCAAATTTAATAAAAATAACATTAAATACTTTTGATAAACATTTTAAAATTCTTAACAGCATTTAAAATCAACTATTTATCCAGATAAGAAAATGACAGACTATATTCTGCATCTTCAAAGGTAATATTAATACTATCAAATACTTATCGATTTCTATATATATAGTCTCATTTTATTATTATGACAACCTTCTTAGAGAGTATGCACCTCTCTTTCACTGTCTATCCCACAGCCACTTATCATGAGAGGGACTAAATAACTTGGTACACAATTACAGTATTGCACATACAATGTATGATCATGCAGTATACCTTGAAATCATACACATTCATTAGTGAATGATCAGTCTGTTTAATATGTCAGATGAAATATTCCTTTAGGTATTTATTCAAGCCTTATTTTTCACAGCTATGCATACTGACATGTAATTCAAACTTCCTGTGCATTAAACAATAAAGAATTCATCTCTCTAATATGTCACTCATGGTAATTAACCATTAGGTCATGATAAAACTTTTATTGACCTATTATATGAGGCTGAACTCCAAGAAAACCAGAATCTGTCTTCTTCTGTCTGTAACCAGAAGCTCCAAGAAACCAGAAGCCTAATAGAATAATACAGTTTGCTGTTTTATAATTCCAAACTAAGTACAAATCCTCCATACATTTTGGCCCTAGCGACCCAAAGGTCTAACCAGTGCATTAAGTTAAACAGTTTCAATCGTTAGAACAATGACGACTGAATCAGCAAGTGCAGTGCTGAATCGCAAACATGGAAATATAAAAGGGCAGTTAAAGAAGATTACTATATTTGAGGATAATAAAAATATCGCTGAGTTACAAGCTCAGTTGGATGTGATTTCAAAACTTCAAGAAAAATTCAATGTTCTAAAGGAAGAATATGACAAAATCATCAGTGAAGAAGATTTTGAAGAAACTGAAAAAGTGCTGTCGCAGATACATGAAGACTTGCAAAATTCAGAGGTAAGTCTAAAAACTTTGATTAATAAGCTTAAAATTAATGAAAATAATTCTGATTATCTAAATCAAAACACTAACAGTTCTACTTATTTGAATTCAAGTAATAATGATCAGTTAAAGCTAATGTTAATGAAACTTCCAAAAATCCCTATTCCTATTTTCACTGGAAATTTTGAGGAGTGGAAATTGTTTAAAAGTCAATTTGTTAGTCTAATTGACGAAAATTCAGAGCTTTCTGAAAACGACAAGCTTCATTTTCTACGTGGGTCACTAAAAGGAGAAGCAAAAATTATAGAAACCTCAAACGATAGTTACAATGCCTTATTCAAGGCTCTAAAGCAATGGTACGAAAACAAAAGAATTATTGTTGACTATCACATTAAAAACATTCTCAGTCTTCAATCTATCAAACATAAGTCAGCCAAGGAACTTCGAAATTTGCCAGATAATATAAATAAAAAATCTTAGATCACTGAGAATTTTAGATTTTGAAAGAGAGAAATTTTCTAATGCCTTGTTATTAAATGTTGCTCTCGAACAAATAGACAGAGAAACAAGAAAACTGTTCCAATTCACTTAAAGGGCAATGAAGTCCCAGATTTTGATAGCTTTTTACGATTTTTAGAAAGAAGGTGTCAGGTTCTAAGTAGCGTTAGCACTAACATTTCATCTAAGTACACTAGCGAATGGTCGAAAACCTTTATCGTCAATTCTAACAATTCATTTAAAATATGTGTAACTAGTAAAACCCAAACTAATCATCCATTATATCACTGTGATAAATTTAAAGAAATGAAATTAACAGACAGATTAGATTTGGTTAAAACTAATAAACTCTGTAATAATTGCTTAAGTAAGCTCCATTCTGTTTATGATTGTAATTCTAAGAGAGTTTGTATTGTTTGTAAAAAATCTAATCAGCATTCATTCCTTCATAAGTATCCCCCCTCATCAATTAATAAAAATACCTCGATGTATTCAATTCAAGGTTGTGGAAACATTCCGTATTCTGATGCTATAAATAACGTGAAGATAGTTTAGTTCCCGCTCATAATGATGAGTCATCACATATGGTCTTGCCAATCAATCAAAATAAAAATGTTATGGACACATCATTAATCACGGATGTGGATAAGTGTTGTCTACTGTCAAGCAGCCTTCTATGCACTGTGATGTTACTTACTGAGAATTCATTTGGCGAAAATATAAAAGTAAAAGTAATTTTAGACAGTGGAAGTTTTCTGTTTCCATACATACACAAGAAGTGGCTCATATTTTGAGATTAAAGAAAGAAAAATTTAATTCTTCTATTTCACAAATTAACGGAGGAGAATATTTTATTAAAAATAAAGTAACAGCAAAAATTTCAAATGATGATGGTAACTTTTCAAAAACATTATCGTTTCTTGTGCTACCTAAAACCACAGAATTAACTCCTGTGAAGAAAATCGACATTTCTGATATTTGTATACCTCGTGAATTAAAATTAGCTGACCCTACATTTTACATTCCAAGTAAAATCAATTCACTTATAGGTTGTGAGTTTTTTTTTTTTTTTTTAAACTACTCAAGGCAGAAAAATTCAAATTACATGATAAAAATTTGATTTTTTGGGTATTTGGTCACGGGGACTGTAAAAAGTACAGTTTCTTATAATTTTACTGGTCTTACTTTTATTTCTGAAGAGGATTCTTTAGAACATTCTATCAAAAAATTCTTTGAGGTTTAATCCTTTTCAGGAGATGATACAAATGACGATTCTCAAACATTTGAAAGAGAATATTGCGAGCAACATTTTAGTGCCACTCACAAGTGCGATGAGACTGGAAGATGTATTGCTAGATTACCCATTAAGGAAGGCTGCTAGATTACCCATTAAGGAAGGCAAACGTTCTAGTTTAGGAGAATCTAAATCAATGGCGGAAAGACACCTAAATTTGCTGTGGAACAAATTGGACAAAAATCAAACTATGTCCGCTTTATATACGGCATTCTGGATGAATATCTTGCAATAAATCATATGGAAACGGTTATTTCAGACTGCCAGAATTGTAGTGAAAATTATTACATCCCACATCATGCAGTGTTCTGGCCAGAAAGCATTTCTACCCCTCTTCGTGTTGTGTTCGATGTATCAGCTAAGTGCGCAAATTGAGTAAGTCTCAACTCCTTATTACTGAATGGTGGAACTGTGCAGCAAGATCTATTTTCAATAGTAACTCGTTTTCAAACACACATACATATGTATTTAGCACAGACATTACTAAAGTGTACAAATTCTTGTCGAAGAATAGAAAACTTCAGAGAATTTTGTGGAAATCAAGTCTGTGCTCACCTGTTGAAGCTTACAGACTAAGAACAATTACATATGGTACAACATGTGCCCCGTATTTGGCCACTAGAACTTTTTAAAGGCTTTAGCTGAGGAGGAGCAGAGGTATTTTCCCCCTGCTTCAGCAGTTTTACTTACCAATGTCTACATGGATGATATTTTATCAGGTTCAAAAAATTTAGAGGACACATTTTCCTTGCCGTTTGAATTAATAAATCTATTGAACAAGGGTGGCATTCAGTTACATAAATGGGTTTCAAACCATCCAAACTTGTTAAACGACAACAAAGCTACTGAATATAACTTTTCTTCAGATTCCCATCTTGTGAAAACTCTCAGCATGCTCTGGGCGTGTAATTCCGATAATTTAACCTTTAAGGTTAATATAGAATCAAAGACAAATTTCACAAAAAGGAGTGTTCTATCTTCCATAGCAAGCCTGTTTGATCCTCTCGGACTAATTGGTCCAGTAATTACAAGGGCAAAGATACATCTACAAAATCTGTGGAAAAAAAAAATTAAAATTGTCTGATCGAATTCCTCCCAATGATATGAAGGAATGGTTAAATTTCTTAACCCAACTTCCCGCTTGAAATCACATAAAGGTTCCTAGGCATGTAATCATTACAAGTCCCATAATGATTGAATTACATGGATTTAGCGATGTATCGGAACGTGCCTATGGTGCAGCACTCTACATAAGCTCAAAAAATAGCCAAGGACAGTGGCAAACAACGCTGTTATGTTCCAAATCTAAAGTATCTACGATAAAAACCTTAACAATACCCAAGCTGGAATTATGTGCGCCGTTGCTACTAGCTCGACTAACTTCAAAGGTCATCTCCATCATTCACGTTGAGTTTCATCATGTAACCTGTGGTTGGACTCTATGATAACGCTGGCATGGATAAAAACTCCTCATGAAAGACTTAAACCCTTTGTATCCAACCAAGTTAAACTAATCAACGAGCTATGTCCTGACTATGATTGGAGACATGTTTCTTCAGAAAGCAATCCAGCTGATTTCATATCAGACGGAGAGCAGTGCGGAGGAAGCAGTGTGACCAATCTTCTGCAAAAGCCCTTCATTTTTAAACTTGAACATTCCATCTTCTAAGGAACCTATTAACATGACTAATAATGATTAGTCTAATGAATGTTTGACTAATTATAATCCTGTCTTGGTTTCTAACACTACTAATAACTTTATTGATGATATTTTAAATATTAGTAACAGTTTTACTGAACTTGTACATGTTTTTAGTTATATTTGCAGAATTTTAAATAATATCATACGTCCTAAAAATTGACAAGTGGCAAGTTAACACAGAAGAAGTAATAAGTGCATCTAATCATTTAGTTAAATTAGTTCAACATGCAACTTTTAGCCACGAAATTAGTTGCTTAAAACATAACAAGGACTTGAAGCTGAGTCAGGTAAGAATTTATATCCTTCTTTAGATCGAAAGAACTTCTTCAAGTTAGAGGTTGAATTGAAATGTTTGTTAAAGGTGCAGACAAGGCTGTTAGAATTGTGTACATCAGAACAACTAATGGAGTAGTAAAATGAGGCATTACTCAAATTTGTTTGTTACCCATAAATGATAGTCTTTTTATGATAATACATCTTAAGAGACTTTTTTAATTTATGAAATATTTCTTTAAATGTTAATTTTTGTAATATGCTTTGTATTAGCTTCATATATTTTTTGTTTAATATGTTCATATGTTCATTTTGTTTAATATGCCACTATATGTATTTTGAAATTTTCAAAATTTCAATGCCGGAGTATGTTGCGTAACGCATATCATAGTGCCACCACTAATCACTAGGTGCACCCTCTAGCGGTGTGGATTGATCCCTTTTTTGTCGAATTATATCATGAAGATTGCCCTTAACTGATGTCTTTTTCTACATGAGAATTTCAGTTTGATGGCACTGTAGAGTTAGAAAATTAATATCAATAATAATCAATTAACATAAAAAATTTTTAACTTAATTGAATTATTTTTTTTTTACCTTTACGATCACTCAGGTAAGATTCAAGCATGGAATATAGTTCTGGATTAATTGTCTGGTTAGCCTGCTTTAAAACAGATAAAAGATCTTTGGCTAAACTAGCATTATTGGATGTGAAGAAAGAATGGGCAATTCCAGTTGCATGGCCACGTGCAGTTCGTCCAATTCTATGAATGTAATCTTCGATAGTGGGAGGAAAGTCATAATTTACTACATGTTGCACATCAGGAATATCTGAAAAAACACAGAATTAAAAAGAAAAATTGATATTACCAGATTACAAAATATTAATACAAATAATCAGAATATAAAAATTTGTGCGTCTTACAGGATTACTAAAATCTGTAAAAGTAAGCTAATATTTATAGCCAGCAAACAAAATCTATTTCTAATGACTTAAATAACTTTTTTTAACTCTTTTTTAAATTTAATACTTTTTCATATCAATTCTAATAAGAAGTACATACAGGAAATTTATACTTTTATCTCAGATATTTCCTGAATTTAGCCCATAAAATAAGACTTAAGTATTCCTATTATTACTTGGTTGGTTAAATTGGAACAATTTATGAAAATTAAAAATGCAGCAAACGTTTAGGATTATCTATTTAACCCTTTCTCGACAAAATTGAAATAAGGAAATTATCAAAGCATTCTTGTGAAAAAATGCGACTTAGGGCTCTGTTTATATGCTTCAAAAATTTCCATAAAAGCAAATGAGAATATTTTGATTCTAAATACTTATAAAAATTAATGGTTATGTCGTTCTAAAATTAATTTTTGCATTCTGTAATAAACTGCTGAATATTTCTGTCTTAAAAAATAAAAAACACACATTTTCAAATAATCACCGTGGAACATACATATGCATACTTAAACGTATATAAATATGCAGTAAAGACATAAAGTAAGAAATTTAGAACTACTTTTTCACAAAGGCGAAAACTGAAATTCATAATTAAAAAATTTCAAAAAACTCTATAAATGCAACAAAGACATTTTAAAGATTGTTAAAACCAAAACTTTTAAACAAGCATACTCCAATTCAAAAATTTTTTTTGAAATTTAAAGAAATTTAAAAAATCCCAATAGAATACGAATTCAATCAACTTCAATGTCATTTTATCAGGGCAAAGGAACATTGAAACCAATTGAAATCTCTCTTCTACAAAAGCCCTTGCTTTTCTGTATCCAGAATTTGCCAATGAACCATTTCAAAGTATTTTAATTATAATAGTTCATCCGAAAATTCTGGCCCTTTGCCAAAGGAAGGAAAAAATTCTTAAATAAATTTAAATTAGAATCTTATATCTAATAAAGAGAATACCATTTCACTTAACGAAAACGAAAGTGAAATAATAAAACTCTTCATTGAACAAAATAAAATAAAATATTACCTTTAAACATATAGCAAATAATCCGCTGTATTTAAAACGTAATTGAAATTATAAGAAGAGAAAGAAAAATTGAAAAGATGTAATTAATACTCACAATAAGAAATTAAAAACGCGAGCACTTTCATTATAATACTATCGAAAGGAGGAATTTTGTTATAGTAGAAACCTATAAGTTTGCCATTTTGGCTTCATAAGCTAAATTAAAGACCTTGGGCGAGAAAGTAATTGCTCAAAAGGTTAAAAATTGGAACATAACATGCAATTTTTAAATTAAAAGAAAAAATTTAAATATTCAAGGAGAAATTTTTTTCATTTTGACAAAGAATAATTATGAACTGAAAGAATTCTTACTCTTTGAAAGCAAAATTGTGAAAAAAGAACATTATACAATGTAAAACTTGAATTTTAAAAACTATTTACTTTATAAAAGTGCCTAAAAACGGTTAAATAATTTTTTTATGAATTGTATTATAGAAATGAGAGAAAATACATAAATTTAAGATTTTTTTAAAAAATATTATTTACTAAAAATTACAGAAAAAAAGTTAGAGAAAGGAAGTAAAGGAACGTTTGTTAGAAAAGTAAAAAGTCTTCATGTCATGGGCTTGTTATGATGACTTTGAATATACTTTGTAGAGACATTAGGTTTATGTTTGGAAGCAGGAGATATGAAAAAAGAGCAAGGCCTTCACCGGGAATCGAACCACGGATATCTTGGTTACACGTCGAGCGTGCTGACCACTACACCATGAAGGCATGCGAAGAAGGCACGAGAAATACCTTATGTACTCCCCCTTTTAAAGGGCGACTGGAGATTAGGGGCCACTATCGCCAAATCCTGGTAGTGGAGAATTATCATTCTCCCTTTTAGTTTGAGTGCCAGTTGTAGAGACTAGGATTTTTTTGGAAGCAGAAGAATGAAAAATGAGCAACGCCTTTGCCGGGAATCGAACCCCGGACCTCTCGGGTTACGTGTCGAGTGTGCTGACCACTACACAACGAAGGCATGCGAAGAAGGTGGGAGAAATACCTTATATACTCCCCCTTTTAAAGGGCGACTGGAGTTTAGGGGCCCTTTTAAAAGGTATCACAGGATGTAGACTATTGTAAATTGTAAGATTTTTAACTTCTTCAATGATTTTCAAATTGTCGTTAATAACCCAGCAGAAATTTTTGTCTTCTTTAACCTGTTCAAAAACTATAGTTTTAAGTATACTGGTAAAAATATTATAATAAATTATAAAAATAAATTATAAAATTAGTATTATAAAAACTCTTTTTGAAGTTTCTGGTACTATTGGCTATAAATCTAAATTTTACAGGATTTTTATGAAATTTTGGTAAGGCATAAAGGTTGGCAAATCTGTTATTTGTAGTGAAGCGAGAAATTCTCCATTTTTTGAGAAAAGCAGAAATTTTGCTAATAACAGTTCTTTCTTTATTTTTGCAGATACTATATGTTAAAGAATTTTTCAGTTCATTTTCAATTAAATCATTGTAGAATTTCGTTCACAATATACTGAAATTATTGTTTGTCTTATACATTTTTGTAATGGTAAATTGCTTTTTTAATGTTGAAATCTTCATGAGCAAATTTTTCCAGTTTCGGATTCCTTTAAATTCTTGAATGTCTTCAATTTTCTTTTTAATTTCAATAATAATTTAATTCTTCCATTCTTTGAATAGACGTGAAGGTAAACTAAGTTGAGAACTAATTTTCAAGATGAAATGCTCTAAATCTGTAGACTTTCAATGCAATGCAATTTACTAATGAATTTAAAAGGTCTAAATTTTCTTCCTTTTTTCATAAGCAGTTTAATTTCTTGACCTTGAATAATGTCCAGATTTCCTGTAATAATATGCTTGTGCTCTTTGTCAACAAATAGCAGAAATTTTTCTTCATTACAAAAACACGGTGCTGTAAAATCTTCTTCATTATGGTTAGAAATAAAACTACTTAGTTTTTTGTTGTACTTGAAGCAAACTGAAATTTAAAATTTAATGCAGGAAATTTTTGTTATGCTGGTTTGAAAATTTTATGAAGTTGAAGACAGTCATAATTTTTAGTTAATGGTACAAATTTTTTTCTTATTTTTGGAAGATGCACAGTTTAATTTGAATTTAATGAAATCAAGTACTAAATCTTTAATGAGATTATTTCCTTTGAACTTATCTTTCACAAAACTTTGAATGATAATAAGATGTCTGTGAGGTAGGGAATGAAGGTAGTTAAGAATACTTTTCTTGAAATGTTGTTTTTCTAATAAATCTTCTGACTGGAGAATATTAGTATTAACTTTTTTGCTATTTTCTCTGGTACCTCTTTGCGTTTTTTCACTAAAAAGACTGATTTGTTCCTAAATTGTAGCATAAAAGGCAGATTTACTATTAATGTAAAGGACCGTTCACACTTGATACACAACGACGCTATCGGAGCTAAGCGACGCATGGAACGCCGCTCTAACCTAGCTCATTCACACTTACTTGGAACGTTTACTAGCGACAGCCAATAGGGAAGTAGAAGATCACGCGCGCTTTCATTCGTAGGCGACAGTCTTCCGCCATGAATCTTTGATCGATACACCAAAAACTAAGCGGTTTTTTTTTAAATGGTTTGACCAAAACGTACGCTGAGCAGAAAACAACGAAAATGTATTTTGTTGCTGAGTTTTCTTCTTGGTAATTTAGTACACAAGTTTCAGATCATCAAAAATTAGTTAGAAAAATAAAAACATGTTTCATTATTATGTTTTATTGTTGTCATTTAATTATTATTATCAGTATTTTCATTCCAAATGATAAGGGAGTTTATAAAGTTGATGCGATTCATTTTATTATTTGAGGTAATAAACAGTACCTTTTTTTTTTTTTTTATGATGAAACTAATTTAGAAGAAAGAAAAATATTAGATTAACGCTTTTGTCTATGCTTTGCTTTTGCTACTTTTAATTCCATTGCTATTTTTATAATACAATTAGATAATTCAATTTATTTATATGAGATCATTGATATCAGTAATTTAATTCTCCAGATTCAAAATCTAAAGACAAAAACAGGATTAAATGGAAAAGAAAATTACTTACTATTTCGATGAAGACGATCTGAAATCATCACCCAAGAGTACGTGTATTTTTGTAGCCCTTAAATCGACTATCCCATATAACGGGATGTCGCTGGATTTAGGCAATTAGACTATAATTTTCGCTCATATCTTACGAAGCAACAAAATACAAAAAATAAAGAAGCACCTTATCCGTTATACAGCGATAAATTAAAATTAAAAGTACCCTCCTCAGAAGATTTTTGCTGATATTGTCCCGATATTCAAAGATTCTAAAATTTTTAATTTACTTCAAAATATATCTACATTAACACAGGAAATTAAAGTAACGCAGAATACCCATAATGGCCTGGCCAAAAATTACGCTTAGTGAGAAAAAAGTACCAGTGAGGATCGAACTTCTGATCGGCACATCTACAGCTTTACCCGCTCAGCTGACACGTCAAAAGTCGTTCTTGCGAATTTTACTATAAGTTATGGTGCTCTGAATGCAAGAATTAATTTTTGATGGGTATTCTGAGTTTCTTTAATTTCCTGTGCTAATGTACATATATTTTGAAGTAAATTAGAAGTTTTAGGATCTTTGAATATTAGGAAAATATCAGCAAAATCTTCTGAGGAGGATTCTTACTTTTAATTTTAATTTATCGTTGTATAGTGGATAAGACACATCTTTATTTTTTGTATCTGGTTGCTTCGTAAGATATGGATTGGATTTTAAGAGTTTTAAAATGAATTTCTGTATAGGAATAATAACTGTGGAGTAAAGGCTGTCAGGCCGTTTACTCGTCCTCACTTTAAATCAAATCAATCAATCAATCAATCGCTCATATCGTCAGCCATGTTGTTTCCGCGCTTCTGTTGATGATGATGATTTGAAATACTCTCCTGATAGGTCGGTTCCATGTGTCGGCTAGCTCCGTTTTGTGCCAAGTTAAGATTTTTCAACTGGGTCAATAGTGACAAAAAACTGGTTTTCTATAACTGATCCGCTGTGTTGTGTCCATTGTGTTCCCTAGCCCCGATATGTCCCAGTGTTAACGCCGCTTAAGAGTTCAATCCATAGGGATAAAGTGTTCTTAATTGCAATTACATAAAAAGATTCCTTTAGGAACTATATCTAAAATTTTAATAGTAATATTATTAAAGTCGTGAATTTTAAAATTTTTAAGTTCTTTGGTAGTTGAATTATTATTATTTTTGCTGTTTGAAAATTTTTTAATGTGGGATTTATGGTTGTTTATTCTAATGTTAAGATTATTCTTAGTCTGTCCTATGTAAACTAGATTTCAGGTATTACATGTAATAGAGTAAATGCAGTTAAATGTTTTTCATAGTGTCTGTTTTTTAGAAGCGGTAGATTTGAGAGGAGTATCATTATGTCTACATGTTATTCCGTTGGAACTCTGGCATTTCTTAATTTCAATATTCTTTCTATGAGCAATAAGTAAAAGTAATTAGCGTGCTAGCCTATATTACAGTAAAGTTTATACCGGAAAACCTTAAGCCTTGTCTTTGTGATGTTAATTCTAATCCATAAATTTGTAAAACTATTAAAATAGTATAAGCACTAATAGCTGCTTATTGTATTACATAATTACAAAATATTTTTTTAAAAAAACAAAATATGAATATGCCTAGTATTTTCGTGCATTAAGCTGCTGAAAAAATATCAGTAAAGACATAAAATAAGAAATTTAGAACTACTCTTTTGCACAAACACAAAAACTGAAATTCATAATTAATAAATTTCAAAAAATCTTATAAATGCAACAAAGAATTTTTAAAGATGTTAAAACCAAAACTTTTAAACAAGCATACTCCAATTCAAATAATTTTTTTTAATTTAAACAAATTTAAAAAATCCCAATAGGATACGAATTCAATCGACTTCAATGTCACTTCATCAGGGGAAAGGAACATTGAAACCAAATGAAACCTCTCTTCTACAAAAGCCCTTTGCTGTGCAGATATATGTTGCTCATTTTCTCTTCTTTAGCCAGTCTAATGGTATGATCCATTTTATAAAAGTGCGAAGGGTGCTTATCACACTTAATATGATGTTGTGGAATTTGGTTTTCTTAGTTACCACAAACTGGAACCAAACTCTACATAGACTGATAGTGAATTATTGCTAAGTCCAAAAGTTAACAACAGAGTCTTGAGAAGGTTTAAAAGAACCTTTTCATTAAATCAGAAGTAGAACATAAATGCAACACTAAAATTCAATACCTTGTGGCAAAACTTAAAAGGTAACAGTGAATTAAAATTTAAAAATAAGCTATCAGTCAGAGACTAACAATTCAATTTAACATGAAGTTGGCTCACAAACTAACTAATATACGAATATCGCAGTTATAAGCAAGACTGAAGGCTATAAATCTTATCTGAGCTAGCAGTACCTAATAACGTGACCTTAAGAACAATTTCATGCTCTGAATTAGACTCTCAAAAAACCTTCCTTTAAATATTACCTTTCTCTACCTCATTTATATTGAGGTAAGGAAATGAGAAATGACAGTAAAGATCTAAAACCTAAAATAATTGGTTAGTGAAAAATAATAGTAATAACCCTACAATGTGTGAACATATTTATGCTTATCAAGAATGTCCATGAATAAACAAAGACGTTGTTTAGGTCACGTTTGTCTTCAACGTGTCATCTTGCGTATCTACACTGTCGTTGAGCCCTTGGGTCATCTACACAGAATTTATCACAGTTTAAATAGTCAATGAGGCTGAGATGCTTAAATACAATAGCATATTAAAATTTCTGTTCCTTACACAAGATAACTCGCATTTAACATTGTATAAATATATTAAAGTTTCAATTTATGACTTATGGCCACAAAACTCTTCAAATTATGTTACTGAAATAAAAACATAAGTATACAAAAATTCAAATTATGATGAACAACTGCTACATCCAAGTTAACATTTCAAGATCTTTAAAAACACATATTTTAAAAGAAAGCAAACTTTTCAAAAATTGGAATGTATATTATTATATATAATTTAGATATTATATCAAATTGTTTGTGATATTTCCAAATTACATTTTTATGTTTCATTTGGTATGTTAAAATACATGAAAGTTCAAGAACTAAATGATGGAATGTACTGAAATTATGTCTATGACGAAATTCATTTTCTTTCTCACTGGGAAAAACCATATTATTATACACAATATAAAAAAATTTACATTCATTTACTAATGCTCTAAAGCTTTTTCTAAAAAGGCTTTTCTATCGGCAAGTCTTTTTTTATTTTGAAAATGAGGAAATACTAAAATATAAAATATTAAAGAAAATTATTAATTTTAACTTAACAACAGTCCTTTTAATTCCTCATTTTACGTGGCTTTCCTGCAGTCCTACGTGGCTTTCCTGCAGTCTAAACTACATCACTTAAAAATTAATCTGTTGCTTTGAAATCCACCTGCAATGCAACAGCTCTATCCAAGCACAGATCAAGAATTTCAAGAAGTAAATAAGCCTTTAAATGTTCATGCTACTATCTGCAGGGCTGCTTTTTCCTGGTTTCCAATTTGAAAAGCTTTTTGCACTAAGAAATTACCTTAACTTGGCTAACAGAGTAAAACAAGTTCCCTTAGTAAAGCTGGTAATTTAGTATAAAAAGCAAAGGGAATCCACATGTACATGTGGTGCTTTTAATTAAGTTTGCATACTAAATAAATTCATATTTTTAATAAATTTATAATGCTTGTCATATATTGCTTGATAATTTTCAATATACAGTGCAAAACAGTACCTACCCAAATAAATCAATCCTCCTCTTTTTAATTTTTAAAACTAAAATATACTAATCCTGAAAACAGTTTCATGGCCTCTGTTGTATTCTGTAGACATTTTGGGAGAACACTGAATGGAAATTAGGGGCACTTACGTAATTAGATATTACAATACAAGCAATGCGCAATAAAATGAAATTATTTTTAAGTTAAACACTCTGCATTCTAATGTGCTCACAGTTTTCCTTCTTAAATAGTATTTATTATGCAAATTTTTAACATTTACATAAAATTAAAATTTCAACACTCTTGTAGAGCTTCATTTTAACATTTCCACTGAGTTTAAATGTTCAATCATTTCTGTAACATTAAGCATTTATTTTTTAACCATTCCTGGAATGGAAAAAATTTAAGGATAACATATATATCAAAACAAATTAAAAATTATAAGGGAATTTAGCAATGTGGAACAAAAAACACTGGGATGAAGACCAGATCAATCTAAAAGAATAAAACTATCTACAAAATATTGAAATATTCGGAGGAATTTTGTAACATAACTTCAATATAAAGATATAATAGAAATAATTACTGTAAGCACTTTGTAAAGACACATAGTTTTTAACATAATTTAAAAACATTAATTTAAAATTCAAACAAAATTTTTGTAAAAAAAGAAAATTTGTGTACTACAAGATAAAGAATGACATTTTCTGTAAATGAAGTTTACATTCTTTTCTGCATATCACCGAGTAGTTTGATTTTGGAAAAACTGGAATTTGAAATTTTCCCTCAATGAGGAAAAGTATCTAGAAATCTAGTCACTAATCCTTACATTTCCCTTCCTTTTGTGAAATAAATGCATCCCACTGAGAATCCATTAAACTACACATAAGGGTTTGTGTCACAAATAGAAATTGATTTCTTAAAGGAGAAAAGGATTAGGTTAAAAAAACCCTGTCTTTTCAAGGTTCTAACAACTGCCCAAGCCCTGGGCCAAAAGGTTAAGAGGAAGGCATCCTTGGCTTTCTAACTGACAGAGGACTTTCTAAGAAAAACCGCGGCCTAAACTCGTAACACACACAAGAAAACAGAACATGCTGCAGCCAGCAATTAGGAATGAGAAACAAACTGAAAATTAAATAGTTTCAGAGAAAACCATTCAAATGCCACTTCCTTTGAAAAGATAACTAGATGGTAGATAAGAAATGCTTCATATCTGAATGAATATTAAATTCATATAATCTGCTTTTAAATACAACATTTAAATCAATTTAATATGTGGAGGGGAGGAATAAAGCAGAAAACTGCTGAATAAATACTTTTGTTTGACTTTAAAAAAAAAAAAAAAAGAAAGAAAGAAAGAAACTTACCTAAGCCTCGAGCAGCAACGTCTGTTGCCAACAAAACCACCGATTTTTGCTCTCGGAATGCTGCAAGTAAAAGGAATCAAATACTTACAATATGATTTATAAATATGAATGTATTACAATTTTAGAATAATTAATTATATTCTATAATAATTTATGAAGACTACATAATGACTCTTTTCTTTCATATGTGTACTAAGACAATCCCATAAAATTTTCTTTAATTTTGAATAGCCCCTTAAGTCAACATATCATAACATTATTTCTTTTATTGTTCTTTTAGGTTTTAACCCATTAACTGCCAAAACTACAAGGTATGATTTTTTTCTTATACAAATAATAGTAAGTATTAAACTGAGTATTTATAATATAAATTTACACTGGAAATAAAAAAAAAATAAAAAATGCTCTTACCTGTGGAAAAATTGCATTTGTATTCTGTATTCTGCTGATGTTGCATGGATGCAACATCAGCAGAATACAGATGTTTACTTATTATGATTGTACTCGCACTAAATTTTTTTTTGAATGGAGCACTGACTTACTTTTTAGCTCTATAATATTTTATAAATCAAACAAATCACTTTACTTTTAATTCATTTAGTATTAAAATTTACACCGTCTTTATTTTACACACATAGATTATTTTCAACTGAATGGTTCAAGCATGAAAAGCATCACTACAATCATGATGTAAAGCTAGATTACATACTCTGCATTTACAAATTGGCAATGGCATTCTTTAGAACAAAGTCTTCTCTTATCCTCGGACTTTACAATAAAATGTCTACCATCTCCATGCAGTGGCTTCTGGGTGCTGCATTTACTAATCTTTAATTCTACACTCTCAATAGGATTTTGCAAAAGAAATAATGTAATCTCGCGTCTGAAATTTAAAAGAGACTTTTTTCCAGTAGCAGAAAATTGTGTATTTTTAATATTATTTGTCAAGTATACATCCTACAAACTCTTATTTTGTAATTGGTGGCTAAATTGTTGCATAAATCGACTCCACCCATTTTGGCACTGTATATACTCTTCAATAAGACGAGGCTGAGATGCAAAAACCTTTTTCCTTTGTGTTCTTGAATAACGGCACACACTTTTTATGGATTTAAACAAATGTTAAACCAACAGGTAGAACCAAATTTTCATTCCATCAGACAAAAATTGTTTTGTTTTTCTCTTCTTACTAGAAATCTCTTACAGACACATTTCACCATTCCTAGAGCACACATTTGCATGCAGTTTTTTTTTTTTTAATTGCTCCTGTAGCATTAAATCTTTATTTTTTAGATGACAGAGAAGATAAAACCATATCATCATGATTATTCCATTTTCATCTGATCGTGAAGATCAAAAGATAATCATGATGGTTCCATTTTTATTCATTTCAAGTTTCCAGTTTTCTGCTTTTTAAACTTTTTTCTATGAGTATCACTGTTTTTAGAAGGCTGAAACAAACTTCTTATATGAACTTCAACCCAGCAGTATCATTTGGTAAAATAACATTATTATTATTCATGGAACAACAAAATAAGAGTTTCTTTCTGGTCATCATCATCATTACCTTCTTAAAAAATCTTTTGAAGGGCTTCTTCTAATGTAACGTACCTCGTTCTAGGCATTTTTAAAGCATGAAACAAATATCAAATACAGCATCTAAAGGCAGAAGTAAAAAAGGGGAATACTCTTTTCCTGTTGATGCTGCACCAGTGTAACACCTATTTTCCTTTCCATCCCCACAAAAACAACTGTCGGATGGAATGTTGTGATAAGCGCTGACCTTGGCTAAATATAAATCACCGCTAAAGATACCAATTCTTTAAATTTTTTTTGGCAAAAATACCTGGTTGAAAATTTTGTTCTAATTTTGCTTCACGTACAAGATTAATTATTATACACAAAATTATTTTTGAAGACAATTATTTTTTTTTCAGAAATAATCTTCATAAGATTCTCTACATAAAATCATCAACTAGTATACAATACCTTTGGTAGTTATATTTTTATAGGCATTTATTTTTAATGTTGCGTCAACGTAACACAAGCAGCTAATAGGTTAAAAGATGGTTTAATGGATTAAAAAAACATGAAAACACTTAGAGCCTTTTCCTATTTAAATTAATGATAACTGTTTCTTTGCTTTACACCATTTCTATGTACAGAAAAGTTTCAGGGTAACACTGAACTTTTTGTAAACTGTTATGTGGGGAAATTTAAAAAAAAAAAAAAAAAAAAACTTACATATAGAAGTTTCAAAAACTCATTAGACTGCCCTTATTAATTCAATGTTATGTTAATCCATACTACAGAACCATTAAATCAATGTAACGACACACATTAAACATATTATGATACTGAAGAATGTAGTAAAATTTTACTCAGTGAACCATTCATTTAACGTGATAAAAATGACATGCATACAAAATATGGAAAATACCTACTTACATCGTAAAACATGATCTCTCTGACGCTGTGACACATCTCCATGTATGCACATAGCAGGAATTCTGGATAGAAAGAATGAATACTTAGGTTATGAGAATAAGCAAGAAATTCAGAAAAAAAATTAACATAATATCTAAATATTAAAAGAAGATTCTTTTAAAATTAAAAGACCATCAACAACTTTCAAAAATAGAAACATTTCATTTAAGATTTTATTTTTAATACCTAAAATTGGGTGTTTCAGAATGTAAAGTGTAAAAATATTTGTCCATGCAAAAATAGAAACTGATGCTCAGCAACAAGGCCTTGAAGTTACTTTATTTATTAATGAAGTATATTAACAAGGCCTTGAAATTACTTTATTTATTAATGAAGTATATTATTCATCAGCACAGAACATGTTAGTCATTTTAAAATAATCTGCAAATCTTAATAACATTTTGCAGAAATGTTATTTTTATACCATCAGTACCAGTAAAAAAAAAATCAAATGCAATACAAATGTATATACTTATTATACAAATTTTATACAAATTACACAAATTTTCATTCTACTTCTTTTGTTTATTTGTTGTTCTACAGTCTGTATAAGAAATACATAAGAATGTAGCATATGTATAATAGCAATGAAAATGTACTAACAAGCAGAAAAAAAAAAAGTAAAATAAATGACTTTTGGAATAAATTACAGATGTGCGATTATAGTTCATATCCAACAACACACAAAAATCATGTATTTACATGCATTTACTTTATTCCTGCATGGTTTTTAATTCAAGGTTTCCACATCTTGAATTCCCTTGTAATTTATTCTAGCATGTACGAGTATTTTACTTTTTATTCATACGTTTATAGATTATGATTGCATATGTTTATACATTATGATTACTCTTATGCTCGCATATTTTTATTACTTGTCAACTGGCTCTCAGTAAGAAAATTCTTAGTGTTAAATACTTCCTTCATTCTTACATAAACAAATTTTATATTAAGTACTTTATCTCACTACATCATTACACACATTAGTTATGTTTTACAATTTATCTTCTATGTTTTGTTTTCACACACATATATAAACATACGTGTGACAAACAGAAAAAAAAAAAAAACCTGACTACATCCTTTATTTCCTTAATGCTTTGTTGTTGCAAGATTAAGCAATTCTTTCTTCTGAAATACGCTTAAAGTCAGTCAATCAAAAATTTGTAATGTGCTTGTTCATTTGTGCCCACTGTGGTACATAATTGGAATGTGAGCTCAGCTCATTCATGGCCATCAAAGGGTTAAATGCAATGCACATAAATTACAGTTTCTCAAAATAAGACAGACAACTGTATGAAAACTCAACAAGGGGAGCAGAAGTTTTAATAAATTGTTCATATGCTTTAATAAGTTAAAACTAAAAGTTCCATGCCCAAGTACAAACAGATCAGAAACAAAAATGACATTTTCATGCACCAGTAACAAAATCAATAATGTGCGCTATTTTACACAAACAATAAAGAATACCATTAATTTGCAAAAACAGCAACTTCTGTTTTGCAGTTCTTCCCTAAATCTGAAGGAAGTATCTTCAATTTTGCTCAATGATTAATGAAAAAAAAATCTAAACTGGTAAATTTATTCTTGAATATCATGAACTTATGCATATAAAAGTGTATAGTATTTTTAGGTTTCACTTATTTATGTACACTGAGTATTTAACTAAATGGGGTTCTCCCCCCCCTTACCTTGACAGACCACAAAAAGTTAAGATTTAAGAACAATTCAGAACTAAGAAAATTTGCATAAAATTCTTTATTTAAGAAACTGAAAGTACACATATAGGATAAATATTTAACAAAATAAAATGCATAGGCCACCTCTTCTAAATATTTTGCATAAATGAACTTGGAAAAAAAATAATAAAATAAAGAAACATATTTAGTTTTCATGATACAAAATATTAAACAATCCTTAAATATAATGTTTCCCCATAATTTAAGCTGAATCGAAATACAGATTCTTGAACATACTTTTGTATTTCAAAAAAAGCAATCAAAATATTACAGTAAAGTCCTCTTGCTGAAAAATTACTAGGGGTGTGCAGAACTTGTCCAGTCTAAATTTCATTAATTCAATAAATTTCGCTTATCGTGAGAAAAAGTTTCCTAAGAACAGGCTAACAGAAAATATCATGAAAAACTGGGAAAATTAACAGCTATGGCACTGCATTTTCTTTTTGCAATTTTGGAATGCCTGCAATTGAATAAGGCTATCACCAATAAACTCTTCATTGTGACTCAAGATACGCTTGTTAGCATGAATGTAACATACCTCAAGCTATAATTAATCTGTCAAAAGGGCACACATCTCCAATCTTGCTGTAATTATGACAGTTTTGATTTGAATTTTATTGCTTTTGTACATTACATGGGTCACATATTACATAAATCAGAGCTTACTGTACATTATTGCTGGAAATAAAATAAATAAAAAATATTACCCATTTTTTCTCAAATAGAAACCAACGGAATCAACATTCCTTTTGGTCTGAACAAATACTAGAACCTAAAATATGCGGGGGGAAAAAGTTTAAAATAGAGAATTACATTTATAAATTACATTTACGAATTACAAATACAATAAATTAAATGTATTCATAATGTGAGATTTCCTTTATAAAGGAATATTACATATATTTACAGAACTGCAAAATGTGTGTATGCAATTAAAATCTATGTTAATAGTTATAATTACAAAAATTAAATTGAGAAAAACCTTCTCCTTGATTCGCCTGGGTTACCTTGAGATGACAAGACCATCATGCAGCAATTCACTTGAGTATACTCAATGTCCTCAAATGCTTAATATATGATTAGTTTAATCAATAGAAGTAAATACCTCCAGTTTTCACCACAAAGCATATTTTCCTTCCCCCCCCCCATCAAAGCAATTGCTAGCAATCAGCACTACAAAAGAAGTAACAATATGAATTTGTAACTTCAGGGAGTGTTCTACTGAAGAACAAAGCCGCCCTCCTTTCTGTAGATGCTTGCAAGACTTCAGAAATTATTTGGCTGTTGACGCCTCAGGTTGCAGTTTTAACACAATACAGTTCCTGCTTCGCAGAGAGAAGGAATGTAGTGTCAAGAAAGGAAACTAATATTTGAAGAAGACAACAAAATTTTTCAGACCAGTTATTCTTCTAACTGCTTATTGCTACAGAATGAAATTCATTTCATTCAGCTACACCTAAAGGGTTAAACTACTAAACAGCAATTTTTTTATAACAGCCATAGATCTATTTATTATCCATAGATCACTTTACTTACTTAAATGGACATTACATCCAAATACATTAACTAATTAATCTTTATATATAAATAATTTGGAGTAGAAATTATTTCTTTAAAAAGAAAAAGTATGTTCTTATTATATCATAATATATTGCACATGAAATAACAATTTGATTCATCTAAAAAAATGTAATCAATATGATTCATATTATTGTGTGCTTATTTTAAGGCAGAAAGCCATAGTTAATATTCAATACAAACTTTGAATTTTTTTCAGGAATCAAAAATATAAAAACTTACAGATATAATGAATTCATTACCAGTAATACGTAGAGAGAAAGTAAAACCTCATTTTTATATTTCAGATTTAAAAAGGAAAATTTTAATGCTAAAATGTGAGCATAAAACATTCTTTTCTACTAGAAAATTATTAGAATTAGAGAAATAAAATCAAATTTTGACTTTGCAGCACTTTTTTGTAGTTCTGTAGTGCTCATTTAAAATTTTAAATTTTAATTTAAACAAGTACAACTGTAAACAGATAAAATGCAATTTTTTTTTATTATGTATTTAGCAAGTAAATTCTTTTTGTAAAAGAAAACATTTATTTTAAATAACTGTGTACAAAACAATAGTTTTAAAACTGTAATCCACTACTGAACCTTGTGAAGCAATACATTAATGTTTTTTAAAACAAAATTTAATTTATTATTTAATTTTGATGGTTTGTAGCTTCCTTACAGCAAAAGGGAAAAAAAGGCTTATATGCATAAAAGGAGATGTGAATTTGTAACTGCAAGTGACATTATCTATATTACATATGGAGAAAACCTTAAAAACGCTCATTAATTACAACCCTGCTCACCATATCAGTGTTTTGTGATCTTGAATAGTTAGCAACCAGTGGCACTAATCTCATTATGAAAAAATAAATAAAACAATGTTTTCTATATTTATTATTAACAGGAAACAAAATGTTTCAACTATTATACTTAGAAGAATTTGAAATTTTAGCACATGTAAAATAAACAAATCACAGCTCCCAAATGCCAGTTTAAAATATGAAAAAACGAGAGGTTCTCGTGTAAAAACTGGATTACTGTGAGGTTTATGCGATACATGACAACACCATTTCAAAATAACTCCCAAATTGACTCAAATTCACTTTAAAATGCAAGATTCAGGTTACTCAAATACTTATAATTAATTCTGGCATAAAATATATTAATTCTGAATTTGATATTTTTTGAAGATTTCAATTTGTTTGTTTGTTTGTTTTTTACATTGTTATATTGAGAAAAATCCTGGGTAGGGAAGAGAAGCTTTTATTTATCAATTTATAGTGAAACCTCGATTCATGAATTTAATTCATTCCTGAAGTGGTTTACCAAACGAAATGTTCGTAAACTGAAACAATTTTCTCTGCAGAAATTAACATAAAATGGATTCATTCATTCTTATATCAGAAATGCTTTATTTAAACTTACAGCAGTACTTTGTACACAAGTTCAAAAGCCAAAACCAATGGAAATTATTAACCAAAGAAAGAAAGAAAAAAGATAAAACACAATATTAAACACCTAAAATAGAAAAAAACTTAGTTCAATTTTACTATTTGTGAGAAGCAAGAACAGCATAAGTGGAAAATGATGATGTTATCTGAATTTACTATTCCCTTCCATTACAACATCAGTTCTAAGGAAGCATCTTCTTTTACCTCTTCTTTGTCTTTAGGCATCACTCGCCTTTGCTTAAAATTCACTGGGTCTCTGTTTCACTCAAAATTTGTCCAATGTGATTTTTTGTTGTTTATGTTTTAACCCTCTTGCTGTGCATCCCATGATTTCCACGGGCAACGCAGAAGTAGCAAAATTTGTACAACCCGCAATTTCTGCAG
>KK113946.1:73506-114510 GCA_000611955.2 Stegodyphus mimosarum
AATTGGCAAAATTTGCAAAGAAAAGCGAATTTGGTGCAAAGTTTGCAACGTAAGACTTTGCCTGGAGCCTTGTTTCGAAGTTAATCATTCTAAACTTAATTTCTAATAAATTTTTTGTAAGTATTTTGCATATTTTCATTAGCACATACATTTTAATTTTGTGTTTCATAAAATAAATCATAATTCAACCAAGATTAATTTTCAAAATTTTGCTTTTACATGATTACTCTTCAATTTCAATTTTCAGACAACCTTTTTTTAGATCTAAATTTATACTGAAAAAAAAACTCTTTTACAAAATGTTTTTATATATTAAAACTCTAAAATATATGTAGATTTGAAATATGTAATAAAAAATATGCAATTTTTGAATCTATTTTGGTAAAAAAAATTATGCAGTGAGAAGATCAAAATGTTTCTACGATGATACATGGCATTGTCACAAAAAATGCTCTTGCTATAGCTTATAAAATCATATGCTGCTTTAGCACAATGATATGATTACATGAAAAATTTGTATTTTACTCCATTATGCACAAATGTCATAGATTAGAGAAGTAGGAAAATGTTTTTTGTTTCTTTTCTTTTGAAGACATTTCTTGCATTACCTCTTGCTGCTTCTGAAGATAATGCATTTCTTTCTTATTGGGCTTATTTTTATCATAAATTTGTCCACATCTTGTTAGCCCATGGCCACGTTAGCCACTGGAAACACAATGTCCTAACAAAAAAGTCCTACGTGATCAGAGTTTCTGCTTGCAACCCAATCTGGCCACAATTTCCTCCAGGCCAAATTCAGGATCCTGCAAGTCACTTGTTACTATATTTAGTTAAGGAATGAAAATACTAAAATGTTTCAGAAGCTCTTAAGCGTGTTAATTATCTGACATAAGTTATCTAACAGTAACTTTCAATATTATACGTTGCTTACAAATCATGAGTTTTCGTAACTTTAAATACTGTCTTTCAACCAAGGCATTTTTCACTTGGATAATTTGTTCATGAACCAAAATGTTCATGAACTGTTCATGATCTGAGATATGATTTCACTTTTAAATAAGATAAAATAAAATTCATAATTAATGTACTTACTATCAAGTGAATAAATAGATAATTTGTCATTTACTGATGTAAAAGAAAACTGAATACAAATAGTACCTGTTTAAACATTGGGTGAATTTTCATAAAATGTTCTACTCGTGTTTACAGTAAATTAAGATAATTGAGATCAAACAAAATTCAACAAGAAAAATTAAGCTGATCACTAGGTGTGATGGAATGCAAGTTGCACAATTTGATGTCTATTTACTCATTAAAGTTCATTTAGTGCTGAAAAATATTTTTCTTAATAGCTTCCCTAAGCAAAGGCTAAAAATTAAAAACTGGAAGATTCAGTGACCTAGCAGGAGACAGGGAGATGCGATAAAAAATGATAACAATGTGATAAGAATCAATAACTATGATAAATAAATTAATAAAATAAATGGGAGACTGCTTTTTAAAGTTTTCTATTTAAGATTACTTTAAACACAGATAACGCTTATATATGTTTCCTACATGTATTCAAAACATAATTCTGATATGAAATTCCCAGAACAATTTTTTTATTAATGATCAAGCAATATATCTTTAAAAAATGTTTCAATAAATTAAAGAAAGAAAATCTGAAACCTTTCAGTTTTTATATGATGCCCAAAAGGGCTTTTTTTTTTTTTAACATTTTGTATGTTACCTTTATTTATCATTTTCTTCTCATTTAAACCACATAAAATTCAATTCAACAGCAATATTACAAAACATTTAAAAGTTGCAAAACAGGATATCTTTAAAGTTTCTGATACCAATCTTGCATGCTGGAGATTAAAATATTTTTTTTCTGTACAGTGTTGCCATTGCTTGCTTTGAAATTGTTGAAATTGTTAATCAAAAATTCACTAAAATTTTACAAAATTTTAAATAGATAATAAAACAAATTCAAAATTTGGGCTTCCAGCTTGCCCATGTTTGGTTGTAGGACTATGTTATTCAAAATTTTATAGCTCCAGGTACCATTGTTTTTCATAATGCGAGAAACATTCATGCAGATTCTTCATTATTTAGTTTCTTTAAATACAATACATGATGATAATGTTTGCTGGCAACAGTTTAGAAAGCTAACCAGTACAGAAGATCAAACGATGCAAAACGCTGTTTTGAGACTAATAGCCCTTTGGGTCTAATGCCCCTTTGGGCTAATAATTTTATGAATAAAACAGCTGTAGGATTTTATGTTAATCAACCAGTCATTATGATTTGAATTTTACCTCACCAGAATTACCTCTTACCATAATCCTCACCAGAATGCAAATTAGTTCTTGTGCACTTAAGCCGAGGGTCTGAATGTTTAAGGGTAAGAGCTTCTGACAGCCTCACACTGCATGACGTACTATCGACAGCTCTACCAAAGTTGTTCCAGCTCGAACAACTTCCTAGCCAATGTTTAAAATATGCCTCATTAATTATCTTAAGCTAGCTTAATTAGTCTATTGTGTATGCAGTCTTTGACTCTCGTTACCTAATTTAAATTTATCTATGTTAATTTAAATAACCATGAGTAGCACAAGTAGCACCTTTGATTTATTAAAGAGTTGAATAAAAATACTTTTTACTTCCTTGTACAAAGTAAAGGAAGTATTGTTATCGCAAAAAATTTCAGCAATCATATTTGAGCACAAATATCCATTTTGACCACTGTTGAATGCAATTTAACGATGCTTTTGCATGACAACTGTACGTAATGACAGAATAAAGGACTCTTCTTCCCAAAATGGATTGAAAAATGCATTTAAAATATGTTCAGAAGAGATTTTTTCCTGATGTCTGTATGCACGTATCTTGCATAACTCAGAAACGAGTAGCCTCAGAACTCTGAAATTTGGTATAGAAGACTGCTATGACATGCAATTGCCCAACTCCCTTTTTTGTTGCAAAAGTATAGAAATATATATACCAGCTCTGTTACTCGGCTCAACCAGCTCAGTTTTTTTTATTCTTATTGGTTAATTGTGTATTTTTTGCTTTAAAAATGATTATGTTGTTCTTAGGTTCCAGTTAAGGTTTTTATGACATTAATTAAACTGCATGCAATAGTTGTAGAATTATCAATAATTTAAATGTTGTTTAATTGCGACTAGGCCTAGTCATATTTGTTTACACTTGAAACTTAGCAGAATAGTGAATTAAGTCATTTTCTGCACCTTCAGTGTCTTTTCAGTGGGGCTAAAAGTAAACTTTTAATTTCGTGCACTGAAAAATCTGCTTTTTTACAAGCCGGGTAAATTGCTTGTTTTCGCATAGAAACTCTAATTTTAATTGTAAAAATTGTTTTTTTTTTAATTGTTTTAACTGTATTTGGTGTTTTATGCTTTTCAATATTTTTCAATTTTTAATAAAGTATTTTGAGGTTTTATGTATTTTTGCATTGCCGTGATACCTGTAATGAAATTCAAGGAAATTAGTTTAAATGAAATGCATCAAAAAATGCATATAATTTAATAGACTATACAAGGAAGTCAATGTGGTGTCTGCATCAGATTTTTTAATTCGCTTTAGTCCACCTCAGATGACTAATAGTGTCTGCAGTCTTAGAGTAATAGGGTCTGCAGGACATTGATACAAGCTTCTAGATATAGAAGAACCATATACAATTAATGATAAATTAATTTTCCAAGCTAAGAAAGTGTCACAAGCCCACTGTAATAACATTCATTCATTTCAATAAAACTGACAGCTAAAGTGCATTTTACTTACTTTGTTTCCTTCTTCTAAAGCTATTTTGTCTAACAAAGACAACAAACTGCAATGAAAAAATTAATTTTCATTACTTAAGATATGTGATGACACATTTTTTGAAGAACTGTATTTTTAAAAAACTTTTAAACTATGAAAAAGTCATCCCCCCCTTTTTTTGAAAAGGAACAGTAAAAATTCTTGCATAACTTTAAAAATGAAAGCATTCATCTTCCAATAAAAATAGCAACACACAAGAGGTTGGTGTTTTTTTTATTATTATTATTATTTTTTTTTATTTAATAAACACAGTTTTTTTAATATATTTTCCCTTCAGCAACACCACTTCAAAAAAGGCTTTTATGCCAACTACAGAAAATCATTACATGCGATTACCAGCCAAAAAATACCAAATGCAATTCTGAAAATTTTTATTGTTAAAACAATGTTGCTTACAATTTTTTAACAATATTTTGGCACTTTTCTTAGATGGTGTTACTCCCTTAAAAAAATAACACTTGAAATAAAAGCATAAAATAGTTTCTCTCTGCTGCTTTAGAAATTCTCCACCCAGAAAGTTCAGCCAAATGTTATATCAATCACCGCTGACTGAAATTTGTAATTATACATATGAATGAATAGAACTTGCCAGGCACTTGCATGCCACTTCCTCACCCCACAAGATAAAACATCTGAGGTGAATAGATCAACATGTCCATTGGATGGCTGACTGATGTTTTTTATGGATGAAATCATATTTAACCTCCCAAGCCATACCAAGCATTCTCTCATTTAAAGGCATCTCTATCTTCAATCAAACACCTGTGAAAGAGATTGATGTGAAGGAAGCAATGTCTCTTTGGATAAGCAGATGTCTTTCCACATGGTACTGTTACTGCTCAAATCTATACAGATGACATCCTTGATGCTTATGTGGGCCTTAACCCTTTAAAGGGCACCAACACTGGTATAGAAAATATGCCACATTTTTTCAATTTTTTAACCTCCTAAAAATGCTAATTTTCCTGCACCAAAAACTGTAATTGTAAGTTTCTAGTGTTTCCTTTTGATTCTACATGGCAGCATTAGCCTATGAATGCTCAATATTTTGCTGTTTTGAAATTAATATACCTCCTATCATGTTTGAGTATTCATCAATTCTATTGGCACTCTACTCTGTACAACGACAGAATTTATTTATAATTGTTTATGATGTAATAATTAGTTGTTTATGATTAATTTACAGGTTGTACAGGATTAAATATTATGTTCATTGCTTTACACTGTGCCGCCTTAGCCCTAGCTGTTACTCATTTAGCATTACCCAGGAGGCACGTGTGAATTAAGGATATTCAGGCACAAATAACATTGCCTTCCAAATTGCTCCAGATTATCTCAAAAATTAGACAAGCCTTGAACTTTCTTTATAAATACAACAAAACAATTATTTTTCAATAGATCCCTTCATATGTAGGTACTGAGGGTAACGAAAAAGCAGGCTGACTAGCCAAGAGAGGAACACTTGAGCCACAAGCAGCAAACCACTTTCTCCAGAGTCACTTAAAAAGCTTATTTTTGAAAAATTAATGGATACTTTTAAATCTGACCAGGCAGCAAAATCAACAGGCAAATCATGGGCTAACATTCAAGACACCTGGAAAACATTTTGTCAAAAACTGCATAAAAAGACTGTGGCAACCTCAGGCTTAATAGAATTGGTATCCTTCCATCTAGTATACGGCAAATTTGTAATTCAGGCATCAAGAATGCAGACCTACTTATATGCCCAGAACTAGATAAAGAGTCTTAGAAACGTGGTGAGATATGCAAACTATACTGGAATGCCAGAACTTTCAACTCTTTGTTAAGACAACATCTCTTATGTTCCTTTCTTTGTTGTTTAAATTTTTAACTTTCTACTTTTCTGCCGATGTTCAGTTCTGGTTTTTACTTTAAATGTTTGGGGTTTTTTTTTATTATATATCACTTGTTCTCACGTGATACTTGAGCTGTTTTATATATTTGGATTCATTCTTCCAATAAAGCCATATGAAGCAACAAATATTATGCTCAAATAAGGAATAAATATGGGATTAAATATTACGTTCAAATATCGGATGGGATGGTTTACTGACCCTGTGCTAAGAATGAAGTATTTTAGTTTCTTTTCATTCTTTGCTTACTCTAGTCAAGTTTATCGTTCGTCTCTGTTTAGCTAAAATTTTAATTTCACCACTTCACCCTTTCCCCGCAGAAAAACCCATTGATTTCAAAACTGTCGTCTGGCATCAAAACGTTACTGTAGGGGTTAAATGTGGCATGTTAGCACTGAATGCTTCATACTTTTAAAAATCCTAGAAGGCAGCAGAAATGACAAGAAATGATTCATAGCTCATTTTGTCATGCGGGGTCACACAATCTCCACAGCTGGCCTGTGATAAGATCACACAAAAGGAAAGCTCACTTAGACAGGAATAAGGGTTGCACTTTAGGTCCATTTCTTAGTGGAATGGCAAAATTGCTGATTTTAAAGCATGCTTTTACGCTTCAAAATATCGCCTTTGTTAATTTTAGATCAGAGACTAGGAAAACATGAGAAATCTTTCCCCTGAGTTAGGATACAAGTAGGTGGAAATATTAACAAAACAACATAACCTGCATTTGCAAAAAAAGTTTAGAAAGATAGTTCCACAGGATGCATGGGCCTAATAATAAAAAAACAAAGGCTTTGAGGTGTGTTAGTACTCTACCCTTATCGAAGAGATATTCTTCCTGAGCAAAATTATATATCACTACTTTATTTATTGAAAAATTAAAAAAGATCCACTAGGAAGCCAAAGGGGCTGAAAATCGAAATAAGGGCTTTGAGGTATATCAAATAATAAAATATTTAATGGCTTTTCTTCCGAAACAAAATGATATATTACAACCTATATTTACAAAAAAATTTTTAAAAAAGGGCTCTTATGGGGCCCGATAATTGAAAGTGGTGTACATGCGGCGACTTGGCATCATAGCATGAAACGTGCTCTTATATATTATCTAAAGCGGGCCTAGTGGTTAGGGGAGTCGACAGCGATACCAACGGGCTCGGGTTCGAATCCTAAAGAAGGCATGGTTGTAAGTGTCCGTCCCTCCATAGGAGGCAAAGGTGGTCCACCTATCAGATGCCTCCATAATAAAGTGACCATCATGTCTGGCTTAGTAGAGGCCAAGTCGAAGTCAGCTGAGGGCCCGCCATTGGGGGAGGAGGAATATTATCTAAAGCATAAAATGTAATAACTTCAAAAATGCAACTATAATTTTTCAGCTGAGTTACAGCGTTTCATTTTTCATTTTTTTATTTTTCGGCTGAGTTTCATCGTTGTAGCATTATACTAGTTCACTTACAGCATGATATGGTTTATGCACGCAGAGTTGTATTTGCTAAATTTTTTCATAATATTCCATTTAATTTCTAGCAAAATTTTAACAGTTTCTGACTTCAGACTTACATAACTATGTTCAAGCACCCATTTCTATAAACACACATCAAAAGTACACAAAAGAGATTAAAAAACAAAAATTAACAACACACATCAAAAGTACACAAAAGAGATTAAAAAACAAAAATTAACAATCGGTAGCTAACCGGGAAAAAAAATGTCTTAGGAGTAGGAGTATAAAATATATACAGACTCTCAAAATTCAGGATTTCACTCTAGATTTTTTTTTAAGGCTCAGTTTTGTGTTCTTCAGGTCCATCAGTTACAATTCATGCAAAATTTTACCACAATTTAAGTTCTTTTATATACTGCCCCTGAAAGGGTTAAATGCCAATGCAATAGGTGATAATTTCATCTTACAAGATAATAATGAGAGACCACAAAAGGTTCATATTTGTGCAAGACTACCTTTTTTAACAAATAATTCAGCACATGAACTGGCTAGCTTAATCTCCAAAACTAAATCCTATCAAACATGTTTGGGATGCTCTAGGAAGACATACTATTTTCTCAAGTTCATCTTCAGACTCATGCCACATTTACAACTACTCTAAAAGAACAATAACTTTCACTTCCTATTAACTTAATTGACAGCATCATATATCACTTTATGTGTTGTATTGCTGATTGAGATGATCAGAATTCATATTGAAAATACTTTTCTTATACCAAACTAACATATCCATTTCGCCAGTTTCATACGTGTGCTAATTTCTAAAATACTGCAAATTATTGTCTAATAAATTGACTTTGCACTATTTTACATATTACTATATACTATATACTGTGACTCAGTTTCAACAAAATTAACAAGTAACTTTTTGAATTATCACTATTTATGTGATTTCTCCTGAATTTATAAAAATAAGTATGTAATGTTTAATAAAAAGATATACTAATATCTAATAATGATAACCTGTGATAACCTGTTTTTTGAAAAACAGTGAAAAATGCAAATGCGACGGCTCTTGCAATACAATAAGGAGCATAACTAATTTAATTTTAGTATGTTAAAAAGAGAGTACGGGGGAAAACACTGTGAATTTTTAACAAAACAAATTTGTGGGGAAGGAGGCTTGGTATATTGCTCAGAAAAAGGTAAATCTTATCCCTGTATCATGAGACATCATCCAAAATTTGGATAATTTAAAACAGTGGTATTCAAACTATGGGTCGTGATCCCATTTAAAAAAGGGTGTCATGATATTCATAGTGGAGGACACAAGGTGGATAAAAAACCTAAAAGTGTGAACTGATAGTATATAACTAATGGCCAATGGTCTGATTTGAGTCGTGAAATTGTTTTTTGGGGTTGTTCGCCTTATTGTGGGGTTGCACTGCCATAAAGTTTGATCGGTTTAGTTTATGTAATTATGGCAAAGCCTTGAAGACTACCTGCCTAAGGGAAGAGATGCCTTTGTGAAGAACCTTCTGAGGGAAACTGGCTCATATACACGTTACACATTGGGAAAATCGTGAAAATGCCCATGCACCCAGCCCATTTGTGGGATTTGAACCTTGGACCAAACTGCCAGTGCTCAGTACTCGGCCACTGGTGGCCATAAAGTTTGAATACAGATTCAAAACATTCATCAATTGCTGATCAGGAATTTTCCAGATTGTTCCTCTGATCCTGACCCTAAGTTCATTTTATAAATGCAGCTCTGATGAGCAAACAACTGATTTGCAACATAGTTCAACAGAATCCAATCAAGAAAACAAGATTACCCACAAGTTCAATTCTACCAATCCACTTCATTTTTTTAAAAAAATGTAGTGCTTTTTGTATATGAAATTTTGATAATATTTCATAAAAGGTACATTACAAAAAATGGAACCAACCCTAAAAATTAGATCTTGAGACACAATGACACAATGTTAAAAAATGTCATAAATTCAGAGCAAAATTAGGAAGGGAAAAAAAAAGAAAAAAAGCTTTAAAATATATATTTAAGTTTCTCTACGCAGCATATATTTTCTACTGCTCCTATTACCCTGAACAATGAAATCTTAAATGTACAGCAGAAACTATGCTAAAATTAATTAGAATAACTTAAAAAATATACAAAACAAAGAACTGAATATGATTCCTATGAATTTAATTTATCACCAATTTAATCACTGAACAATAGCTTTTTTTCATTTATGAACTTTATTTCGAACATTCTTAGTTCGATATGAAACTAAAAATTTTCAAAAATGAAAATAATACATAGCAAACTTACGCATCATCTTTATCAGTTTCTTCTATTATGTAAATATTCTGATCAATGTTGGGGTTAGCAATAAGTTGTCCACTCCCAATGGTTACCTGAACATAATCAGTCAAAAATTCTTCAGCTAAACTTTGGATTTCTTTCGGCCAAGTAGCACTCCACATCAGGGTCTGGCGATCTGGCTAAAGAAAAAATAATTTTTTTAGTCACAGAATTTTTACTCAATAATGAAACTTTTGTATGTATACTTACATAGGTAAACTATTTGTATGCATAAATGTATTATCATTTATTTTAATAACCTGAGTGCCTGGTAAACTTTCATATTTGCAGGCAGGATGGTCTTACAAGCTAAACTACTTAGGATCAGACATTTTCAGCTTCTTACTCTGAAACTGAAATACACTTATAAATGACCAAAATACTTATAGCTCGAAAATATAAGATACTGCAAGGTGCAAAGAGTGTAATCAACGGGCACTGCACAGAAACTCTTAATCGAGAAAAAATATTTATTCAAAAATAAGCTATTAACTTACTTAAGGCTTTTGCTGAAAAAGTAACTTCTATCTCCATACAATTAATATAAGGACCAACATACTGAGATCTTTCAAAATGTTGGATCCTAACCTAAGAAATCATTGAACTACTTTTTTTTTCCCAAACAACTACTTTTATTGATGCCCAGTATATATATATATATAAGAATATGATTGCAATTTTAGTGGTGTTTGACAGCCCTGAATAATACAGTGTTTCTCACGACAGCCGCGATTGAAACAGTATTTCAGTATGGCATCTAACCGAATCTGCCAGAATTTTTTAGAAATCAGTACACCGAGTATCATTGAAAAGTTTCAAAATTATCTCTCTAATTGTCCCAGTAATTTTGGACATAGATAACAAAGTTCATCTTTAAACTTCTTGAAATTATCTCTAATCCTGATTGATAATTCTGGACACAGATAACGAAAATTCTCGAAACCACCTCCTGAATCCTTATGATAATTCTGGACATACATAACCTTATAAGGTATCTCCCAACCTTCTTCACATGCCTTTGTGGTGTAGTGGTCAGCACGCTGGGCATGTATTCCAGAGGTCCGTGGTTCGAGTCCCAGCGAAGGCATTGCTCATTTTTCACATCTAAAGCTTTAAAAAAAAAAACCTAATGACTCTGCACTGGCGCCCGACCTAAAAGGGCAGTATGTGATGACTCTCCACCACCGGGATTTGGTGATTGGGTCCCCAGTTGCCTTTTAAAAGGAAGAGTATATAAGGTATCTCTCCCACCTTCTTCTCATGCCTTCGTGATGTAGTGGTCAGGGTGATAGGCGTGTATTCCAGAGGTCCGTGGTTTGAGTCCTGGTGAAGGCGTTGCTCATTTTTCATATCTTCTCTTTCAAGAAATTACTTAATGTCTCTACTACCTATTGCTAATAAATCTAGTAGTTCTTGCTGGCCTATATAAACACTTTGCCGAGATATGTCTACCAGTCAAACTCTTCAACCTAGCTGTTTAATTCTGAGCTGTTTTTAAAATATGTGGCAAATCAAAACTAATGTTACAAAAATAAAACATATCCATCATTACTATAATGAATTTTTTCGCAAATGCAAATATAACATGAACACATAACTCTTCATATTTCTATGGACATGCACAAATGTTCAACGTGGAGGCCTTTTGTAACATGGCAGACGTCTGCACAATAGTTTAGTTCCTAAGCCCTTGTCAAATAGGTGTACGGATAAACCATATTCTAACTGTTGGACCCATAAGGGCAGTCAAATAACTTACCGTCTTGTCTTGAATTTCTAAGTAATATAACTCAGAGAAAAGTTTGAAATAAATTATTATCAGCCTAACGGTTCAGAAAATAAATCTCAAATGGAGTCTGTAGGCAGAGGATAGAAAATAATGACATTTAAAAATAAATGTTTTTGGAAGTAAAATTTCACATTATTACCTGAAATTTGTAATGATCAAGCAAAGGATCATTGTACAAATTTTCGTTTGGCTACTAAGCTTTCATGAAGGACGTGTCAGATGTACATGATGATCGAAAATTAGGAAAACAAAAAATATCAACAAATTAAAAAAGTGTAATAAGAACCAGTGCAACTGCAGAGTGGCTAGAGGTGAAAATTTTTAGATACGCTGGAAAGCAAAATGACTCTAACCTAGTGCGATATTTACCAGCGACTCTAACCTAATGCCTCTAATTCTGAGGATAATGAAAATAACTCTTTTAGTAACAGAATTTTTACCCTATAATGAAAGTTTTATATATATATTTAAATAATATAATACAAACTCTTTGTATGCATCAATGTATTATTTATTTTAATAACCTAGGTGCCTGATGAATTTTGATTTTCATATTTGCAAGCCCGATGGCCTTACAAACTAAACTACTTAAGATATTCATCAGACACTTTCAGTTTCTTAGTCTGAAGCTGACATAAATTTATAAATGATCAAAATACTTATACCTCGAAAAGCTAAGTTACTGCAAAATGCATAGAATGACATTTAAATATTTTATAGGACAGTGTTTAGTTAAAGATCTTAACAAATCTTTCTAATTTAAAGATTTCTACAGCAGGTAAAGCAGATGAGAGGGATGTGACCAGGATGACATGTGTAAGACATGACTTTAAAATAGTTAACAGATACATGGTTGTGCCTTAATTTTAACGACACTTAACAAATTCTGCATGCAAGCTTTGCACTGGGAAAGTCCTGAAAGCACCTGAGCAGATATGCAAAGCTTGGTGGTGCACAAAGTTAAGCCTTGCCAGTACAAAAGGCTAGGCTGCAAAAGAGATGACAAAACCCTTGTCCAATTTAGATCTAATTAAGTGTCTTGCAGATATAGAGCATTGAAATGTGATCTGTACTCTAAGAAATTTTCAGAAGGTTCAGAGGATTTAAAAATCTGTTTACCAATACGAGACCAAGAAATTTTACTTCTGGTAATACCAGGGTCAAGCATCTGGTTCAGGATGTAGGTTTCTTTAATGATTAAAATGGACACAAATGGTCTTCTGGTTAGAAATCCTTCTTTATTTGCCCAGTCACCGATTCTGTTCAAGGGAATTTACATTGTTTTTCTATGCAATGCATTTCAGCACCTTGGCAGGTTATCTAGAGATTATTAATACACGATGCTCTACTTGCTGTTGAGTGGAGTTTCTTTAAAATGGAATTAATTTTGAGGCTAAAATGTCTAACATTCAAGCCACATCCTTGTGGCACACCCTCTTCGTGAATGGAAGGATTAGACATTGCAGTACCCAATTTTACTCTGAAAGATCTGCTTCTCAAAAAATTCTATATGGAAATTGGCAGGTTGATGTGCAAGTGACTATTATATAAGGCTCAAGGTATGTCATACCTCCAGGGCTTATCACAGGGTTTTTCCACATAAAAACAAAATGGAAACTATATGGTTTCTTTTCAAAAAAGCATTTTGAATACTAGTATCCAAAAGCAAAATGTTATCAATAGTTGATTGACTTCTTAGGAATCCAAACACAAAGAGGGATCCAGTTAATGATAAAGAGAAAGGAGACAATTTTGATTAAGATCATAAAGCAGCAGTTAACCATATTTTTTTAAGAACTTTACACATGCAGATGGTAAGAACAATTCGGTGATAACTGATGAGGTTCTTCAAGTCCTTACCTTGCTTTAGCCTTTTCACGTGGGCTTAATAATTAGTTAAAATTAGTTTCTATAAACTAATTTTTTATGTACTGAAGCCTATTCAACTATTCAATCAGCAAGGAACAGAAAAACAAATGAATAGGGTCTGTCCTTTCCTGTTGTGCATTAAGTAGCATATTTTAGATCTCCATAAACAAAAATTTTTAGCCTTATTTATGTAGTGGACATTTATGCTGCAGGCTCCAGAAAAGGTTAGTATTAGGATAACAAAAGCTTTTCTCCAGGCTGTTAAGAAAATATCCTCTTTCCCCACCAAGTATTAAGAATAAGAAAGACCACAAAAAAACTTACTGGGCAAATGCTTAATCAACAGATAGTTAATGTCATCAGGGCCAAGACTAGTCTTATATGTCTCTGATGTCTCTTTAACTGAAGCATGGAAAAATCTACATTACAGCTTTTAGAGTTGGAAGGGTCAAAGGAAATTGAGCTCTTCCCAGCTTTAAATTTACAGGAAATCAATTCTAGGAGTAACTTCTGGCACTGCAAAAGATTCTGTAATGCTATTGACAGTTTTTCTTATGCTGCTAATTACTCTACTACCTTTTTTCTAGCATAGAAAGTGGGTAGTCATTACGCCAAAGAACCTCTATGTAAAGAAGGAAAGGCTCCATAGACGTAATGTAAACCACTTTGTCTACAATGCCGCTACAAAGAAAAGGGAACATTCGCCACGGGATTTGGCGACGGAATCTGTTGGCGAGAATTTCCCCTCTGTGATGTGCCGGTTCTTTGGTACCTAGCCGACATTTTCCCCCTCCGAGACGTGTATAGGAAATTGAGGAACACGGGTTGAGATGAATCGTTCTTTGACTTGTCGCGATAATTTAAACTCGCTAATGATGAAATATTAGGTGAAGTTTCACTTTCACTGGCTGTTGAACTTCCGTTGTCCATATTGCTACTTGAAACCAAAGAACCTATTCTTTGTTTAAACTCTTGCTAAACATAACGGTCGAACCTGTCCAAACCAACTTCGACATTCAGCTTCGAGCTTTGGCGCTTTTTGGCGACAGATATTTCACGCATGCGCAGTTGTTTCCCTTTTCGTTGGAAGGGAGCCACTTCTGCTTCTGCGAAGTTTTCCTTCTTAACAGTACATATTCTTTGATTATTCATCCCTATTATTTTCCTCTCTTCCATACTCCATTTACTTGGAGTACATGATGTTATGGTTTAGGTATAAACCACAACCACTGCTTCCTCTGGCTGCAGCAGCACACTTTCTGTGCCTATGCTTTTTCCTTTTTGAAGATCAAGAATTTAGACATAATAGGTTTAGACTGAGGTTTATCCTATGCTCTTCTCTGCTCTCTGTGAGTAACCTTACATTTGCAATGCCATCACAGTTTTAGATATTTAGGTAACCTGTTACATAACATTAGAATAAAATTAGAATTCTACTGCCTGGATTACAGTCAACAAGGCATGGACAGCAAAAAGGTCCAGTCTGTAGGATCTAGTAGAAATCTCCAAGGTCTGGAGGCTGATACATAGCCTCCTGCAAGAGAGGAAAACTGCAAAGTGATCACTTGAGTATGAATAAAGCTCCATCCTAAAAGTACATGGTAGGAGGAGGAATGGAAACATTATAACTACATTTTGAAATTTTGATAGCAGTAGTAGCTTTCATAAAAAAGCCACTGGGAAGGGAAACACTCCGAAAACACAGCAAACTGAAAAAAGTGAGAAACTATATAACTTACATTTTCAGAGAAATGAAAGACATTGTAAACTTAAATTTTTACTAGATGCAAATTTTCTCCATCATTAGTATTTCCTGCTATTTACAAATCTAATCAGGATTATCTGAGGATCAGTCCCGAGGAAAAAGAATTTTCTGCGAAAGGAATGCCCATACAGCGGACTTTTAAAGGGGAATGAGCAATAGATAAAACTGCACTTGAGGAAAACGTTATGCAGCTAGAACAAGTAGTTTGAATAAACAAATATTTTCTTAATTCCTCTTACAACAAATCCCAATCTTAATAATTGGTAATTCCTCATAACATTTGATACTTGTTTTCACATAATACATTTAATTTAACACATATTAGATGAAAGATCCTTAAAACTTACTCTAATTTGATCAATAATTTTTCTTATCTGTGGTTCAAATCCCATATCCAGCATTCGATCAGCTTCATCTAATACTAGATATGAACATTGCTGCAGATTTACTCTACCTTCAGACACAAAATCAAGAAGCCTTCCAGGTGTAGCAATACATATATGAGCCCCTAAAATAGATCAGAACGTGATATATATATATATATATTCTATCGTGAAAGCATTTACATATATATGTAAGATTTAAAAAAAATGCAAATATAAATTATAATTTAAATTAGAAATAGCATTTTAATGCTTAATTTTAATTTGGGTATTTCTCCTCTCTATTCTAAAATTACTCATGTTCTGCCAAGTGTCTAAGAAAGGAAAAAGAAATACTGCATGATCACCTGTGATTTAATTAGTGCATTGCAGTTAACCAGTGCTTCAAACCCAATAGTAGTATTTCAAATCAACTACAAAATGGTTCAGCACTCCAGTCAGCAGTCTGTATTTATTTCATACACTTCTATTTCAACATCTAAAATTAACAGAGGTTATAAATCTTAGTGTCATTTACTCCCCATACACTGAACAGCAGCAACTGCTTTTTATCCACTTCTGATTCCTGCATTTTAATAGACAGCTTTATAGATGTTAATCCATAATTATTTTCTTTTACTCAAAGTATATTAAATTACTGTGTCTTCAGTAAAACAAAACTGATGCTGAAGCGGCACGTTTCAAATTTCGCATGACATGTTTTAGTCAAAATGTTTCAATTTGATTGTTCTCAGAAAACACAAAACATGGTGCTCAAAGAATGAAAACAGCTAATACAGTATGTTTAAACATTTTCCTAACTATAAATAATTTATTCAATAATTGATGTTATTTTAAAGTTTGGATATGTAATGCTGCTTCTTATATTGGATTAAAAGTATAGCACTGTTTTATGATAATGAAAGATTAAAACTTTTATGATAATAGAAATATAAGTTTAAATAACTATTCTGAATTAATTACGTAAAGAATTTTAATATTTCCCCTGGGGAGATTATTAAATTGTAATGTGATTAATCATTATATTTTTTTAATTATTCTAAAAAAAGTTTGTATTAATGAGAATGAAGTGAATGGAAAAAGCAAATGAAATAATTTTGAATATTAATATAGAAAATGGATACAAATTTGTGTTTTGTGTGCAATAGAAAATATTAAATGTTTTGATAGTGAATATTGCACACTTGCCAACATAAGACACTAAAAAATCAGAAGTTTTTTTTTTTTTTTTTTTTTTAATTTTTTTTTTTTAAGAAATCAGGAGAATTTTCTCAACGACTAAAAGATTTTTTAATTAATAAAAATATGTAGAAAGAAAATATGTTTTTGATAATGAATTAACTTTAAATAATTAATAGCTGTAAGTGCAGTTATTGTTTCTTAAATGGAAATAAGACAAAAAATACTTACATGTAAAAAAAAAAAAATTATTACTTGTGTTTTCTAATAATAGAAAAATACTCTAATCAGTTTCCAAAATCATTAACCTATATTTTAATCAGATCATTAATCATTGATTGCAAATTGTAGAATTGTGTTAAGAAGACTGAATGATGGCAAAATGAAACATACAAAAAGCTAAGGTCCAAAAACAAAAACATAAATATTTGTTCTTCACAAGATACTCTTTTAATCAAAAAATGTGGCCGTTGTCAAATGATTTTTTTGATTTTGGGAGAGCTTTATGCTTATATTTTGTAGTATTATTTTGAGAATTGTCAATTAAATTGTTCGCAGGTACAGAACTTGCTTAATTTTTCTCATATCCATTTTTAATAATGGAAGTAATAACTATATCTCCATTTACTTAATTAAGAGTATTATTCCATTAACTACATCTCCATTACAATTAAAATTCTATAACTTTCAACAGAGCCTTTTATCTTAAAACTAGAAACATTTACTTCTCCTAAAAAATGTAAGACGTGTATTCCACTGGTCGAGGATTCTAGCTAAACATTTCTTAGATAACCAGCTTGTACATATATATTTCAGATTGTTTCTTATTTCAGTATAATACAGCTGCTGGAGTTGTTTCAATGTTTTCTTCATTTTAGCAATCTTTTCAAGATAATAAATTAATATGAACAATGTGTTCATCCATACTTATTGGTACAGAAGCTGCCCCAATTTCAACTGCTAAATTTAAGAGGTGACAGGTGAACCTCATAATTTGCAGATCTGCATTTTCCCTTTTTAAGATGCCTGCAACACCCGACTTCAAGCCTACCATTACTGGTGTATTACTGGCAACAAGTGCTAAGCAATTATCCAGAGGAATTGAATTTTCTTTTAATGTTTTAATAATTAGCTGCGCTATATATCAAAGCCTGTCGAATGTCCTTCTGAAGTAGGAACAGAAAGTAAATTACACTCAATTTCTAAAGACACATGATTAAAAAAAGAAACAATAATTGGATACAATATTGAATTACTATTATTGCTTCCATCTGTAGACAGGCAGAATGGAACAGTTTCAATCAATCACTGAAGATTTATTTTTCAAAGCAATTTCTTTAACAATTGCAGTGGTTTTGGTCCTTGCACTTGAGTATTTCATAGCAATTTCCCTATCAGGAAACATTTTTCAAAATAAAGCTGCAGCATGATCCGATGCATTCAGTGGCAGGTTGTACTCCATTAAAAAGGCAGAGAGCATTAGTAAAAAGGCATTGTGCATTATTAACTTTTGTTCCTTTGTTTCCACAAAAAAAATTAATTCTTCCCCCCAATACAACTCATGTTGTCCTGGTATACGGACATGTTTAAGAACATCAGCCCTCCCACTGTGTGAAATCGAAAAATCGCAATGGCAAATGATACACATTGCAATATTACATTTCCTTGATGAAACAAGAGAAAGAAAGACAGTTATTTACAATTTTTGAAAAGTAGATGAGTATTTTATATTTTTTTGAGAAGATCACAATTTCTTACTATGAGAAGCATGTGAAACATTCTGCTCAATGGTGAGAGGAATAAAATAAGCAACCTCGACCTTGCTTTGTGCTCATTCGCTAATATATGCCAGATGTTCCACAGGTGGTGCTTGATTCTCATTGGAGAACTTGAACATGATGCTTTCGAAAATCTGTTTCAGACTCTCATACACAAAGCAAAAATGTGCCATATCTCAGTGATGAACCCCCTTCAGTCTTTTTATATGCATGTAGAAAAAACAAGAACTTTCAGATGCCAAAAATCACTTTTTGGACGGGCAAGATAGCTCTAAATCACAGTTAAATATGATAATTTTTATATACATGGATTAAAAGAGTATGATGTCATCTTAGACAAGCAAGCACAGTAGCACATAGACCTTGCAGGGCAGGAGAATTTCAGAAGAAGTGGCGTAATTGCTTGCGAAGCAGTATTTATACTACGTAGGTGCATTTGTACAGCTAAACTGCAATTGGTTAATTTTAGGTTTCAGTTGTAAGATATAAGAAAATACAATAGCTACAATAAGAAATGATTGACTATTTTAAATTTGATGTTTTCCCCCATGCCTTCAAACTCAGCCATGATGACTGCCAGAAATTAAAGTGTAGGGTCCTTTCTACACATTAAAATATCATATCAGAAATGAAGCAATAGTACAAACAACTAGTTTTCAAGTACATAACAATAAAAATTGTGTGTATATATATATATATATATATGCTGTTTGAAAGAAAAGGAAAAACGTTTTTAGGAACTAAAACAAATTCTGCAATAAGAGATTACCTCAAAAGTTACTAACTATGTGAACGTTATCATAGCAATTTAACTGAAAATATTCTATTCATGTAAATAACTTTATACCAGTCAAAGTATCAGCATAATGTCTGTCATTCAAATTATAAAAACACACTTTATCACTTTTCCGAATTCATTACAGTAAATCAAAAGTACGTTTTTAGTAAAAAAAATTAAATAACTAACAAGATCAAACATGTTCAGTTCACACTAGGATCACAAGAAGTGAACAATAAATAAACAGAAAAAAGTCATGTAGTCTGATGAATCCTGTTTTCAATTAGTAAATTTCAATCAGTTTCAATCAGTAGGAATATGCAGAAAACAACACAAAAACATACACTATACACACAACACTTCAAGCTGCTAGACCCAACATTATTATTTGGAAAATAGTTTTCTGACATCATCTGGGCCCTTTAAATTTGTGACAAACTGTAAGAAATATCACCACTGATTAAGTACATTGTTATAATAACTGGAGATGAATATTTTCGACAGACAGTGCTCCATACTACAAGTCCACCTCAGATTGCCTACACGGCAAATGACTTTACACTGCTTACTTGGCTTCTAGGATCATCAGCTTTCAACCCAAATAGCTTTTTTGGAATATATGGCAAGAGAAATACCAAGCACCTGAATTAATTTCCCAAACTATCAACTAAATATAAGCTCATGTTAAAGAAAATCAAAATAATACAGAAACCAAAAGCAGTCCAGCAACAATGCACAGAATATACAGTCATAATATGTTAGGAATTCAGTGTGCACAGCATTGATATCTTAGGAAATATGTCTTTATACAAGTACACGCATAGCAGTTAGTATTTATAAGTAAACAACAAACATTTAACAATTACCTCTCAGAAGCTGTAACTGGATCCTTCTTGATGCACCACCATATGCACATGAGCTAATGAGATTACAAGCATGACTAAATTTTTCACCAACTTGTTGAATCTGTTGCACCAGTTCACGAGTTGGTGCTAAAACTAAGACCTAGAAATAAATATGCAACAGAAATAAATTTACCAAATTTTCTTTACATATTAATTACATAAAAAACAAGAAATTATTAAGAAATACTTTTTTACTTAATTTTTTTCAGTGCAAATTTTCTATGCCTTTTGGTAGGAAATTGGTGATACTTCATGTACAAATTATCAATATGGGTACACAAGGAAAAAGATTATTTTCATAATTAGAAATCTCCTCTTTTAAATTCCTGACAGTGCACAGTTATAGTTTTCATTGAAATGAAGTTAAAAAAAAATTTTTTTTTTAAATGTTCCTTCATCAGCCATACTTGACAATTTGAGCCAAGGTTTTTATTTATTTGACTACTCAGAGCTTAAAACTTAGAAAACCCTATAATCAACAAAAACTTATTTTGAACAAATTAATGAATTACTTTTTAGTGGAGCATTTTATCAGAACATTAAATACCTTGTAGTGGGTAGTTCTCTGACTTTGCCCTAGTCTTTTTTATGATTATTTTCTTGAGTATAAAATATTATAAACATTTAGTGCATGCTTTTGAGGTAGTTTGCTAGCTATGCACTTTACAAGAAGCTAAGCCACGAGTTTCAGTAAAAAATAATACAGGTATTTAATAGAAATGTGACAACAAATTTTCAATGATTATCAGATTTTGTTTCCATGCTAAACTCAGTTGCATGTGTATGAGTTTGCAAATGATTGAATGCACACAGGTCTGAAGATAGGTTGATAAAATTTATTTTTAAGCAGAAACACTTCAGAGTTCTGGAAAATTCCACACAAATACTCCTACAGGTGTTCACAGACTACAATCAGTAATTACACTTCAAACTACTAAGAATGTTCAACACAATGAAATGCAAAAGTGCATCTAAAGAAAAAGCTAACTCAGAGATATCTCAGTACTCTGAACTCACGCTGAGCTAACAACTGAGAGCAGATGCTCTCTCTGGCCTTATATAGTTTCACCCGGCCAAGATATTTCTACTACTTTCTGCTTCTCAAAATTACTGGACAGCATACGAGGGTTATACACGAAATAAATTATAATTATTCAATTACAATACCTATTATGGTGATAGGGACCAAAATGTCACCAAATGGTTGCCAAGTTTGGTGTTGCTTGGAGATTTCCCATCATATTTGGCAATAAAAATTAGCTGCCAAAACCATTGCCAGCTTGACAATATCTTGCCAAATTACAGAGATAACCATTTACTCAATGTTAAAAGTACTTGCCCCTGTATTCTTACTTTTTTGGCATAGCTTGTCACTCCAGATTTTCTTTTTTATGTTAAATTACACAGAAAAATACAACAATTTCATACATATTTGCACTAAAATCATCTATTCCTAACAATACATTTTAGGATCATATTTAATGTACATGTTTGCAGATGAATTACAAACTTGTCTTTATGGAGCTAATCAATTATCATATTTCCTTCATATATTTTCCCTCTTTTTTTACTAATTTTATTATCCAAAAAAATTGAAAGAGAAAATTTATATAGATAATTTAATCTCTGAAGGATGTGGTTACAGCAAGGACATAACAAATGAAAAGCAGTTGTGAACAATTTACATGTAACTATCACAATATTATTTCTTTAAAAGAAACCTACATGCTTGGTCCAAATCAATCTTCTCTGTACAATGCTACACAGGCTCTCTTCTCTGCAGAAGGGAGTGAGATGCAAAGAGCAGATCTTGTAAACATAGCTTTCTAGAACTAGTAACTCTTGAAATTTAGATTCCTGTTCCCACATGAAAATCCAGAACTGAAAAGCTGTTGCACTTCTGTTATACCTCACTCTTATGGACAAATACAGAACATCATCAATCCTGGCTCTTGGACCACTTTTTTTAAGACTACAGATCTGGTACCCTTATCTTTCTCTCTATAAAAAGCCCAGTATCCTTAAAATGCTTCCATAAGATGCACACGATGATGAGCATTACATTCAAGTCTCTAGCAATCTGCACTTTGACTGCCCTGCTTCAAGTCTCCTAACAATATTACACTTCATTCCATCATCACACATTAGTTGTTACTCATTTTAATTGTCTGCTTCTGAATTTCACCAAATATTACAAAAAACATCATAAAAGTTGCCAAGGAATGTGAGCAAATGAAGCATGGAAAATAGCATATGAGCTTTTAACTATGCTTCCCCTAAATGCATACAAACATTTGTGTATTAAGACACTAATAATTTGCATTTGTTGTCTGGAAGCATTATTTGTACCTTTTGTTCTACACTTTTCAAAAAAATTGGCAAAATATGAAATATCTTAATGAGTCTCTTAATTTTGAACACTTACATGCATGATAAAACAAACAAAAAAATGGAAATTTTGAAGCTTGTACTTTCTATATGCTTTCTGCAAAGTCTGAAAATCTAAAAAATAAACTACTATTTTAAAAACTGCATGCTTACCTGAGGTTTGCATTCACCTCCCCATCCACTATCAGAAGACTGATTTGCAGCATGAATGACAGCTGGTAGCATAAACTTAAAAGAAAAAGACATGCAATTATTTTATTTATATGCAACCAATGCAAATATGTGGAATTAAAAATAAATTTTATTATTGCAAAATAATATTATTAAACAATTTTATATTGCTAAAATCAAAAAATTATGAACTCCTTTCTTTTGTTTATGTCTTTGCCTTATCACATGATAAACTGTGTAGAACGCATCTAGATCCCTTATCATGCAAGCAAATAAAGCCTGCTAATTTTTATCCCAATCCCCTCCCCTTCCGAATTGACTTATACAAAAATAATAGAGTACAGTACATACATATTTTAAGGAGCTATTTAACTAATTAGAAAAAGATATAGGTAAGACATATACATCAGCTTACAACATTTCGTAAACATACACCTCAGAAAAATTAATGAAAATATATTGCAACAAAAAATAAACGACATTTATTTCATGCTGCACATATGCCCACTCTAGTAAATGCTTTAGTTAAGTTTTATTTGAATAAAAAGAGGTTATGTGTTAGTTTTACGCAAATAAAAAAAAACTAGTTTGTACTTAATTATAGTACAGTAAAAATAAACAGTCAAATCAACAACATTAAAATAAATCATTACAGTATCAAGGTGGGTAAGTGTATGATGCCAAAAACACTTTTCATTAATTACAAGTAACACTGTAAATATTTATAACAATACTCAGGCAGATATATTATAAATTAAATACACTTTCACTTACATCAATTAGCTAGATTATTAAAAATAAAGATTTTCAATAAATTTTATTTGTAATTGTATTTATTAAAACTCCTGGAATTTTTAAGAAATTGTACACTGATTAGATCTGAAAGATAAATAAAGATTTTATGATTTGTCAAATGAAAGCTGGTTATCAGCTAGGTTGCATGAAAGATAAAAGTTTGTATGGTTTGTGCAAGACAACACTTGCTCAGTTGCATGGATGATAAATGCACGGTGGCATAATGTAATAGTCCAAAACTTTTCAGAAGACTAAGTTAAAGATGTTTCTAATGTCAAATTAAGATTATACATTTAATTAAAAACCTAAATAAAAAAAAATTAATTTTGTCTTATTTAGTCAGACTAAGAATGGTATTTAGACAAAAAAAATCGTTTGATTTTGTATTAAAACTGTGCAAGCTTAGTTCAAATAAAAGTGTCCCCCCCCCACACACACACTACTTGTATTGCAGTCAAGATGTACTTTGCTAACAGAAAAAAGATAACCTGATCATTCAGATTTCTAAAATATGCAGATGGGCTGTAGTCCCATCTGATTTAAATATTTAGAATGACACATTTAAAAATATTCTTAAAAGGTTTTTTAATTTATAAATAAATAGAAAGGTATGCTCCATGAAGGAATGACCATGTTTACAATAATGTTAAAAAATACAACAAAGTTACAAATAACTAACAGAAAAAATATTCATTGATTTGATAAAACTGACCAGCCTGAAAACAGTCTAAAACAATTGAAATAGATTCTTGCCAGTATCAGACTCAAAAGCATTGAAATTGCTGATATACAGTACAAAGTCCAAGATCCGGAGGTCTAATATCCGGAATAACCTAAAATCCGGACCTCAAAACCGCCATTTTTTTTTTTTTCTCTTAATGCCTTACACGCGCGCATTTGATTTTTCCCCCTCCACAAATAGAACATGTGAAGAGTAATTTCCCTTTCAAAAACGCTGGAGGGAGGGAGGGGGGAGGGGGAGATCGTGCGTTCGTGTGTGTGTGTGTCTTTCGTTCGTGTTGCGAGTAAGCTAATAGACCCAGAGCCACGAAATTTGGTTCATAGGTGTATCTACACAAGAGCCAGTGCACCTCGAAGCGATTTTTTCGAAATTCGAATTAGAATTTTTTTTATTTTATGTTTTGTGACCAAATCGCGTCATTTTAAGACATAATGGGCTACAGGTAAGCGTAGACACTCTATAATTTAATTTTTACATCGTCGTGAAGCGTAAACACTTAGCTATTTTACGAACTTAAAATAAATTTCGTATTTCAATAAGTCGATTAAATACGAATTTATTTAGGAAGGTGAGCTTAACACCTTTTCGGCGGAATTTTTTTTAAAAAAACTTATTTTAATAAATGTGCTGTTTATTTTCCTTTGATTTTTGGACACGTTGAACTTTAATCCTTTCGACTCCTTTTAAAAAAGGAATTTTGGAAAAATAATAATATTTTGTATTTTTTTTAAAATTTTTTAAATGAAGCTTCCGAATACACTTCTCACATCTCAGATATTTTAAAATGTAGTTTTGGCAACAATTTTCCTTTCTTATTGTTGTTGATAGATTTTTGATAAAATTGCATCATTTTGAATAGTTTCATTCTTTTAAAAATTTCGGTTTGGCAACAATTTTTCATCGTATTTCTTATGTTACTTTCTGTCTTTAAGAGACTGAAAAGTTTAAGAAATTAAAAAGTTGTTTCTTTTTGCAACGGTAAATTGTTTAATTACTTTATTAGGATAATTAACATTTGTATCGAGGGATATTGCTTATTTCATTGTAATATTATGTTTTAATTATGTATAATTTTAATTATAAAAAAGTTTTGCATGATATTTTTTAATCTGTTTATACCATTTCAGTTCTTAAGATTTTGCACAGGGAAGTTGGTTAATTTATTTATTAGGATAAGTAATATTTGTATTAAGGGATACTGCATATTTCATTGTCATTTTTTATATATATAATACATTTTTATTGATTTCTTTTTTGATAAAGTTGTTCTGCAGAGTAAAATTCTGCGCGAAATGTTTTATAAGAAATTGAAAGATTGTTTTTTTTTTGAAAAGGTAAATTGTTTAGTTAATTTATATATCTATATTTAAAAGGACGAATCTTTCTGTGTGTGTAGGTGACTTTCGTTCGCACTGCGCGTAAGCTGATAGACCCAGGCCTATGAAATCTGGTACACAAGATGCATCTAGACAAGAGCCAGTGCACATTGATTTTTCAAAATTCGAATGAGTTTTTTTTTTTATTTTTTTTAATGAAATAGTATCAAATTGATGATTTTCTCTCATTATATGAACAACAACGGCACACAGCCATTGTTGCTGATATCAGCACTATTGCCACCCGGAAAAATGGGGGCGATAATTCTGTGCAGTTTTTAAATTTAAAGTTTCTCTTGGATACTGGACGTTTGTCTTCAGAAGGTAGCAGAAAGTTGGTTAATTTATTTATTAGGATAATTAATATTTGTATTAAGGGATATTGCTTATTTCATTGTATGCTTTTTATATGTAATGCATTTTTAACTGGATTTTTCTTCCGTTGTTGTTTGTTTCTTTTTCGATAAAATTGTTCTGCAGAGTAAAATTCTGTGCAGTTTTCAAATTTAATGTTTGGTGTTCTCTTTAGGCATTTTTCCGGTACACTTAAAAGCCAGACGAAGGCTGGCCGCGCAGCGGCTAGTTTATTATATTTTGCTTTCATCACGGCATGTCTTTCAAGGTGTTTTGAGGCTTTCCTTGATATGGTAAAAGTTAAATAGTCCAAAACCCCTGACAGACATGAAGCAAATCATCGTTATGTCTGAAAGTAACTACATAGTCATATAAAGGTTTAAATAAGTCTTAAATAAGTATTTAAAAAGAACTTCAAACATAAATACACATTCTTACGTTAGCAAAATACACAACAGCTTGTGGTGATGTAATTAAACAAGAACAGTCAAATTCAAACTAAAAATGTCGACTAGTAGTCAAGGACTATACAATTTAATTTTAATCTAAGTTGGCTCAGTAACTGTATCATCGTAACAAATTCAAATGTCAGCAGAGATAATGCAAAGACGAATAATTACAAATTATCCCACCTGGCATTAACTAATGCAGCGTGCAAGTGGAGGCCAGAAACACTGTGTTACAACCCAAAAACCTCAGTTTAAAAACTACCTAAATGATTTGCATTCTGGTAGGTAAAAGGAAAGGGGAAGTTATAGTAAAGACTGAAATTATAAACAATTGGTTAATTTAGATAATAATAAGCGTACATATCTTTGAAGAACATTTTTCTTTCTCTTTATGTATCACTTTCTTTATTCAATATGTCTCCTCATTATTTTAGAATTTTGCAGTTTAATTAAAGATTTCTGTTATTCTAAAAAAAATAAATGAATTTAGAATGTACACAAAAAGTTGCTAATTTTATTTCTTTAGTAATATGAACATTCAGAAAAAAAAAATGAAACTATATATGGTATGGGCCGGTTACACAGCCAGTGTGGCAGAATTTTTAGAATTTAATGGCACACTGAGCAACGAAATCTAGAAATGAAAAAACTTTTAGAATTTAGGACAGACAGCAGAACTTAGGATTCATACAGGTGGGAAAAGGCCTAGCATGAGCCCTATGTATGATGCATTAAGACATATAATATGAATCTTTTAAATTATCAGTTTTTAATTTCTCTTATTACTAGAAAATTTCCTTTCTACAAATGCCTGTCCATGTGATAAGATTAGAAATATTTTTGATATTTTTAACGCTTGTTCCTAAACATTTTTCATTTTGTCACATTTTTCTGAATGCTCTAGAATCGCCGGTCTATAAATCTTGCCTTCAAATCCTTCTAAACTTTGCAAGTCACAATGTCTAAAATTCTACAGAAATATTACATCTAACAATTCTAAAACAGCAAAAAGCCAGAAATGTTTTGGAGGGAAAATAAATAAATAAATAATAATAATAAATCTGACAGTTTTCAGATTTTATATTATGCCCAAAGGGACCTTTTTTTTTTTTGACGTTTTGTATGTTACCTTTATTTATTAAATATCATGTTCATCGCACTTAATCATAAAATTCAACAACAATATCATAAAATATTTATAAAGAGCACATCTTTAGAATTTCCAATACACAGTCTCTCATGCTGGAGATAAAAATACTCTTCCCCCCCCCACAGTGTTGCCACTGCTCGCTTTGAAATTGCTGAGTTTGTTAATCAAAAATTCGTTAAAGTTTCACAAAATATATAATATGCAAAATATATAATAAAATACATAATAAATAATTGAAATATATAATAAAACAAATTCCAAATTTGGGCTTCCAGATGCCTATATTCGAGTGGAGGACTATGTTACTCAAAATTTGATAGCTACCTTTATTTTCACAATCGGAGATACATGCGTACATTCATGCAGATTCTTCACTATTTAACTTTTTTAAATGTAATGGAGGACTCTGATGGCACTGGACTTTGATGGGAAAAATTTTAAAAGTGAAACATCATTTTAGAGTGGATGATGCAAAATGCCAAAACCAAATTAATAGCCCTTCTGGGCAAATTGCCCCTTTGGGCTAAAAAAAAATCAGAGGGAAGAAGTACAAAATTAATTTTATGGAGAAAACTGATGCACATTCTGAAATAATTATATGGGAAAAACTCTTACCGTGAAAAAATTAAAAAGACATTTTTAATTAATTACATAGCTATTTTTCTTTTACTAATAATTGTTTCGTTTCTTTCGTAAATTAAAATGGAAAGCAATGTCACTTTATAATATTACAACGATAAACAAAAATGTTTTATTTTAATGCTATCTCTTAAAATATAATTTCAATATACTACCATTATTTTAATGAAGTCTATCAATGTTACAAATGTTTAAAAAAAAAATTGCTGAAAATTCCCAGATCTCCAAATTAAAAATTTTCTATAGAAAGTGATCTTAAAATCAGCAAATTTAGAATCCTTAATAAAAGAATTCACATCCTCAAAAGTGAAAAGTTGTTCAAGAGCCCTTCATTAGAAAAAATTAAATAATTTCGAAAAGCTTACGTTTCACTATATTATCATATTGCATACATTATCATTATTTTGATGAAATTTCTTATTATTATAATGTCTACTTATTATAATGTTCTAAAAGAATCAATGAAAAATTCACAAATCTTGGAGTTAAAAATTTGCTATAGAAACTGATCTTAAAATTGTGATATGTTGCCAAATTTTGAGCCATTTAATAAAAGAATTCACATACCCGAAAGTGAAAAGTTCTTTAAGAGTTTTAATATTATGAATTTTCTAACAAAAATTGTCGAAACGTTTACAAATCTCATAATTAAAACTTTTCTATGAAAATTGATCTTGAAATAGCCAAAAAATGTTGATAAGTTGCCAAATTTAGAACCGTTTAATAAAAGAATTTACATCCGCAGTGAAAAGCTGTTTATTTATCTCTTGCCCAGAAACTCGAATATATCGCCCTGTTTATATTAGAAATAAGAACAAATTAGAGCCCATGAAGCCATTCAAAAGATAACCATATTTTTCAGTGAATCGCCGAAAATATTTCTCCAAAATGCTTATTATACTCGAAATGGCAATTGTAAAAAAAGACAGAAATTTTAGATAATTAAAATTAAGGACCTTCTGCGATTTTGGATGAAATTAAGGTCTTTTAAGGACCAAACATCGATTCTAAAAAAGCTAAGGACTTTTAAGGACTCTTAAGGACCGTACGAACCCTGGCTAAAATTATACTTTACTGATTCTAAGGAATTTCAGCCAGTATAGCAGATTACGCTGTTCCTTAAGTTTCTGATTTGATCCAGCTTTTTTTTTTTTTTTTTAAGGCTGTTTTTGTTACAATGTTTTTATTACAGCAATTTAATGAAAATTAAAGTTTCAACTTTCGATTATATTGAAAAAAGTTTCTAATTCTGGAGCTGCAACAAGATCTACAAAGCGAAAGCATGTTTTGATGTCCATTAAAGATTTATGATAACCAGTGTATAAAGGAGAATTTTTTAAAATCCATGTTGAATTTCTTGAATAATGGCAAGACTATCCCAAGAATTTTTTAAATATTTTAGCGGAAAATCTGCTTTGTGGAGCATCGCAAGATCGTGGGAGGATGTGTCTCCAGATACTGTAAAAAATGCTTAGCATAATTTATGGCCAGCTAGCATATTTCATGCTGAGGTTGCTGAATATGATAGCTGCAAATGTGAAGGTTTTTGGATATCACAAACCAAAGGTGAAATTTTCCAATGAATGGATTTTTTAAAGAAATGTGGAGAAGTGGTAATAAATAATGAGGATATAACTGAAGTTTTTCATTGCTATGACAAACCAATTATCAATTTAATGGACAGTGAAATCTGTAGTATGGTTCTAGATCCAGAAAATACCGCTACCGATAGTGAAGAAAGTGAAAAAGAGGTTATTGAAAAGGAAAAAATTTCGATTGACAAGTTAATTGGAATTCTCGGCACAGCAATTACAGGACTTTAACAATGAAACTTTGTAACTGAATAAGAAATTATGTCTGTTTACAGAAAAGAGAAAATATTAGCGCAGAAAAAGAAAGTTAAACAAATTACATTGAAAGAAATGTTTAATAAATAGATATTAAGCTTTTTTTTATAAATTTTGTTACCCTTTAGATCATAAATTCATTATTTCATAAATCATGATTTCATATTTTTAATTTTATAATTTCTACGTGCCATGTTACAAGCTTAAACTGATGATATAATATTCAGAAAAATCCCAAGTCCAGAATTGCCGAAGTCCCGATCTCGGACTTTGTACTCTACTGGTTAACAGCCAATCCTTCCCATTATGATTCTATAAATTATGCATCTCTCAGTGATGTCAATTATACAGAGTGAAACTTATGAAATTAATACTAAAGAAATCACAAGATTAAAATTTTAATATCTTAAGGAAACAAAAATCAATTCACATGTACAGTATCAAAAAACATCCTTAAGACTTTCATTATGTTACAAAAAGACACCATTAGTACATATGTCAACCTCTGATAGGATATCAGTAATCCTTAATCAAATTATGATTGTAGTTCTAGCATACCCAATCTCTATATCCAGACATACTTCAGACCCAGATGTACATTCTAACCTATCCTAGTGTACACCTCCCAGAGGACTGGAGGAAGAGATTCAACAGTATCAACTGGATGTTGCACCCCGCAAAAGGCACATGGCTAACAATTTTACACAAGAAATAAAAGATTTTAAAAAAATTAAGATACATTTCTCATATTACTGCTCCAGACCTGATATGGTCAACATTGTTACATATTTTGCAGCAGCAAACTTTTCACAGTTAAACTCATCTTAGTAGTAGAAAATCCTGTGAGTAAAATTTCACTTTATGTACAAGAAGTGCTTTCTATGTGTCCGTGGATGAATTGGATCTCAAGTGAATATGATTCTTCTGCACAAAGCAGAAATTCTTTCAGCTGGTGCATTGCTGAGAAGTACTAAAAAATAGTGAAACTGCTGAATTCTCCAAATTTGTATGACCCACTTTCATCTTGCAGTTGTGAAATGTTATGCTATGCTATGCTACATCATTTTAAAGAGCAAGACGAATTTTCCCATCAAAATCAGTGAAATGGCATGCAGCAAAATTAGTTTCCAATTGGTCAACATTAAAAGACAAGTTTCGGACTAATGAAACCATGTATTTAACAGAAGAAAATGAAACCTTCTTTTCTCAAAGAAACATCTACTATTTCTGCATGCTTCATAAACTAATTACTAATGGTCATTTTTTTGACAATGTAATCACAGCCTGCTTTATAAAACTCCCTTACACTGGAATAAAATTGATTTATCTGTGAAGCTATCAGCTCATTCTTCCAAAATGTAAGCTTCCAAATACTTGGTCAGAATTATCTTTTTGGTTTTCCCTTCCATGAAAATGAACATTAAATACTGATATGTTATGAGAACTGGCTTTAAAGGTTGCAGGTTTAATAAATCTTAAATTTTAAATTTGGAAAAAGCAACAAGTTTCCTCCACAGAACAGGATTTCCTCCGCAGAACAGGACATAGACAGCTTCTTTTCAGGAAAAATAAAAATATATATATATATATATATATACACACACACACATACATATACATAAGCGGAAACAAAACGTGGAAGGATATTACTGAAGAACAGACAGAAAAGTTTGCATGCAGGATTTTTCTACCTGTGACTTAATGTTAAGAAACTGTGAATTAGAGGAATCAAGGAATCAGCACTTTCATTAGAAAAGAAAAGCTCTAAAAACTTCAAACTCTTCAGCTACCATGTTAACAGAATCTAAAAGGAATAACCAGTAAGTGCTCATGTTTCAAAACTTAATGAAATTTATTTCCACATACAAAGTCACGCAAATGAAAGAATTAAAGTGCTCTATGATGATTACAGTCTTCCAACTTTCAAAAAAAATCTTCCCATTGTAAATATTAAGACAATAGTTAATATTTCTAGTGTTAGTTTATCAGAAGAACAAGAGAGAATTCTAAAATATAATTTTAACTTATCACAAACCTCAAAACCCTCAATTCCAAAGATTTTGGCCCCTATCGAAAAAGCTTTCAAATTCAGTGAAGTTTCAGATACACAGAAAGAAGTGATTAGGCATCTTATCACCCAGAATCTGAAATTCAACAATAAGCATTTGAAACCAAATCTAAACACAAAAGAGCTACAATGTGCGAAATTCATACCAGTGATTAGGCATCTTATCAACCAGAATCTGAAATTCAACAATAAGCATTTGAAACCAAATCTAAACACAAAAGAGCTACAATGTGCGAAATTCATACCAACATAGACATTAGCATTTCAAAGGCCGACAAAGGTGGCCAGATAGTTGTCATAAACAAGAACAATTACATCGATGGTGTCCTTATTGCAGAATGGATATACTTTTCACAATGAAATTGTCAGGTCAAAGATTTTGCAGTTAGATTGTATCTTTTCTATGCCACTGTGCATAATTATTGCAAGCTATTTTCCTATTTTCCAAGACTAATCATGAGTACAATTATACTTCCCGATTCCACTAAATGTTTCCGCGCAACTATCTTTTTCTGATCCTGCAGGTATTGCAACTATGGTGGAAAAATGGTTGCAACTATGGTGGAAAAATGGTAATCACCAATAATGGTGCCATGATCATGAGACATTCACTGGAAAAGAAGGTATGAAATCTTGTCTAACGAATGCTTTATCTAACGCATGCGTGTACGTATCCAAAACCATCCCTTATTACAAATTACGTGTGAATTTCATTGTACATTGAACGTAGAGATAAGTTTGTTGTACTTTCCATTTTCTCTTTAAAATTGCTTTCATTTTCTCTTTCCTTTTTCTTTTAAAATTTATCCAGATATTTCAAAACTGGCGCTCTTTTTAATCTGGAACTGAATTTAATGAACTAAACACAAAATAATTAACAGCATTTTTTTTTACTTATTTTGTTAAAAAATATTTTTTATAATTAATAAAAGATGTTTCTAACACCATGTATTAAAATGTATGACTAATAATAAAAGAAAAGCTTTTTTTACTGTTATCTGTCATATATTTTAATTTTATTAATAAAGGAAAATTAAATTTTTTTTTAATTTGGCATTTCCCAAACCTCTAACTAAAATATCATTTTCACCGTGTATTAAATACAAACCATTAAAATTATTATTTTAAAAAATGATACTTCCATAACAAACCCTAAAACATATGATGTTAGAAACACCTTTGATTAACTATTAAAAAAAATTTTCTAATAAAATAATTCTCTAAAATATGCCACTAAAAAATATGCAAGCAATTATTCCATGAAGGTACAAATATGTGGCATGAATGACATTTTAACTTATTATACATACAAAAACAAGTTTTTATAAAAATTTTCAATCGATGTTATAAATTAGACCAATTAGAACTATTATAAATTACATCAATTAAAGACATTATTAAAAAAACAAATACATAGAAATAATTACATTGCTTTTAAACTACTCAGTTTCTCTTCTAGTTTCAATTTGAAAAATAAACATCTTTAAGTCTTAAGGATGGCAGAACTTCTAGTAACTGGCAATGTACTAAGATGTAGATACAATATATTAAAAGTCGCACATCATAAAAACTGACGATTTACCAGGTTGTATGGATGATAAATACTTCAGTTGATAACATAACATGAGAAGATTACACAGACTTTTCTAACATCAATATTCAGTTTGTAGAGGTAACTGAATTGAGTGACTCACTGAAATTGCTAAGCTCTTTTTCAAAAGGTAAAAATATATTGATTTTCAATATCAAGCTAGTGCAATTGCTCAGACTGGAATGTTTTCAAATATGTCTTGAACAAAAGGTATCATAATTATAATTCATTTATGGTCAACTTAAATGGAAACATCAACTCAATAGTTCAGACTGTTGAAGATGTAATACCTTTCATGTACAATATATTAAAAGTTTAAAACCTTTGCGAAGAAAAATATGCACAAGAATTAGAGAAAATGTCCTGCAACTGCACATCTGTATGTACATGGAAAGCCTGAAACCATTTAAAAAATACAGATGCTTTTTTTTTTTTTATAAATATAAACAGTATATCCCTTTGAAGATAATTTTGTAAGAAAACTCAGAATTCCCTATAAACGTATTCATTACTTTTGCATATGCATTATATTAAACATATGCATCAGTGACTGCAGTGATGCATAATGCTGCCTGCTTCACAAATTCCCAAATTTTCTGTCTCAATACCTTAAATAGTATAGTGAAACTTCAGAAGAGCATAGTTGATTAGGCAGCCCGGTTAATTCCTTACAGTATGCCTTACTTATAATTTATTACATTCCATTAATGTTCTGACAATATATGAACAAAAAAAAATACTCACAACAAAAGTTTTTCCAGAACCAGTTTGTGATACTCCAACCATATCTCTTCCACTGAAAGCTATGGGCCAACCTTGTGCTTGAATTGGAGTTGGATTCTCATGACCAAGTTCAGTGACAACTTTCATTAAGTTATCTACATCAAATGAGAAGGAAAATATGGACTACTTACTAACATTACTTGAAACAGAAAAAAATATACATTAAACATTTTAAATAACATGGTTTATCCTTGTTTCCTGGACAATAATAAAATATGAGACTTACATATTACTTCTCAACCGTAAAACTGTCACCAAGCAGAATGACTTAGGACTAATTATGGATAAATGTTATCTCACAACATTCATAACATACTTTTGTCTGATGTAACCTAAACTGATTCTCAATACACTACTCTTTGTTTTTATATAAAGAATAAATTAAGGGTTATTGTTATTTGCTTTTATAAATTAATTTTCACTCAATTCATTTGGCATTATGTTACACTTATCCCATAATTTTAATAAAACCATCTTTTCATTTATTTAATGCTTACTATGTAATTTTTATGAACTCAATAAAGGAATATCAAAAGGAATATCAATTTAGTCTTTTTGCTTATATGCCATAAATAAACTTGTACCACATAAACCATTCATTTTCTTATGAGTTAAAAACAATAGAGCGTGATTTTCCTTTCTATTTAGTCCCCACATAACTTTTGATTTTGGCATAAGTGGTAGGAATTAATATAACTCACAATCTTAGCACTCACAGTCTTAGGACGAAATGTTCAATACTGATGTTTAGTTACGTTCTCAAAAATATTTGTCATTTTCAGAGATTATTACTTACAGGAAACCCTGAGAAATTTGACTATAATTTATGGAAAAATTATAGTCAAATTTTACGTGTATCATTAGAAATGATAATATGTGTATCATTACATATGATAATAAGTGTATCATTAGAAACACTAAAATGCATTATATTAAAATTTTTGTTGTTAACTGTGTGTAATAACTCATTAGGTTTAATCTATAGTACAGTTCTTCGTTGGCATGAAGTAACTAATACCTTTTTATTAAATCTAGCATTTTTTTTTTTTTTTAATATGAAGGAATTTTGATTTTGCTTGTCCACCAGTAAAATTTTTCTATTGTAAAAAAAAAAAGATGGGGGAAGGAGTGAGCCAGTAGTATAAAAGTACACTTAAGTTAAAAAAATTATGCGAAAATTATAAATCATTTTTTCTAGTCTTTCTAATGATACACATCACATATTTCTACCATATAAATGACAAAAATTTACATATTTGCATAAACATGAAAAGTAAGATTTTAACTGCAATCTTTTATTTAATCATAGATGTGAAATGGATTGGATTAGATTACGACAAACCTACTACTACCCCATGTAAAAATAATAAGGTTTTTGCCCACCAACGGCCAAGTGGTAAAGTCGCTGAACACTGATAGTTTGGTACAGGGTTTGAGTCCCATGAGTAATGTGGATCCTAGCCAGCTTCCCTTAAAAAGTCCTCCACAAAGCCATTCTTCCCCTCAGGCAGATAGCTTTTGTATATTTTTCCTTAATTAAGTAAACCAAACCATAATGAGCTTTTCTATTTAGAATACAAGTTGCTGATATACTGTGATAAATTCAGAATGCAGATTTCTTTTAAAAAATTTCTATCTGCAACCTGTTGTTTTAAAAAATATGGTTCGAAAGAAAATTTTCTCTTGAGTAATACTGAAACCTCAAATACTTGTAACAAAAGTATGAATGCAAATGAAAGCTGGTACGTGTGTCCACGATACTTGCAGCCATAAACAGGCAAACAAAATGTATCTGTGAGGTCTGAGACATTCTATTTTCAACAAAGATCATGTATCTCATCAGAAAGTTGCACACGTCATACACATATAAATGGTATTACATACATATCACACATATACTGCATACCACATATATATATGGTTAGTTCATGCATGTACCACAGCAAATAATGGTGTCTCTAGATTCACAGGCAGGAATACTAAGTATGGCTTTACACTACTACCTTTATTAAATACACATACAAACAGTATTACATACATATCACACATATATTGCATACCACATATATATGGTATAGTTCATGCCTGTATCAGGGCAAATAATGGTGTCTCTAGATTCATAGGCAGGAATATTAAGTATAGTTTTATACTAGTATAAGTATGGCTTTCATGATAAAGGAAACCTTACTAATGAAAAATATAAGGGAATATTAAGTATGGCTTTATACTCCTGCTTATATTAAATAGAACTTTATTCTCCTGCCTGCATTACAGATTGTAAGTGCTTAAAAGCACTTACAACCTATAATGAGTAAAATGGAGGTCATAGATGAAGTTTTGATGCTGAATGCAAAAAAGTAAACGTTATTAATGATAGTTTGGTTGAAATGCATTTTTATGATACTGAATATCTTATTGATATATAACCATGATAAAGGAAACCTTACTAATGAAAAATATAAGAGAACTGTTATGAAAACAACAGAATGTTGTGCACTATTGCATAAAAAGACAGGTCAGGGTGATTCTACAGATAGCATGAGACAAAAGGGCTGTGTTTCGAATTCAGAACTTTTCTGGATTCAACAAATAAATAATCCATCTTTACAAGTATGCTGACAAAATGCTAAGAATGGAAGTAATAATTTCATTGTTGTTGATCATTTTTGATACCATAAAGATAAGATTTTAGGAGAAAGGGTCCATCTATTAGTTGTTCCCTAGGATAGATGAAGACAAATTTTGGACTTAGCTCATTGTAGCTTAAGGAGAAGTGATCTGAGAAACAAGAAGACTGCCAAATGATTGAGATATTCCTTCTTCTGGCTTGGAATCAAGAAAGATGTGAATGAGTATTGCAATTCTTGTACTGTCAGCTTCAAGCTCAAAAAATGTCCTTTTAATGAAGTTCCCATTATGTCATTCACTTGTCCGAACAAACTGTTCCGGATAATCAGTATGGATATAATTGGACCTGTGAAAGCAAGCTGTCGAGATTAAAAATATGCACTGCTGACTAATACACGAGATGGCCAGAGGCCTCGAAGAATGTTAATGTAAAATCAACATGTGAGGCACTGTAGGAATTCTGTACATGCACTGGAATCCTTCAGATTGTTGTGCCAAACCAAGGAACTAACTTGATTCAAGTTTTTGAAAAGAACTGGACCTTCAGCAAGATTATCAACTCCTTACCATCTAAGTTGAAATGGTCTTGAAGAAAGAATTAATGCTTTTTTGAAGAGAATGATACATCACACCATAAGAGAATTTTCACAAGATTGTGAGAAACACCTACCATACATACTTTGAGCCTACTGAGCAATTCATAATGCTACAACTGGTGTTAGTCTGTTCCAGATGCTTTACGGAAGATGTTCTAATGCCCCATTATCTATCTAGAAAATGTCATGGTCTGGTGAAACCCTCTATTCCTTATGGGCAATGATTACCTGAATGATTTGAAGATGAAGTTACAAAAAGCTGCTGAATATAAAGGTCTTACACCTGCTAGCTTATGCATTCTACCATAACCAGAAAACTCATCATAAGGAATTTAAGGATGGTTACAGAGTTATAGACTTAGTCCCTGATAGTGAAAAAAATGTTTACACAAGATAGAGAGGACCTTCTATGATAATCAAACAGCACACTGTGTATAGTCACACAGTGCAAATGCCTGCCAACACTTCAAAGAATGTTCACACATGACATGAGAGTTCAAGACTTGAGAATTCAAGACTGCTGTAAATAAAGGCAGTGTGATATATGATAAGAGATATTGGTTTCAGAAAGTTGAAAGCATTTCAAGAATTGTTCCCCAGAAAGCAGAGCCCTATTCTGGTGAAGAGTTTGATTTTACGCACCTCAATCCATGCAAGAGAAGAGAACCCATGGTAATTTTCAGAAAGCATAGCAATTTCACATTTAGTATTTGAAAAACTGCTAATACTGGTGAATATAACATTAAACTCAAGCCTGAAAGCATACCAAAGGAGCAGAAGCCTTAACTGACTACCTGAAGTTTTAAATGAAAATGACTGACAAAGAGATGAAGCACTTAGGCTGTGACTAACTCTTGAATCAGAAATAAATAGGCCTGAATATGTGAATCCAATAGTTTCTGGGTTGAAGAAAGATGGAACTGTACGATTATGTGCAGACTACTGTTACCTGAATTACCTAAAGCCGGTGCCTTTCAGTGAAAAATGCCACAGACCTAATTTACCAAGTGTCAAAGTCCATTTACATCATTTTGATTGATTTTCTTAAAGGATACTGGCAAATGCAAATAAACCTGCATACCAACATTTGATTTCTTTTGTGACACACCGAGAACAAAGCGCTTTTGAAGTTTTACCCTCTGGATAAATGCCACTGCAACTTTCCAGAAGACTGAACAAATAGTACTGTTCTGTTACCAGGACAGGATTCAGAAATGTATGTGTGTATGCATGTGTTCATGTATGCATGTATATATCTATGTATAAATGCACATACATATATACACACATACATACATTTCCGAATCCGGTCCCGATAACAGAACAGTACCAAACAAACTGCTCGTCAAACATGCTGAGTCTTATATTGATGATGTGATTATATTTTCCAGTGATAAGATTACATAACTGAAACATCCTGAGGAAGTATGAAGTACACTAAAAGAAGCAAATTTCACTATTAGTTTCACGAAATGTGACTCTGCAAAGCATACAATCAAGTTCCTAGGACATACAGTTGGTTCTAACCCACATGAGTCTGACACACAAGAAAAGTTAAAGCTATTCAGAATTTCATTCAGAAAGTTCCTCATATTAAGAAAAGATGTAAGGAGCATCTTAGGACTATTATTGTATTACAGATCTTACAGGCCCAAATTTTCCGTGCAGCACAATCTTTAACAATGTTGACAAAAACAAGAGGTTTGAACAAGATCAATGTCTGAAAGAACACAATGAAGCATTCATTCAGCTATTCAGCTGAAACATGTTATTTGCAATGCTCCAAAATGCTACAGTTCAAATTTTGACTTGACATCATTTACACAGATGCATCATCATACACTGTAGAAGCTTGTTTGGTTCAGAAAGACGAAAGCAGTGCATAACAGTCTTTGCTAGCAAAAAACTGACTGAGATTGAAGAAAAATATGCTATTATTGAAAAAGGAAGCTTTTGCTGTTATCTCGGCCTTAAAGAATTTTCAAATTTATATATTTAGTTCTGAAATCATTATCATCAATGAGCACAACCCTCAAGTTTCTCACCTCACGAGCGTTCCTCAGAGTTATCATTTACAACGCTAGTCTTTAGATCTGATGGTTTCATGCAGTGATTACATAATGGAAAGGAGAAGACCGTATTAATGGAAACTCATTGTCCAGATTAACTTCTTGCTTCTCACTGGATATATGACTGAAAGTCAAAAACTTTTGAAATATCATGAAAATTTTGGCTATTCCATTTGACTATTTTTTAACAGCTATAACACTCACTCTAAAATTTTCCTTATGTTACATAATACGGCTAATATTTAGTTATGGTTTAGTTATTTATGGTAAGTTTAATGCTAATGATTGATTCACATATTTTGTTTGTATGCTTAAGATAACTTTAAAGACTTAGGTTTAAGGAAAAGTTAATTGAATGTTATATCTTTGAATGATTAGAGATTATTGAATTTATGTTGTAGTAACTTTAACACAAAATAGTACGAACTGGTTAAATAAGCTTCGAAATATCATGTAGCTTTTTTTTCTTATGGATTTGACAGGTCATTGAAATATGCAATCAATTTTTTTACAAGGGAGGTGTCATGTTTTAATGAATGCCATACAAGTGCACTTTAGCCTAACTGGCAAATGCATTCACCTCTCTGCCATGCAATACCAAGCCATAACAGACATCGCAAGAAGGGGATGCCATGACTAAGGCTTATGTATGTGCAAGCCAGAAGAAACTTTATGTGAATTATATCTGTTTATTTGTTCGCATTGTAAATAAAGTGCTGTTCTGTATTATGCATGTATGTATGGCTTATGCAATTTCCCACATCATGTACGGGTCAAAAACACCTGTACCACATTATGATGAAGTCTCATGTACATGAGAGACAATTTCATGGCTTCAAGATTGCCTTGAGATACCAACTTCTAGCAGCTCATGAACATTATTGTGCACACAGCCAAGTGAGATATTGGATTCCTTAGCAATTCCTATGACAAATGTGATCATCGTCTTAAACCTGAACTTGCATATCCATCTGTGGTTACATGCTTGGCACGATAAACTGATAAAAGCCCACTTCACAAAAGCATCTGAAGAAAAGCCCATAAAAACAATCCAACTGTGATAATTAGCCACACAACAAACACTCAATGGATGAAAGCGCACATAAATAAAAGCTCACATCAATAAAAGGAATAAAATCAAAATAATGTATTTATGATTGCTATTATAATAAATAAAAACATTTGAGTTTGATTTTTTATATCTTAAAAATATATCTAAAAAATACTGGTTATATATTTTCTACTATATTTCTTTTAGTTGTAAACAAAACTTTCTTTCTGAATCAAAACATTTCAAAACATTATAGCTAACTACGTATTCTTTCTGAATACATAGTTAGCTATAATGTTTTGATAATAAATCTGAAATTTATATTATATATTTATTTTTATTTTCTTTCT
>KK113946.1:114752-135317 GCA_000611955.2 Stegodyphus mimosarum
ACAATTTTAAGAATTTCGTGATTGGCTTGGGTACATTTTTTCCTTGAACACTTATATTTAGCTCTTTTCTGTATTTTTCAACTTCTTCCTTTTGAACACAGAAAGAAAATTATATGGAATGTAAATTAGTAAACATACATAAAAATACATCATAATATACATTATACAGTCTTGGAAAATAATAATAATTATACTTTTGTCAATGAGAATATATATTTAGGCATGTTAACTTTTTCTGCAGTCAGAGAACATGGTAGAATTCACTTCGGTATACCTCCAGAACAATGAATTACAATATAAAATATAACCTAATTATACTTTGCAATGAATGTATAAAATGTGTCAAATATTTGCTTCCCACAACAATGGACTGAATGAAATAGATCCTATTCTCAGTCTCCAAGAACAATGGATTTTTAATATATAATTCAAATAATAAATTTCTTATAATATAAATATTAATAAAATAACACTATTTAGTCTGTTATACAGTCACTTACCTCTGATCTATCAGCAACATCGGGATGTTCATTATAAAAATACTTTTCCACTGGTGGTAGATTCTGAAGATCAAATTTGGGTTTAGCTATATAACTAAATGTATGGTTTGGATCTGAAGAAAACCTGAATGTTTTGCCATTATTTTGAGAATCATAAAAATTTCTCTCATTAAATCCATGCTGTTTATCCCTATATGCACTATCTGTTGGATGCGATCTTAAATATGAACGTCTCTCATATCTCTGATCTTTAAACTTTGGTCTCTCATGAAATGGTCTATCATAACTTTCATCCTGGCGATATTCTTGTTCATATGATCTCTTACGTTTGTTATACATACTACCTGGTTTTCTGATAAACCCTAATGGTTTGTCGTATCTTTCATCTTCAAAATATTCTTGGTTGGATATTCTTCTATCCCGGTTATCTAAGCTGTTGGATTTTTCACCAAAATGTTCATAAGTAGAACATCCTCTGAATCTGAAAATTACAAAAAATTGCTAATTACAATTTAAAAATTTTTCCATCACAAAAAGAAGTATTTATTTCTACAATCATGATTATATTAAAATTAAAACATTCTCAATAATTCCATATATCTTCCAAAAAAAAGTAATATTTTAATGTAACTGCAAGTATCTCCTTTCTGGTACTTTTAACTCGCATGAAAAGTTTTAAATTAAACAACCAATTAAAATTACAAGGACTTAAAATATACTGTAGATACTAGTTTTTTTACTGGAAAACAAAAAAAAAAGGTCCAGTTATTAGTCTTGTAAGCCTCGAGACAGGATTTGAAGTGTCAATGAAAGCATTCAACAATGTCATTTGACATTGGATATAAAACTGTCATCAAGATTCTATTTGTATCCAAAATGCATGTAAATTCTGAAAATATTGCAAATCTCATTTGAGAACTTTGGTCTGTTGTTATGACTAATGGCAGCCAAAGTAGGATATTCATGTGTCAAAAATAGCTCCGCAAATAATTTCAGTTTTCATACCCAAAATAGGTAGGTATGGCTTCATGCCATCCAGAAAAATCTATCTATCAGAATAAAAAGGTGCATGCTACCTTCCAATGGCAGCAACAGGCCAACAATAGTCATGCATATTTCTGAAAAACATGCAACAGGAAAATAAAATACACACAGTGGTGTTTTAGTGTGCCTGTGCATTTTCGATCTCTGGCAAGATTCACAGGATCTCACCCAATTTTTGATATGATGTTTCGTATTAAGTCTTACACAACAAGAATACATAAGTTTCATAGTTGCAGCAATTCCTGAATGTGATAGATTATGCAGATGATTAGAGATGTGTCTGTGAAAGGATATGCATATGGTTAATGGTGAGTCTGTGAATAGAATCTCGAACAAAAGAATGAGGAATGTCTGTAGAGATGTCACAAAGAATACTGCCATCAGAGTACTGGCACAGCTCTAATTTCAGCTTCAAAGACAGCATATTGTTTTTAAGAAGGTTTTGTACCTTCGGATGATGCGGTTGAGATTCAGAAAATCCTTGAAAATCCAAAAATGGAGATTTTCTTATGAAATCAATTTCAATTCTCAAAAGAGCATCAGCAAGTGAACTTTGCACATGCCTAATATCAATAGAATACTAGGAAATAAAATCTAAGTGGTATAAATGATGAGATGAACATTTGTGGGGGTTCTGCTTAAACGCGTACATTAATGGCTTTTGATCCATATAAAACTGAAACTTCCTACTCGCTAACATGTTTTGGAATTTCTTAATCACAGAATAAATTGAAAATTATTCCCTATCATATGCAGGACATTTCTGTTGACTTTTATTGAGTTTCAGAGAGAAAAATGCTATAAGTTCCCAAGTTTCTTCAGACAACTGCATAACAATGCTGCTGAATGTAACATCTGAAGGATCTACCCACATGCGTAATTGGACTTCAGGAATAGGGAGGGTGTCTCAAAAGGGTAGCTCGAACAACTGTATTTTTGGCAGCAACAAAGGCTGTGTTCAGCAGTTTCATTCAAATTTAATGATGCAGATGAATCCTGAACATGAGAATGAGATTTCTTTTATTGATAAGTCTTTCTAACAGCTTTATTAAAGGAGAAAGAATGTGTGCTGCTTAAGGTATGAAACATCTGTAAGAGTTAAATATGCCTAAAAATTGGTGAAACACAGTAAAGGTTGTTGATTGAGGGAAATCTAAAATATATTTGACTTTGTCAAGACCAGATTCAACTTCATTTTCACTAAGATGAAAACCTAAGGAATCAATAGATGTTTAATCAAAGGTGCCTTTTGAAACATTTATCCAAAGACCGTATTCCTGAATTTTGAAAATAAGACCTTCAAATGCCTCCAATGTCCTCAGAATCTTAGAGGCTATGAGTAAGTTGTTGACAGAAGCATAAGCACCTTTTAAATATCACATAACTTTATTCGTAAAATACTGAAAAGTTGTGACACATTGCATAAGCCAAATTGCATATGGGTACTTTCAAATGAATTGAATGGTGTACCTACGGCATTTTATAAATATCGTCAGGATTAACAGATATTTGATAGTACGCCTTAGGTTAACATGGCTAAAAATGTTAATACTGTGAAATGCTGCAGTAAAATCAGCTAAGCAAAGAATGGGATATTTATGTTTTATTTATTGGGCATTCTATGTGTGATAATCTCCTGTAGGTCTCTATTCCCAAGTTTCCTTTTTTTTTTAAAACCATGTGAACTGGGGATGCAAAATTGCTTCTTAAAGATCCGAAAAGTCCCAACTGTATCACAAGTCTTGTTTTCCTATTTTTAAGCAATCTGGAACTAATCGGTCATGTTTTGCAATTACACAAGGAACTTTAGTTATAATGTAATAAACAGTGTTGTGTTGTGTTTAACAGGTTGGTTAGAATCTGTTTGTAGGGTTTCCCTTAGTTCAATTAACCTATTATTAAATTTTTGTTAACTTTCCTGAACTCTTCAACTTCCCCTTGCATTTCTTCGACAGGATGTAAATTTAAAGTTAAGTAAAGTGAGTATTTAAATGGTGAATCTTAAGAGTTTATTCACAGCATGTTTTCACTAGCCAGTGCACGTTTTGTTTCTGACCTTGCTGTTACGCTAATATGCACCTTGCCCATTTCGAGTAATTGTCACTTCTGTTAGGTTTGTTGAATCAAGTTAGCCATTACATAATGTGCTAATCAAGCACTATTCTATTTAGACTTGAATTGATTTGTATAATAACGTTAAGTTCCACCGCAAGTTGGTGGTGTTATTGTAAAGCACGAAGTATGTGCCTTTTCTGTTCATAGTTAGAAATAAAAAAGGGTTATTTTCAACATTCTTCTGTACTGGTATTACTTCACGCCTGTACGAGAATTCACCAGGTCCATTAATAGAATTTAGATTAGTTTATGTAATGTATGGTAATTTAGTAACAGATGGAAATTCTTTTAAAATTTAAAGTATATGATTAAAAACAGTTTTTACTGAATAAATATCAATAATTTTTACACATCCCACAATCTGAAACTGCATTTACCATCTTTGAGGCATCTGTTGCAAAGATCAGGCACCAATTCAAAGCAATGGAGGAAATTTGCTCCAAGAATAGGTGTACTAACATTTGTAATCAGAAAAGTCCAAGTAAGCTGTTGCCTTGAGCTATATCAGGTACACCACGCTAGTGTACTAAGTCATAACATATGTTTATTATTCTAGAAATAATTTGCTTAGCGAATTAAATCACTCACCATCTTCACAACATAATGACTTTCATATTTTATAAAAACAAGCTACAAGAATGCATGCATCTGTACACGAACACTAGTGGAATCACAATACTGTATAGCCACAGATGTTTCTCCATGAGATGCCTTGGACTGAAGCTTCATCAATCTGCCACAGCAAGAATTCCTTATGAAGCGAGTCAACATTTCTAGTTCATCGTCATTTCTTACTTAAGCCTGAGCAAACAGCCTCTCCTACACCATCCTGATGTTTGAAGAAAATTCATGGTTAAGTAAGAATTTTTTTTTTTTTCCCCTATCTATCCATCCAAAGTCATACAGAAGTTTCCTCTTACATTACATTGATGTATGCCATCGAAATTCTTACAGACGATTCTAGCTATATAAAAAATTGTCACATAGTCAGTCATAAGTAAATGCTACTCCCTTCCCCCCTATTAATGTGTAGAAATCCTTAAAACTCAAATGTATCTCCCAAGAGTTTTCACTTGTGTTATGTTTAAAGGTCTAAAAAACAAACTGACGAACTTACATATTATCCTGCCGACTACGAAAGTTGGCTGCCATCGAAATGTAAAAGTTCGTGGAGATCCTGCCAAATATGCACCAATCATTCCTGCAGAATTCAGAAGAAATTCACACTTCTTTGTTTAAAAAACAATCAGTACTTCACCCATTTTGATTTTGTACTTTGTAAAAAAGATTATATTGGTTTCTATTATTTTATTAAGTCCTCCAATTTTACCGGAAGCTCTTATCAAAACGCTATGACTACAAACTTCCCACAGGTGTTTGTTTCAGTCTATTACTATCTAATCAGCTGCATTCAGCTGACCTTACCACGCCCATTTAACACATATTTTATTATCCATAACTTTGAAAATAATTGGCACTAACATATTATCCCACAGATGTCAAGCTCTCATCAAGCAGTGCAATTTAGCACCAATTACGGATAAGCGTAACAGAATAATACATTTATAACATCAGTGTTTTGGTTTGAAGTAACACCGAATGATTCACAAGAAGCCACCTTTTGTTTTTATGAACAAGAATATAAAGTAACTGCTATTGCTATATATATTCTTGCATTCTGAAAAACGAAAATGAACAAAATTCAGAACTTAGAATTCTATAGAACAGAAAGCAGTAGATTAATTTTAAAGGTTATGTGATCATACCATCAAAAAAGTATGCATTTAAAACACATGGTGTAATCAGTTGAATATGGCTGATAATAAACAATAACAGATTGGGGGGGAATGGTGAAAAATTTCAGATTTTAATGGTCGTCCAAAGGGATTTGTTAAGGGTTTTTATGCTCTCACTGGATTCACAGTCTATAAGTTTGCTGCTACACTCACTCCTACTAACACCTTTTTTTTTTCTTTTGTCTTTTTAGCTTTATTATTAAGATCATTTTCTTTTCACTTACGCCATATACAATTCAACAGCAAAATCACAAGTTTTAGAAGCAGTATAGCAGTACACGTTTAGAATTCTTGATGCAGAATTAAGTGTTGGCATACACTTTTCTGTTTTTATCAGTCTTTTCTTTCTCTTTCTGTTTTTATCAGTCTTTCTTATTTACTAGCAGATAAAAACTTTTGTCTTAATTATTAATGCTTGTTTGTTTACTTTATTTACTAAATATCACGTTCTTGGCCCATGAATCGATGCAAATTGCCATTTCGAGACTTCTGGGCTAACGTTCATTTGGGCTAACGATTACTTAGGGGAAGTTTACATTCATATCGTTCTAAATACAATATCCAGTTAAAATCAGAGGGTCTAACAAGATAGCAGAAATTGACAAAAAACCTTTTTATGCAGCTGAAAAACAAAGTGGCTTGAATACAGATTGTTTATTAAATACAGAAGCACAAGTTCCTTCAGAACTCCACAAGAATTATCAGCGAAACTTAAGCAAGATCCCTACACACTTTCATTGTTTAGTCGTCGCAAAATTTTACAATCAAAGGGATAATATGTAGTAAGCACCAAATAATCCACGGCTTGATAGGTAGAAGGGAGGTCCTAAATTGTAATCATTCATTTTTTAAAATGCAACAAAAAATACAGCAATAACAGTTAGTTTATATCCCTGTTCAAAAAACAAGATCTAGCTTATACAGGATGTGTCAGAGTTGCATCAAACAAAAGCACAAATGATATATATGTGTTGTTACATCACACGTCTCATAATTGAAGTTAAATCACCCTGCTTAAAGACAGAATTACAGTCGGTGAAACAATACACAAGTAATTAAATTGATTTAATTATGATTTAAATGAAATCAATTTTCTTATTTATAGTCACCAATGCTCTAGATAATCAGGATTGTTACCTAATGTTCAGATTTTTCTTTACACAACATAATGTCATTTTATGGCTAATTTGAATACTAGATTGAAATTATACTTTTAAATTTTAAAAAGAATCCCTAGAGAACAAGAAAATTATCACTACCAAATTTCAGAATTGAAAATTAACCTCTTCACGACAGCATATTGCTGAACTTAAAAACCCTCTACAGACACGTGTGTCATATATGCAATAGTCCCAAATGTCACTGGCAGCCGGGTTGATGCACTGGTACTGGTGCATCGCCGCTTGCATTGATCATCCAGACAGATGTTGCAAAGTTAGTTTATTTGAACATATAGATTGTTGACCTTGTGTGAAGTACTTTCTGATTCTGGTGATTTGTTTAGATGTAAAAGCAAATGATATAAAGTAAACAAAGTCCAGCTGATGCACAGCTGGCTTCATGTGATATAAACATTGAACAGTTTCTGATGCTTCAATTTTTTTTTTTTTTCCCCCTATGGGAAGATTTGGAGTGGAACTGTGGTTTTAGAAACTCCAGTTTGTATTCAGTTTGCATCTTCTTTAGATAACAAATGTGGTAATATAGTTAAACTAATAGTGTGATGTCTAAGAGAAAGTTTTTAACTGAAGAAGAGTATATTCGAATTGTAAAACCCATGTGTGTTCATTCGAGCCCACGAGAGACTATTTTGATACTGAAAACTCTAGATTTAAGTGAAAATAGCAATTTTGATACTAAAATTTTTTCAGAGACTGAATTGGAAGTTTGTTTTGCATTTACCTCACAATCCAGCAAAGCAGTGGCTACTCTGTTATGAACTCAATCTATTAAGTAATTGAAGCCTTATGAATTTATGGGCATTGCAGAAGTAAATTTAATTCAAAATTATGAAAATGAAACTGATTTTTTTCGCTGCTTTTTTCAATTGTCTAATGAACAGAATAGTTAAAGAAACTAATCATTTCTATGAACAAAAGATGAGTGAAATTCCATCCAAAATCATCCAAAATCCACATACTCCTCTAGATGTGCCTAAAATGAGGGGATTCCTAAGATTAATTATTCTGCTGGGATGGAATAATTAAAAGGTTTGACATGAAAATATGTTTTATAACTAAAGAAATGATAGCAACTAGATTATCACGCACTGTCTCCTTTCTGAATTATTTATGCTTTAATATTTCATCGTATATTTTAGTATTTTTTTACGTGACAGAGATTTAAGTAAGTTTTTAACAGCATTTCAACAAGATGAGACAAATATTTTATTTTGCATTTAAATTTTAATTAAATTTTTTTCAGAATCTCTTGATATTCTGTATTTATAATTATATTAGTGTTAGGTACCATTGCATAAAAATCAAAAGAATTGATTAAAAAATATTTTTAATGAATTTTTTTTTAAGTCAGCCTTAGCAATCTTAGCCCTATCTCATCTTGCAAGATCATACTACTACAAAAACACACCATCTCCAAGGTGAGTTGCGCTAAGTGGCATGCCATCTCGTAAGAGGATTAACTGCTGATGCATATATGATACACACATCCTGAAGGGGTTAAAACCAAAATATAGAATTACAATGTAAAATTTTGCAAAAAATACACAATAAGCATGGCAAATTCACTTACTTTTCCACCGAAAGAAGTTTCCCAAATGCCTGAGTGAATCTAGTAATGTCTAGAGAATTACTACAAATTCGAAATCTAAAGTAAGGAAAAGAATAATTTAAAAAAAGCATTTTAATCACACTACAATATAAATTATATGTAAAATTTACAATCATATGTTTTAATATGCATGTATATATATATTTTATACAGTAAACTGAATAAAATTGGTTACACCAACTATTTACAACCTCTACTCCCCCCAAAAAAAAATTTTGACCCACATGCAAATATTTACTAGCAGATAAAAAAAATGGGATGGGAAAATAATAAAAGGAAATACTGTAACAGTGATATAATAATAACCAACTATTTACAACCTCTACTCCCCCCAAAAAAAAATTTTGACCCACATGCAAATATTTACTAGCAGATAAAAAAAATGGGATGGGAAAATAATAAAAGGAAATACTGTAACAGTGATATAATAATAACCAACTATTTACAACCTCTACTCCCCCCAAAAAAAACATTTTGACCCACATGCAAATATTTACTAGCAGATAAAAAAAATGGGATGGGAAAATAATAAAAGGAAATACTGTAACAGTGATATAATAATAAGCAAATGTGTATAATTCATTAACAAACAACAGTTATAAATAAATATATGCAAGCACCCACATCCGTAAGATGACCACCTCTACAAATGACCAGTATTTCTGAGATCATAAACACTCATATTGAACATCAACTTTTTGAGATGACCACTTCCACAGAAGATCAAAATTATCTGGAACTATCAGTGGTCATTTAAGAAATATTTTACAATATACAATTAAGTAGCAAAACAGTAAAAATGTAATGCAAAACTCTTAATGATCTCCAAAAATTTGTAGCCCAATCTCCACTTTAATAAATAAAAAAAAAAAAAAAAAAGTGTTAAATTACATAATTTATATACACTCACAATTAAAGAAAACTATTTTACTACAAATCTTAAATCCAAATAAAGATTCACAATATTAATTTCACATAGGACTTAAATGTACCTATTGTGCACACAAGTAATATGCACCATTAAAATGATTTGAAAACATTAGTAGAAAAACCCTGAAAATACAATCAACTAATATAAACTCAAAAACACACGCTCTACATACAAATTTCAGTAGTCACAGCTGGGCATGGCATTTTTATGTCATAAAACGAGCTTTGCTCATTAAGTAGGCTCAGCTGCGCCCTTATTCAACTATAGTGACCACATAAATACTTCCTAGGGATACTGCGGACTACCACATACTGCTTTGGCAATGTTCTGCTTTGTTTTCAGACCCCTTTTTTTGTGATTTTTAGAGGGGTTGCAAATAATCAGAAACCAACCAAATTTCTTGCACTTTTAAAAATAATTTCTTATAAACATTAGACATATGATCACAATAAAAAATAATTACCATATAGGCTAGACTGCAGATTAGGGGCCAGTCGCCAAATGAAGCGAAACTTAACCATCGTGAAAATCGTTAGGGGTTAAAGTTACAGTTTATAGTATTTTTGAATTTTTGTCATTTCACTGTGTTCTAGCAGATTGTGTGAGCAAAATGACTGGCATCGTAAGAGTTTAAAGTATGGATTTTACTTATTTGATTCGGTCCAAGATAAGGTCGAATGATGTGTGATAGAATGGTGCATGAATTAGGGTTTGATTGCGAATACGTGTAAAAATAGTGTGAAATTAGTTTAAAGAAAAGATGTGACGGATTTGTCTTCCATTATATGTGGTTAAGCACATGGTTGAAATGAGCATGCTATTTTGAATTTCATCTCCATTGTATTGCTACATTTTAGTGTAGATATAAACAAATACGTGTTTCTACTGATTATTATAAATAAAAATTTACTGTAAAAATGTAAATTACGTAGTTAAAATTGTTTAACCACATTTTTTTTCTGTACTATTGCTCATGTTTTAGTAGATTATGAAATTTTGAATTTTATCTTCTTTTCTTCTGCTTTTTTTTTTTTTAAAGTTTTAGCTTAAATATGAATCAATGCTTTACAATCATTTACTGCTCATTACAATTTCTTAAATTTCGTGCTAAAACGTTTTACTCCATTTTGCTACTGTCTTAAATATGGTATATGATATTATGAAACGTTTTAATATTGTTGATCCCATAAAATACATAGTTATTAACTTTCAAATACACCATCGTTGTTTTTCTTAAACTTCTGTTTTAGATATTTTTGCATGTTTACAGGTTGTTTAGATATTTTTGCCTGTTTACATGATCAATTTTTTGCATGTTTACAAGATTCATACAAATTCGTAACCATCTAATATGGCGATATGATGAGTTAGTGATTTTCTAAAATGCACGAAAATAACCGATTTGGCGATTTTTCGAAAATGCGTTTTACCAACATACATTATACTTATTTTTAAACAAACAATAAATTTTATCTTGAATACTCGAATAACTGTAATTTAAATGCTTCAAAATTAATCACAATATATATGTAATAACTTAGTTGGAGGTTATATTAGTTGTAGTATTTATGTGGTAACTGGATAGTTGGTGGTGTCACAGACAGATGCATAAAATGAAATAGAAACTTGTGCACATGGCCGAATTCAATTATTTCCTTTTTATTCATAGTTGACACAACTTTTTCATTAAGACAATATTTATAAAATGGCATTATATTGCCCTATTCGTAAAGAATTTTTACACTGGTACCATTAGAAGACAGGTAGCAGCAGCATGTTACAAAGGTGCAATGCAGGGAGCAAAAAGTGACGCATTCGGAAGTGCAGGAAAGTGAGTCCAAAATTTTCGGTTCGTAATATAATAGAAATATTATTCAGAAAAATATCGTATAACATATTTTTGCATTAAACCAGCACTTAACAAAATAGGCATCATTGTGTCCTCTTCTTAAAGAATTTTTACATAGGTACTTTTATCACATCTAACGACTCCACATTTAATGACAATCACATTTAGCAAGGCTAGTAGAAACCTTTCCAAGAACTCCTTTTCCTACCATTGGAAGGCTCCTAGCCAAAACATCTTCCACTGGAACTGATGTTCTGCATACCTACATAGGATGCTGAAATGAAACTACTGAAGCTTTACAACTGAAATAAAAATGTCTCACGGTAAAACTGCATATTACGGGCCAGTTTGACGCATTTTCGAAAAGTCGCCAAATCGGTTATTTTCACGTGTTTTAGAATATCACTAACTCATCATGTCGCCATATTAGATGGTTGCGAATTTGAATGAATCTTGTAAACATGCAAAAATATCTAAAACAGAAGTGCAAGCAAAACAACGATAAAGTATTTGAAAGTGTATAATTGTTACAATAGAAGAGAAAACACGCCAATGTGACAATCAAATTCGGTGCAAACAATTTTGTATTTGACGTACATTTACAAAAACACTCAATCGATTTCGAGGGCAGCTACAGGTCCCTCCTTATCAGGAGAACAAAATATCTAGAAAGGGAAAGAAAACTGAATAACGGTTTTATATACTCTCGGGTAGAACCACTTGCTAAATCTTTGTGGATATGAAAAGCCTCAAGAAAATCCAATTCACCGACGGAAGAAGCTTTTTGGATAATTTTTGTAGATCCAAAATCAAAATTATGATTAAATTTCCAACTATGATACGCTATCGAAGACTTGTTAATTTCGCCCTTTCGGACATAAGATTCATGTTCCTCGATACGAAACTTTAATGCTCTTTTTGTTTGGCCTATATATCTCAAGGCCACACTGACACGATATACTACAAATTCCCCAAGAATTAAAGTCAGAAACGCAATCTTTTAGAGTCAACCGTGAATTTTATTGATAGGGGAGAAACTGACCTGAAAATTGAATTTGTAGAGAATCTGTGCAACATTATAACTAACAGAAGGATAAAATGGAAGCACAACAAGGTCATTAATATTATTTCTAACAGTGGAATGTCTTCTATGATGGGAATCTGAAAAATTTTTAACAGCTTTATCAATGATCACGGGAGAAAATCCTCTCCCTCTGGAGGCACATCCTTCCATGATCTTACGATACTCCACACAGCAAATTTCATGCAGCTTTTAAATAATTAAGTTCATTGGTAAGCTTTTAAATAATTAAGTTCATTGGTAATAGAAATTGGTAATTTTTTTCAGTTTGTCGCCAAGGGTGTGGGCTCTCCTAGGATTTTACCGTGTCCTGTTTGTAGGAAGGAAATGAGTATGGTCGAACGTCGGAGGATACCGGCATTACGGAGGCTATTTTTTACTCTTTTTTTTTATTTATGTGGTGATGTCAGTATAGTTCAGATAATTTTAGAAAGTTTTTGGATGCTGTTAAGGAATTTTATTTAACTGAAGACAGGAAATTTGTAAATAAGGTAAGTGGATATTTCTTTTGTGTACTGCTAAGATAAATTTCCTTTTTTATGCTATTTCATCGTTTGATTTAAAATGTAGTTTATTAAGATTATTTTGTTTTTTGTTGACTGATCCTTTGACTTTTAAGTGAATATGAATCAATGTGTACATGGACAAAGTAAAGGGAGTGTGCAATGCCTAGATTGTGCAATTCTGGGATTTTTTTTTAATTGAAAACACGTCGATATGTACATGGATACCAGGTTTGTGCAATATTTTGACTTGTTTATTTGGCTTTGTGTAGCAGCGATTTTTGCGGCAAAAATCACTGCTACACAGAGCCAAAATAACAAGTCAAAGTATTGCACAAAATCGGTGTCCGTGTACCACCAAAAATCGCCAATTTTCCCCAAGGGGCCCCCGTACATATATTTTACCAAAGACCCCTACCAGTTGTAAAGTACCACTTCCAATTGTATCTAAAATAATCAACTCTTTAAATGAATGTACAAAGCTTAAACACAGAAAACAAAAATTTTCAGAAGTTTCATATCAGTTATTTCATGTAAGAGTTATTCTGGGGCCAAAAAAAAAATTTCTTTTCACACATATACACAAACACACACACAGACATCATTGTAAAAATAGCAAAAATGTGTTGGACATTAATTCGGGCATATTCATGAGCTTCGATAGTATATTTTAGTTTAAGATGTATGCCAAGTAAACAAATTGTTGACCATACAGATTTAAGGTAATAAATTACCATGTTTCTTCAACATCAAGATGTTTTATATACTCCAAACTCAAATTAAGAATCAGGACCTTTCACATATTTTATTAAGAAAAATTGTCTACTGTGCACGTGTGAAGCATTAAATATAGCTAAAGCAAGATGTTACTTTTGAAACCCTTCTTCTTTTTTAAAAAACAATTTCTAAAAGAGAAACTCCAGATCCCAAACATCTGGAATTCAGACTTTGGGCTCAAATATGCTTTAGCCCAATGTTTTTCTTTTTTTTAATTGGTTATAAATATGGCCAATAAGGTGCAGAATTGCCCACTTCTTTGGCCCTTTTTACAAAGTAAGAAGAATTAGATTTTTGTAAATTTCTTTTGACCTTTTTAAATGAAAATACATCGATGTGTACATGGATAAAGTCAAGGGAGCGTGCAGTGCCAAGTTTGTGCCATTCTGGGATGTTAAGTGAAAATTGGTCGATATGTACATGGATACCGAATTTGTGCATTTTTAAAAATGCGCCAAGTAGAGGGTGATTCTGCACTTTTCCCAATATGGCAAGCTTGATACTTTGAAGCCATAGAATAATCTTGCATTTTGTTCATACATTATTACTACTACCTATTTTATTGGCTAACTGAGATTACACTAGCCATTTATTTCTGGAAGAAGGGAGTGAATGAAAATCAATATTTATTACTTTATTGGAAGTGCAAGAGAAACTGGCAATGACTGAATGGTGTATGAAAATTGATTTAATTGCGACTTCTTTTGTTTGTTCTAAGCGTGGGTTTGAACTGTGATGCAGAAAATAAGGAAAATTGAATATGCATGATGTTTGTAGCAGTGTAAAAAAAGGTTCCTAGTTTAACCAGAGCGGCACGAAAGTGGAAAAGGGTGAAAATGCACTTTAGCCCACTGCTTGGCGATGTTTTGAAAATCGCCAATTCGGCGCGTTTCTGCGAAATGTCTTTGCAATTGCAACCTTCCCGACACGCTCCGCGAAAACCTATTGTAAACAAAACATAGAATTCTAAAGCATAAATTAGTATGGATACTGTTGCCACAAAAAGATAATAAAATAATATGCAAAACAAACATTATGATCATTAAAATATTTGTCAGGTTTAAATTAATTATTTACATTTTATGCTGTAATACTTACACATTTAATGCCGTTACATAACCTTCCCGACACACTCCGCGAAAACGTAACCAAAATGGCATCGGAGAAAGAAGGAATTTTTTTTAAAAGGGCATTAAAATTACAAACGATACCATGTACACACCGTTCCGTTTTAACTTTAAAAAAAAATCTGCGAATTGCACAATGTAGGCAACGTACACAAATGAACAAAATAAGCTAAAATAACGAAAATAAATTACAAGAAGATGCCATGTGCACAGCGTTCCTTTTAAACTTAAAAAAAACTTCAGCAAATTGCATAATGTAGGCAACATGCACAAATGAACAAAATAAGCTAAAGTAACGAACATAAATTACAAGAAAATGCCATGTGCACAGCGTTCCTTTTAAACTTAAAAAAAACTTCAGCGAATTCCACAACGTAGGCAATGTACAAACAGTCAGCCATGCTGGCGGATATACGGAGTTACCCATGTTGGCACGTTTATTGCTCATTCAAAAACAATCGCCGCTAAGCAGTGGGCTAAAGCGCATTCCAACCGTGGAAAAGAAATGGTTTGCAAACTGTCTGCCCTTCATAGGAGGTAAAGGTGGCACATTGTAGGTGCATCCATAATAAAATGACCATTGTTTCTGGCCTTAGTAGTGGCCAACACATACAATGGCTCAGTGCCAACTATAACGACTACGCAGATATAAGATTTGCCTATGTGGAGGGCTTTTTAAGGAAAACTGGATCCTAACCACATTACATGTAATAAATTAACCATATGGTGAGGACATTTGCACGAGTCGAACCTGGGTCAAACTACTAGCATTCAGCAATCTAAATCACTCACCTAATGGTGGGATCTGAATTTTAGACTTATTTCTGTTAATATTCAGATTAGATTTCTCTGCTTGTTTGGTACTTACATATTAGGCCACCCACCTTGGTTCAGTTTGGCAGTTTTCTACAGAAGAAAAATGTTTTGGCAATTTCTACTAAGCTGGTTGCGATAAGACGTAAGAACCATTTCTTCTAGCACTAAATGCACAAAGTTATTTTCCTTGTAGTGATGGTTAAAATGCAAACACTTAATCATGTGAAGTAATTTCAGTGCAACAAAAAAGGAAATGAAAAAATACAGTGTGAATTAGTAAGAGATATAGAAAGTAGACAAACACTGAGCTCACCCTATATTTTTTATTTATTAAGAAAAATGCAATATTTTACCAAACAGTATAAAAAAATCAAGCATATCTTCAGTCATAAAGAGCCAGAGAAACACTATATACGGAAATAAGTTTTAAAAAAAGCTACACAGAATCATATTTTAAAAGCCGGCTGCAGTAGAACAACCTAATTTCGCATATCTGAAGACCGACAAAAGAGTTACAGCAAAAACTGTGAAAGCAAACTTCAAACACTTTTGTAAATTCTAAATACAATACGTTAATAACAGCTTTAGATTACAATACATTTCGTTCTGCACCTTTGTTTTGATGCTTGCTTTACGTTACGCAATTTATGCTTTCCAATTGCTTAAAAATCTCCTAATATTTTAGGTAATTTTTTTAATCCTTTCGCACACTTTTACAATTTTAAAATTAATTCTTGACATCAATTATAAGTGATTCATGTTTTAACATCAATTATAAGTGATTCGTGTTTCGATTTTTGAAATTGAATTCAATTACATACGATTAACACATCTTATTAATAACTATTTAATATTATTTAACATTTTGTATTGTGTAAACAAATATTATTTACTCACCTACAAGTCTGCAACATTTTAAAATGCGACTCTACACAAAAATTAAATAACTAAAAATAAATTTATTAATTACTAAAAACACGTGCCATAATTCTCATAACAACAGACATAAGAGTTGCCAAATGCAAGGTAAAAAAGTTAACAAAAAAATGGCCTTGACAGCAGGTAAAAATCTGTCACCCAAACTGTGGGTATGGTCTTTAAATGTCAGTTAAAAATCAAGTATTCATATTTTCGATCCTAACACATCTACGCGTGGTTGTCGATGATTTTCTTGGGACAGCCCTATTATTCCTCGTATTTCATTGGGATTGCATTTTACTAACCTGAGTCCACCATAATCCGTTATGGTGGTAATGTATATATTGTATCATATTATTTCTCGTAAACTTCGCATCATTAGTGTTACTCAAAACTGTGTGTGTATATATTTTATTTGCAAAGATAGGACTTTGTACTTATATCTCTTGCAAAGCTAGGATTTTTTTTTTTTATTTATTTATTTATTTAACCAAGAATTTTCAAAATTTATTTACGTTATTTAATGATTTCTGATATTTAACATTGTCATCCAAATTACTAAAGAAACTAAAGGACATCCACAAGTCATTATTGTACATATTTCTCATCTTCAAATACTTAAAAAGTTATTTTACTCGAATCTCCTCATCGGACTGAAAGTCCAATCCCTTTACACGGCATGTGACTCTCATTGCCTAGCCTTACTCAGATCTCACTTCATCACTGGATGCATATAGCATGCACATCAATAGCTATATATAATTGTTTATCAGCTACAAAAATTATTAATTAATGAGCGTAACTCAATTATTGATCTCGCCTCTGTGCGTGGTGTTAAACACCTTTAATTTAAACTTATACTGTTAATGGCCATTGGCATAATATTTATATACTAGTTATAACTCTTCAGTAGTTGACTGCCAGCAGCAAAATCAAGATCCAAGACGAGCCTGCTTTGCTATGGGATTCAAAACCATCTAGGTGAATCCTACTGTGACAAACTGTAACAGCAAATGGATCATTAGGAAAACAAACAGCTGTTTATTATTATAGACTTCCTCTTTCGGACTAACTTAAAAAAACTCATTTTTAGGGCCAAGATGTAAACGATCGGCGAGGGAGATTGTCCTGAAGGCTAATGGGTCTCTATCCACTAATGCTTTTATGATGCCGATTTGCTTACGGGTGTTCGCTGGTCTTTTTTTAGAAGAGACGAAGCAGTGGAGTTGAATGGACATGTAGCTAAAGAAAGGCTGGCGGAAAGCTCGCTTTTTCCTTTCTGTAAGATATAGCTATGTAACGATTTACGCTATTTATCCTGTATTTAACCACGAATGAATTTGTCGTTAAGTTTTAAATAAATTTTTAAAAGACAAAAAGCTCGGAAATGTTACAGCTATAATAATTTGGTGGCAGCAGGTATGATGAAAATCCACGAAGCAATTTTAGTTTTGTCATCGAACGAGAACTCTTGTGCTTAACAAAGAAAGAATGCGGACGTCAGTCCGGGTGAAAGAAAGGACCGTCAGGCTCCGAAATTCAACTCCGCGTTTTTCTAAAGAAGATTCCAGACGTCAGTCCGGGAGAAAGAGAGGACCGTCAGGCTCCGAATTTCAGCTCTGTGTTTTTAACTTCCAGACGTCAGTCCGGGAGAAAGAAAGGACCGTCAAGCTCCGAAAATCAACTCTGTGATTTATAAAGAAGATTCCAGACGTCAGTCCCGGAGAAAGAAAGGACCGTCAGGCTCCGAAATTCAGCTCTGTTTTTCTAAAGAAGATTCCAGACGTCAGTCCGGGTGAAAGAAAGGACCAAAGGATCACCAGGATCCGAAATTCAATTCAAGTTTAGTGGGACAGCCATTGTCCGAAGATTTTCAGCATCTTTAAGTTGTAGGATTATCAGTGTCCGGAAAGTGTAGTGTGGTGATATACGTTTGTGTGGTAATTTAGTGCATGAGCCTTCAGCGTCCAATAAAAGAATTACGTTGTGAGATTCAAAACTTTCATGTTCCAGGCTTCAATCAGAGTTTCAACTCTACAGTCCAGGCGGGTAAGTACCTTGGATTTTTTCTATTGAGGCAGTGAGGTTATTAGTTATTAGTATTTCTATTCTGTCATCTATGTCACTTCAGGTAAATGTTTTCTAACAAATAATGGTTTCGTTGAAGCTTGCAAATGCGTTGATTGATATTTATGTTTCAGATAAGAAAATATATTTAAGAATTTAGGTATAAATTTAGGAATTTGAATTCAGGAATTATAATTAAATAATATCTTAAGAATTTGAAGTCGTATTAATAGAGTGAATTGTTGTGAGTTTTGCTACTATTATGCTTCTATAATTGAAAAGTAAAATTGTTATATTTCTAAAGATTCTATCTTTTAGAGGGTATTCTGAATTATCAATTGTAAGTCGTCTTGAACGTTATAATTATTAGAAGTAAATGTAAACTGTTATGGTATGTGAGAATTATAAGTTTGTAAGACTGTATTTCATGTAAGAAATATAAGTACGTAAGAATTATAATTCCAAAAATTTCTAGTTCATTGTGTTAAAAATGAAGATAAGTAAATCTTGGTAGCTTAAAATTAAACTGTTGTTTATTTGATTTTCAGTACAGAATATGAATTATCATTTTGTGTAAGAATTATGAGAAGTGAAAATTTTCAGTTGAAAGTGTTAACAGAAAGTTTAGAAATCACTAATATCTTACGCTCAAACTGTGGTTGTATTGATATTTATGATTATTTATACGTTTATTTTAATTTACTTTTGAATGCATACCTTAATATACTAGGAACGTTTTGATGATCTGAATTTGAATATTGTATTATCTAAAGCATATTGTATTATCATAAATTCTCAATTTAACTAATTGCAACTGAGTGCATCCTGTGCACAGTATAGTGTAAATTGTCTTGAATGTATGTTTAGAATACCAGAAATTGTTATGAAAAAAATTAAGACTTAAATTTTGAGCCTCAGAATTGTAAATTTTAGTTGTATATCAAATTTAGATATATATATATAGAGAGAGAGAGATTCATTAGATTTAGAGTATAAGTTGAGGGTATATCATGGCATTCTTAGCAAAAGCTAGTAAAGAGGACCTTAAATCTTTGGCTGAAGAGTTAGGGAAAAAGGTTGGACCCCAGATTAGGATATTAGATTTAAGATAGCTGATTATGGGAAATGAAGCCTACGAGGAGGAACTAGTTAAAAGTCTGTTGGAAAATATCACGTCAGTAAGACTTGAGAAAGAAGACGAAGAGAGGCAAGAGAGAATAGAAAGAGAACTCGAGATAACCAAAATGAAATTGGAGGCCGCTAAAGTTAAGGATCTAATTGATGGGAAGGAAGAAACGAAAGTTAGGCGAAAGTTATTTAGCAGATACTATGTAACAGCAAATTATTAAATTCTCAACGACTTGATTCAAGTAATTTCCTATAAAACTGGGCTTTCTGGTGGCCGATTGGATAAACCCAAAGAATTTGATTTTTCGACCTGTGTCAGAATCAATCATGGCCAGTGCTTGGCTGCATAAGATATTTTGTGGATTTCTCCGTATGGAGTGCAAATGAGAGGCAGGTTTCCTTACAGAATCCTTCACGAAAGCATTACGCTCTTTAAGCAGATAACCTTAGTATTTTTCATCGTTTACAGTTAAATCAAATGAGCTTCCGATGAAGTGCGATGCAAAAGTAGGACAGAGGAAGTACATTATACATACACAGAGAAAGTATAACATAAAAATAGGCAGTAAATGCATCTGACGTGTTTTCGAAGGAGAATAAAATGCAAACAATATTTTGCTTCTAGACATACTTTCAAAACTGGGATGATAAATCAGTGAAAATAGTGAAATTTAAAATTTATTTCATTTATTTATTTTTTGTTAGAACTGTATTTAAATTTCCTCAAAAAAGTGTTTTGGTCTGTCAGCTGCTTTCTGATCATGTATTTTGCCAGCATGCAATCAGAGTCTGAGACAACTGACATATAAACTTTGAAGGTTAGTCCAAAAGGGAGGTTAGTCTCGAGGTTGGAGTGTGTTTCTGTGTTCCATGTTGGATTGTGTTTCAGCTATGCAAATTATATTTATATTTTGGTATTTATTCTAGATTCAGTGTTCCAAAGGATTGATTCCTAGTGTATTTGTGCTCCGGTGTTGGAAATTATCATTATTTTTGTGCTTTTGACTCTTTTAGAATTATTCGGCGATGTGAATTTTCTGCCTTGCACAGGCCGAGTAACGTGGCTGTTTTACATTTTCCTTAGAGTTTACATGCAATTGAATTGGATGACTTACGCTTTATT
>KK113947.1:0-30304 GCA_000611955.2 Stegodyphus mimosarum
CTGTCCAACTTTCGAATCCCAAGGCACAAGCGGGCACAGCCCGCTCAGCTGGCGGGCTTGCCCACTAGTGTATACATAAAAATAGTGAATTACTGGGCTTCGAATTCGGTAAATATTATCTGTCAGATGTTTTATGTCCTGTCTACGATAAACTACGAGTTCTTTTTGCTCCATTTACTGACACCTTCCATGCATTGCGCAATCCGTAATAAAATTGCCGTATTCTGGAGTAGTTGTAGTGCTCAGTTTTAAGGACTTCGCTAAAGTAGCCCTATGTCTACGATGAAAATGCACGGACTTGAAAAGTCATCTGTGTAAAGACTAAATGAAATTTGACCCACAATGGAACCTCATGGAATCCTAAATCTGATTATATTAATATAGCGAACTGTGACCAGCATATCTCTTTGTGACCTCAGTAGAAGTAATGACTAAATCCATTCTTGGGAAAAATTAGAAAGAACTTTAATTATTGCTGGACGACATCTGTAGCCGACGAGTTTAAACTATTTCGCAGCCCTTGCTAACCAAAAGATTAAGAAATTTTTAAATGGAGAAAAGTAAAGTAGTGATTATCAGATTAACAAACCTTAATATTTATACTCTTACATTCTAGGAAACTGACAGGTAAACATCAGATATTACCGTGGAAAGAATTCTGCTGTAGTAATTATTTTGGATAATGATGTTAAATGCATGCTGGGAAGTGCGTATTAACTCCCTGTAATAAAAGCTGAAAGGAAGGTATAAACGCCATGGCCATTGCTGATCAGAGTGGTTTCATAGACAATAAAATGACTTATAAAATGGAACTGCATGCTTATTAATGTGGGCTAATGTCTTTTTATTTACTATTTAATTTTATGTAAAAATAATATATAGCAAGCAGTTGACCTCCTAATCAGTTAAAGCGATACTGATTGTCTGTCCCTAATGTTGTGAACATACACTCATGTCCATAAATTAAGGATAATCCGGAGCCACGCGGAAATCGAACTCTAAAATAAATATATCACCTGTAAAATCACTACACACATCTTCAAGAATCATATGCAAATTTGAGGAAGTAACCAGATGACACCGATGGTACGTCACAATGACGAGAGTGTAAGAGAGTGATATATAAGGAATACAGGCAAAGAAGTAAAATTGTTCGCAGGCGCTTTATAAGCATTTCAGTGCAATAACCGAATAGTTATGACACAAAGGACGCATTTGGATGATTTTTTACGTGGTAGAATTATCGGCCGTCTGGAATGTGGGCGTACCCAACTGGAAGTATCAGAGGAACTTAGAATTGCCCAGAGTGTCATCTCCAGGCTTTGGCAACTATTCCAAGATGATGGTCATGTGAGTAGACGTTACAGCACAGGTCGCCCCAGAGTTACAACGCCGAATGAGGACCGTTATTTGGCAGTTACTGCCAAAAGAAACAGGCGGAGCACAGCCTCAGACCTGTCTCGTCAGCTCTCTTCAGCCACTGGTACGACAATTTCAAGGCAGACCGTGTACAGACGCTTAGGGCAGATTGGTCTATAAGCTCGTAGACCTGTCAGATGCGTTGCACTTACTGCAACTCACTGTCGCCTGTGGTTAGCCTGGAGTAGAGAGCATGCATTGTGGACACCGCAACAGTGGGCTTGTGAGATGTTTTCTGACGAGTCCAGGTTTAGCTTGCAAGCTTGCAGTCTGATTCTCGTCGGACTTTCATATGGAGAACTCCAGGTACCCGTTACCACCAAGAAAACATCATTGAACGACACCGTTACGGTGGTGCAGGATTGCTCGTTTGGGGTGGAATTATTCTGGGTTCCAGAACTGACCTGCATGTTCAAATTGGAACCATGACAAGCCAAATCTATCGGGACGTCATTCTGGAATAACTGTACGTTTGTTTCGGGGTGCCATGGGCGCACAATTTGTGTTTATGGATGACGACGCCCGTCCTCACCGTGTAAACATCGTAAGCGAATGTCTTCAATCGGAGGATATCAACCGTATGGACTGGCCAGCATTCTCACCGGACTTGAATCCAGTAGAGCACGTGTGCACTCGTCGAAGGAGAAGTAACATACAACATATTTCAAAATTTTTAAAAAAAAAAATAGTAATACATATAAAAAACTAGGAAACAAATACTGCAGAACTGTCTTATGACTCATAAAATTTGAATCAAGTAAAGAAATTTAGAGATCCAAAAACTGTGATATGTTGGAAGAAAAAATTCAATTGGAATTCTGGAAGGAATGCCAAATCAGGCCAATTTACTTAATGAACCTTTAAAGTAAAAAATATGGGAAGCAAAACTATTACATATTATAATTAAAAAACTAGTAAAAAAACCTGAATACGAAAAGTGACCTGATCAAATTAAGTGAATATGGGATGAAAGAAATTTAGAAATCTTAAAACGGAACCATGTTTAAAGAAAAATTCAATTGTAGAAGACCAATAAGTCAAATAGAACAAATTAACTATATTTATATATATTTTATGCTCATTAAAAGTAACTATTTCAAGTGAAAACACAATAACTCTTACAATAATATTTAATTATAACTTTGTATATACTACAAAATGAAACGTATATAACGATTAACAATTTTGAAATGGAAAACGTTAAAAATATGCTTTTTGAAAAATGACAGATAATACTAAGTAGCATAAATAAAACATCTGCTCAAAAATTTATGGTATAAACTTTTCAAGCGTATTTATAATTTAATTTTTCTTGCTTTTAAAGAAGCAAAATAACCAATAACTTTTTCAAAATTTGCTTGATTACTTAACTCATGTTCGATAGAGAAAATGGCCATGTTTGAAAGTTTTTCTTGGTTTAGTGAAGATATCATATAATTCTTTACTATTTTAAGTTTGCTAAAGCTTCTTTCGCCACTAGCTACAGTAAGTGGCAACGTTAAAAAATTTCTTAAACCTGCTTCCAAATTCGGATAGGATTGAATTAAATTATAATCGTGAACTATTTTTAAAAGTTCTAAGCTTGTAGCTGCTTTTGTGTCCGGAATTATTGAAACAGCATCGTTTTTAAAACTAGATATTTCTTACTGAATGTTTTCAGCGTTCATATCATTAGGATATATAAGTTATAAGCTGCTGCCTTTAAGTAACTTAAATCTTATAACATTAATTGTTCATCAGTTAGAAACTGAAAATCGGAAAAGATTTCATTTAACTTTTCGTATCGCCATTTCAGTTGTGAAATTAAAACTTCAAACACTTCTTTAATTTCTATGAAAATATATTTTTCTGAAAAATTACAGTTTATATCAATTAATGCCTCGCAATTTGATTTATTAACTTTTTGTTTTCATTTCCCTTCAAATTCTGATGACATATTCATCTCTAAAGCTGAAGTTTTACATTTTTCAAAAATGCATTGAGAAATGTTTTCTCTCATTCATTGTAATGAAAGGCATAGTCCCTCTATTAAGCTTGCGGCTTTATAGACAGTTACAGTTTTTGACTGCAAGGCTTTACTTATTTTTTCGATTAAACTGCACGCAGATAACAAACATAAAAACTTGAAATTGATTTCTTTCAAAATGCTGTTATTTTCAGCCCATTGCAAAGATATGGGATTTAATACCATATCTTTCAATAATCTATGTACTTCTGTTATTTGTAGATCTAATTCTTTAACAGCATTTGCTCTTGATATACAGTGCCAAAAAATATTAACATACTTCAATTTGTTGAAGCGGCATTTTTGCATACTAAATTTAAATTATGAGCCGAACAAGGAATAAATGTAGCTTGATCATTTCTTTGGAAAATTATGGCTTGCACGCCTTTCTATAATCCAGCCATGTTGGCGCCGTTATCATAACCTTGTCCTCGAACAATTTGAATGTCGTAGCCATCCTTTTCTAACTTATAAATAATTTTATTTACTAAATCACTACCAGTTTTCTCTTTTGTTTCTATAAAACATATAAAGCTTTCTTCAGTAAATATGGATTCGTGCTGATGGACGCTTTAGAAATTTGATAAAATTAACAGAGGAAGCTGATAGTCTAGCAAACAATTTGTTTATAGTTTAGAAAAGATGGCATTGATATGCAAGTTCGACGTCAAGGATGTGACAATGAGGCCAGTAAGACTAGACTGTTCAAAGCTGTGCAATCCATTCCTTGGCAAAGAAGTTATCCAGCTAAATATATCCTTCGCAAGACTCAGAGTCCCGGAGAGGGCATTGTTCATTTGTATTTTTGTGTACTAAATTTTATTTTTGTGTACACATTAGCTACAAATTTAGGCATATTAATATTTTTTGAAATTGTAGAGAGCACTCACAGATTTTATTTCCTGGGATGGGGAGGTCATATGAGTTGATGGGATGAAATTTAGGTGCACGCTTAAAAAAAACATTTGACGATCACTCGTATGCGCTTTGGGCATCAAAGGCAAACGTTGTTAAAGAATCGGATCTACAAACAACCGAAGTTATGAAAAGATATAGTACCGTCATTGCATTGGGGTGAAAATAATAGCATTTTAAAGAAAATCAATGAAAAGTTTTCATGAGTATTATCTGCGTGGAACTGAATACTGCAATTAACAGTAAAAGCAAATAAAGCCTTGCATTCAAAAACTGTATGGGAGGCCATATGCTTAGTAAAATGATTACATTTCTTTGTAGTATTTCTGAAGGTGTTTTTGAGAAATGTAAAAATTTAGCTTTAGAAATAAATATCTTAAAAGAATTTGAACAGAAACAAAAAAGAAAGGTATATCAATCAGACTGTGAAAGATCAATTGATGAGAAAATTAATTTTGCAGAAAACTATGTTTTCATAGCTGAATTTAAAGAACTGTGAGATGTTTTTATCTTACATTTAAAACGGAGCTACGAAAAACTAAAGGCAATAGCTTCTTGTTTTTTAGTTTCCAACTGGTGAAAAATTAGTGTTATTGAATTAAGTTAATTTAAAGGCAGCAGCGCATACCTTAACATTTATATATTTGAATGACATACATGCTGCAGAAATTTGCTCAAAAAATATATAGCACACATGGCCAAGCTGCGGCTCTTCGACACATTAACTGACATTCAGTCCTTGAATGGTGTAAGTTAACCGCTGAAGAAACCTGTTTTGCCTTACAATCCATACAGAGCTCTTTTAAACTATGGAAAAATTTTAGGGGGGGGGGTTATTGTTAGTGGAGTGAACCTTCAGTCTCTTACTTGGTTAGGATACTTGTCTCAAATTTTCTACGGAACTCCTTAAAAATAATTCCTGTTCCTAAGCAAGTCAGGCATTTTTATGCAATTGCTTCACAGATTTCGCAACCATTCACAATAATATGTTTAATGAACACTTTTCCCACATGAAACTCTATATTCCGTAATAATTCCTTGGTACTCCTAGGCAGAGATTATAATTTATTTCACCAATGGTTGTGCATGCTGAAATAATTGGAGTTTTACAATGGTTTAACAATGATTTAAATTTTAGTTAAAATGTTTAATTCCCATTTTATCAAATACTGTTATTCCAGATATAGATCTTTCACCTTAATCATCAAATCTTCGTATCAATAACGTTGCATCTAGCAATGAGGGATCAACAGAACACAAACCTCTCTCTCCTCCAAAGTTTCTATCGAAATTGGCATATTGATATAAGTGAAATCTCTTTAGCTTGTGATATTTTCTCGTATTTTTCGATTTCCTGTTTGATAACCTTCTTTTTTTCTACCTCGCAATAGGTTACAGTCGCCGGTAAATATTGTAGTAGGTAGAGGCATTTTGCTGCTCGGCATATCTAAAATTTTCACCCTTTATTACTGTTGCTCTGCAGCTGCCTCGGTTGCCCCGACTCTGATGCCAACATTCGATTTCTTTTAATATGCTGATATTTTTTGTCTTTCAAATTTTCGATCATCGTGTACATCTGACACGTCCTCTATGAAAGTTTAGTTGTACAAGAAAAGTTGAACAATGATCGACTGCTTGATCGCTACTAATTTCAGGCAATAATGTGAAATTTTGCTCCCGCAAGCGTTTATTTTTAAAGTCTGATCTTATTTTCTAACGTATTGTTGCGTTTTACGGGTTCGTAGATTTGAGAGTATCCGATGAAAACACGATGCAGAACAATAAAAAGCACAATTTATTTACAGGAATCACTATTTACAGCACAGTTCCAAAATCACCTTTAAAAGCGTCGAAAATCTACAATAAATACGCTGAAACAATCAGCAACACAGCTTCAGGCTGTAACTGTACAGGTAGCTTCACGGCAACACTAAACTTATAATAAAACACCGTGGAACAATCACCAATCCACTTTCAAGCTATACTGTAAAGATAGCTTCACGGCAAAGCACTATCTCGATTGCTTTCCGTTCACAGAACTCTCGCGTAGCAGCTATTCTCACAACTAATCACACTGCTCGCAACTTGCAACAACTAACTCGCAACTAACTAACTGCTCTCAGAAACGCAAGGGTTTAAATAGCTTTTCTTAAAGTTCCACATGTTTCGAGAAATATCTCGACAGGAAATTATTCTAGAAGCTTCCCGATTGGACCATGGGATATCGCCAATTTGGTCGCCAAATGGGCGATAAAGTCGCCAATCTGGCAACCCTGCCATACACTATTTTATGGCAACCCTAGTGCTATGCCGGAAAGCTTACATACAGGCGCAACCGCCGAATTTTTCGCAACACTGCCCCCTCCCAAGGACTGCACGTCCCGGGCAGTACAATCCCTGGTTGGGAGCCAAAAAGAAATAATCGAAAAAGCTACAAAACAAATAAATTACAATAATAACAAAATTTGCAAATATTTAGAGTATTTACAAATAACAAAAACATTTACACTAATTACAAAGATCTATGTACAAGCAACTAGGCATAAATCATACAATTAAACATAAAACCATTACGAAATACGCGGTACCCGTAACAAAAATAACTATCACTAATTACTAAAGAAACAAATATTTACATTATATACAAATTATATACACAAGTTAAACACATAACAGTTTTAAACTATGCTATTAAAGTTCAGAATGGGTTTTAGTCTTAGGCTTTTCACTAAGTTATACCTGGGTCAAATATTTTTCCACGGCAGTTCTCAGATATATTTCTGTTTTTCATATCACAGTCTGAAGATTCAGTCATTTCAGACTTTTCTTCCACAGGAAGACCTGAAACAGTTCGTTCACCACTCTGTAGTTTATTCGCACCGTGTGTACAGTTCACCTTGATACTCACAGCAGGAGGTACATGCTTATTTACCTCTATTTCTTGAAAGCGAGTTCCAATGTTTACACCAGGACCATGAATACAATCCGATCCTTTACAAACAGAAGTATCCTGATTTAGAATCGAGTCCATGTCTACACAATCTTCATTGTAAGACACACATACAGTTTGCGAAGTGGGTAAATTTTCTTGCAATACTGGATCACTCTGCGTAAGCTGTACATCAGCTTCTTCCATCTCAGAGTCACATGAATTTTCAGATGGTTCAATACTTGCTAACTGCGACTTCGTAACTTCACCATCAGTTTCTATGATCTTGACAGTCGCATTTTCATTTTCTTCTGTCTCTACTTCAGGCACTTGAGAATCAAAAGCTTCTTTCCCGTCTTTTATTTCTTCATGCTTTCCTTCTTTTCCTTTCATCCCGTTGGATGTTTCATCCATAATTTCTGGATCTTTCTCAAACACTCCACCAGCTACTTCCTCCGTTTCTCCATCCTCTGACTCTTCAGATGCCACTTTGTTTTCCGCATCTTCTTTTATGGCTCCAGTTTCTTCTGCAAGCTCCTCTTTCATCTGTTGGAGTTGCTCTCGTACCTTTTCTCGGCCGACTTTCCTCTTTTCGCGCTCGGCCTTCATGTCAGCTATCATCTCTTCATAGCCAGCTTTTATCTCTTGTTTCATCTCTTCATATCTGGCGTTCATCTTTTCTTGTCCGGCTTTCATGTCTTGTTTCATCTCTTCTTGTCTGGCGTTCATCTTTTCTTGTCCGGCTTTCAGAGCTGCTAACATGTCCATCAAAGCTTTCATTTCCTCCGCCTTCATTTTCTCCTGTAGACGGATGACTGGCATTCACTCTCAAATCCCACTTCTGACACCAGTTGTTGCGTTTTACGGGTTCGTGGATTTGAGAGTATCCGATGAAAACACGATGCAGAACAATAAAAAGCACAATTTATTTACAGGAATCACTATTTACAGCACAGTTCCAAAATTACCTTTAAAAGCGTCGAAAATCTACAATAAATACGCTGAAACAATCAGCAACACAGCTTCAGGCTGTAACTGTAAAGGTAGCTTCACGGCAACACTAAACTTATAATAAACACCGTGGAACAATCACCAATACACTGTCAAGCTATACTGTAAAGGTAGCTTCACGGCAAAGCACTATCTCGATCGCTTTCCGTTCACAAAACTCTCGCGTAGCTTAGCACTCACAGTAAGCAGCTATTCTCACAATTCTCACAACTAATCACACTGCTGGCAACACTTCACAATTTCGCAACAAACTTCGCATCTCTGCAACTAACTAACTCCTCGCTCTCGGACACGCAAGGGTTTATATAGCTTTTCTTTAAGTTCGACACGTTTCGAGAAATATCTCGACAGGAAGTTATTCTAGAAGCTTCCCGATTGGACCATGGGATATCGCCAATTTGATCGCCAAATGGGCGATAATGTCGCCAATCTGACAACCCTACCATACACTATTTTATGGCAACCCTAGTGCTATGCCGGAAAGCTTACATACAGGCGCAACCGCCGAATTTTTCGCAACAGTATGCTCTACTACAGTCTCCATTTGAGATTTATTTTCTGTACGCAGGTTAGGTAACCCTTCGAAATTTGCACTATGTAACCGTTAGACTGACAATAATTTATTTTAAACTTTCTTACGAGTTATTTTACTTAGAAATTCAAGACGAGACTATGAGTCATTTGACCTCTTTTATGGATCCAATAATTAGAATATAATAGATCTGTACACCTATCTAGCAAGAGCTTAGGAACTAAACTACGCTGGTGTGCAAAAATTAAGGACGAAGTCGAAAAATTAGCATATCAGCTGAACGAAGAGGCAGAGCGGACAGAAAGACCAATCAGGAGATTAAGTAAGGTGATGTACGGTAGCACATGCGCAGATATGCAAGTAGACGTAATGGGGGAGTGTCTGAGTAGTATAAAGCATGTTGTCGGTGTAAGATCAGTATTTCTGGCAAAGAGATTGCACGCCGTATAGCAGTTAAAATCACACCGAGTTGCTGCCTCAGCGAGAAATGGCGAATAATCAATCTGTTAGACGATATCTGGATGCTTTTACCCGAGGTCGAATCATTGGGAAGTTGGAGGAAGGCCGCAGTGTGACAAGTGTGGCTGCAGAGTTCGGAATTGCTCACAGCATCGTTTCACGACTTTGGAGACAATTTCAAACTACAGGAACAGCTATCCGGGGGTTTAGTAGTGGTCGTCCACGAGGAACCACACCCGCAGATGACCGGTATATTGCCTTACAGGCCAGAAGAAACAGGCGGCAGACAGCGGGAGAAATCGCTAGACACACGACACAGGCGACTGGACGACCGATATCGCGTTTTACCGTGGCCAGAAGACTGCACGGTGGTGGTCTGTTTGCACGACGCCCTGTACGGTGTGTACCTCTAACGCCTGCCCATCGGAGAAGGCGTTCTCTGTGGTGCCGGGAACACCGGAATTGGAGAGACAATGAATGGGGACGAGTACTCTTTACAGATGAGAGCAGATTTAGTCTGAGTTGCGATTCTAGACACATACACATCTGGACAGAGCGGGGAACACGCAATAACCCCTTCAACATCATCAAAAGGGACTGTTTTGGAGGTCGCGGAGTTCTCGTTCGAGCAGACATAATGCTTGGTAGCCGGACCGACCTTCATATCTCCCAAGGAGGTTCGTCACCTGGGACTGCTATTGTAACGAGGTTCTTCTTCCTTACATGCGTCTTTTCACAAGGGCTATGGGTCCTCAGTTCCTCTTCATGGACGACAACGCTCCACCTCATCGCACAGTTACTGTCGAAGAGCTGTTGGAGAGTGAAGATATTGAACACATGGATTGGTCGGCAAGGTCTCTGGATCTAAATCCCGTCAAGCATGTACGGAACTTACTAGGGAGACCCGTGGCAGCACGTAACTTATCGCCAGTAACGATTCCGAAACTGCGATTGGTGCTACAAGAGGAACGAGCAGCAGTGTCTCAACAGCTCATTAACAACCACATATCCAGCATGCACAAATGATGTGAAACCTGCCTAGCAGTCAGGGGAGATCATATCCCCTATTAAAGACTGGATGTTTCTTGCTGGACACCCATCACAGGGATGTTTCGGCCTTCAGTCGCATTGCGCTCCATGCTACTTTTTCAATAAAGCTTCTTTTTATCCCTCTGATTTCTCTTTTAGTAAGTGTTGCTTACATTACTCATGTCCTTACGTATTGGGGATCTTACGGTATTAAATGTGTTGATTTGGAAAGCTTTTGTACAAAGTTATATTGAAAAAACCGTCTCGTCCTTAATTTTTGCACACCAGTGTATTGTGCAGACGTCTGCCATGTTACAAAAGGCCTCCGCGTCGATCATCTGTGCCTGCCCATAGAAATATGAAGAGTTACGCTTTCATGTTATATCTGCATTTGCGAAATAAATTCATTAAAGTAGTGACAGGTATATTTTCTTTCCGTTAGTAGTTTTGATTTGCCATGTTTTGAAAAACAGCTCAAAATTAAACAGGTAGGTTGAAGAGTTCGGCTGGTAGACAAATCGAATATGTGCATCGAAGCATCTATGTCTCCCTGTATGAACTACTAGATATATGAGCAATAGGTTATGTATGTCCAGAATTATAGTAACGATTCAAGAGGTAGTTTCGATAATTTTCAATAATGGACTTTGTTATCTGTGCCCAAAATTATCAGGACAACTTGAGAGATAGTTTCAAGAATTTTCAGTGATACCCCTGAACTTATCTATGCCCAAAATTATGGCGACGACTTCAATGATGCGCAGTGTACTGATTACTCAAAAATTCTAGCAGATTCCGTTGGATACTGTATCAGTCAGGGCCGTCACGAGAGATATGATTATTCAAATACCACTGAAATTGAAATCATATTCTTTTTCGGTAAAGTCTTCTATACTGGGCATTAGAAAAAGTAGTTATTCCAAAGTTTTGGGGAAAAGTGTTTAACGATTTCTTAGGTTAGGATCCTAAGATTCGAATGAACTCAGTATGTTGGTTCTTATGTTAATTGTGCGGAGAAACAAAACTGCGTTTTAAGCAAAAGTCTAAATAAATTAATAGCTTATTTTTAAATAAATATAATTTCTCGAATAACAGTTTCTCTGCACTACGCGTTGACGTGACGACTTGCGATGCATTCGACGATACACCCGATAGTGCCAACGATGCACTACGATATACTGCTACTCCACAAACAGGCAGCATTTATATAGCTTTTGACCTGCCTTCTAGAACATTCTGGGCCAAACCGGTAAGAATTCGTTCTAGAATATTCTCCATTCGTCTATGGCATATCGCAAATTTTGTCTCGAAATGGACGATTTCACTCCGAATATGGCAGCATTGCTTTCCTTTGACATCTGGCAACCCTAAACCCGCTTTGCGGGGAAACTATCTTAACGCAGCTGGGCTTTTCGTAACAATATATAAAATTTATTGGAAGCTAAAAGAAGATTATTTATTACAGTTTCAATAAACCAACATTTTCGGCTTACATTTTATATATGCAGCAACACGGAACTTTAAAGAAACTACTAACTTAAAAAGGCATATCTGCCCAAAAATTCGAGTTTTAATGTATGGCTTTTATAATAAATTGACCGAATTTTCTACATTCTAAGTTCTATACTTTTATAAATTTCTTATAGAATAACCATTGGCAAGCATCCAGTTTGACATTTTAGTTAGTGAAAATGTCTGTAATATAAATAAGTATATAATATGATATTATTTTTTGGAATTAGCAACAAATATTGAAAGAATATTTTCATTTGAAAAGCCCTTCCCTCTCAAAAAGTGTATCATTTTTAATTTAAAGCACAGATCTGGATATTTTATAATGCACGAATTTTTTTCCGTTTTGTTCGGAACGCATATCTTATTTTAAGAAATATAGAATTAAAATAGTTCTAATAATCTTCAGTTTAGAAAATGCAAAATTCACAGCAACTGCAGAACTTGAGTAAATAGGAAAAAAAGGTTTGTCCATAGTCAGAGAGACTGCTGTTTTCACTTGAATTATTATTATTATTATTATTTTTACTTTATAAGGTATTTCTCCCACCTTCTTAGCATGCCTTCGTGGTGTAATGGTTAGCACACTCGGCGTGTATTCGAGAGGTCCAGGTTTGAGTCTCGGCGAGGGCATTGCTCACTTTTAATGTCTTCTGCTTCAAAATAACCTAATGTCTTTACAATGGCCCCGAACTAAAAAAGGTGGTGGATTATGATTCTCCACCACCAGGATTTGGCGATTGGGTCCCCTAATCTGCAGTCGCCCATTAAAAGAGGGAGTGGATAAGGTATTTCTCCCGCCTTCTTAGCATGCCTTCGTGGTGTAATGGTCAGCACACTTGGCGCGTATTCGAAAGATTCGAGTCCCGGAGTGGGCGTTGTTCATTTTTCATGTCTCCTGCTTCGAAATAATCTAATGTCTCTACAGCTGTATGAGCTGAAAAAATAAATAATGAAAACACCTTTTCTTAATTCTCCTAGAATTTAAATACGAATCGAATCTTAACCTAAAAATATCGTTTAGTTTTCGAAATATGAAGGTTGCTAGCTCTAGAAGTTGACTTCGATATAATTGTAAACCACAATTCTTGATGTATTGAAGAGATTATTTTGTGCACATGTTCTAAAAGGATTGCATTATTTAGGAGGTATAAATTCTAGATAGACCTACACGAAGGAAAAAATAGTAGTTTAAAATTCAGAACAAATTTTCTAAACTCAGTGATGTATTAATAAAGTCAATAAACCTTATCACTTTGAATATACTTTATGTTTTATCGATAAGAATATATAAAAAGATTTTAGAAAAACGTAAATTTGATCGGCATTTTTTTTAGATTCTGAATATAAAATGCATTCGATAGTTCCGAGAGAAATCTTTGTGAAAAAAACCACACAATATTTTTTATTTATTATGCTTAGCAATGTACACTACCCCCCCCAATTAAAAGGGGGACAGTTCTATATCTCCCGTTCTACCGGGCAGATTGACGAAATTCAATTTGCGTTTTTCATATCTCTCGACGAAATTCAATTTGCATTTTTCATATCTCAAAAGCGCGACTTAGGATATGTACTAGATTTATATACAGCATTGTTCTAATACAGGTATTTTGACAAAAAATCGGACTTTTTCTGAAATGACATGCCAATTGTTTTCCATATTTCGACTGTACGACTCAAATTATGCCAAACTGCCAAGTTTTATAAAAATCGCACGAGTAGTTTTTAAAAATTAGCTCTCAAAATTTTAGCTCCTCAATGTTAATTGAGTTTAGTATATATTTATTACTATCTCTTTTTTTATTGAACTTGTTTGATTCCTTCGTCCAGAATTCGAAATTTAGGCTTAATCCAAATATAATTCGCCCACTTTTTATGATTTTTTTTTTTAAATTTGTATTTCTAAATATTTTTTATAAATTTTTGGAAAACATTTTGGTATAATCTATAAAATGTTTACCATCCTCTTAAAGTAGACGCATTTCTAGGCACACCTGCAAAAAATTATGGTATTTATTCAAAATGTTCCAAGATATACATGAATTCACATATTGGCGAGTTAGATATATTTCCAGCCACAAGTGCAAAAAATTAGAGTTTTTTATTCAAAATTGTCTAAGATATACATGAATTTACATATTGGTGCTTTTGGAAATTTGGCACATATGTTATAAGCGATAAAAAAGCCAAACGTTATTTACGCACTTATATATTCGAAAGTATAAACGATGACATTTTTTTCCGTCGTGTACAATGAAAAAAAAGAGGAGAAAGGAAAATAGGTTGCTATAAATAAGAAGTTCGCCAAGTGAATTATTTTTGGCGCAAACTGAAGAAAAAATTGCGCCAAGATAAATTTTTGAATTTCTCCGAAAACTTCTCACCAGATTTTGCGAAATTTAATATTTAGGCATAATTTGAGTTGTAGAATCGAAATATGGAAACATATTGGTATGTTATTTCAGAAAAAGTCCAATTTTGTGTCAAAATATCTATATCAGAACAGTGCTATATATAAATCTAATAAATATCCTAAGTGGGGTTTTCGAGACATGGAAAACGCAACTTGAATTTTGTCAATCGGCCACATCACATAACAACCCCCAGCGCCTAAAAAACTGAGCGAAGAAGCACAAAAACTCAGAAGTTCTTTCATACATTTCACTGAAACTGGCATGGTAAGTATATGTTGATACAGCGCAACACCGCGTGACGGAGAATCGTTTTCCCTTGAAAATATAATAATATATGAAGCATAGATCATTAGCATCTAGAAGTGGTAGGTAAGTAGTCAAAAGTATCAATCAGCTAGCTGCCATTGATTGCTATCTCTGAGGCAACTGCTTTTTTATTTGATTATTTGAAGTCTTCGGATGAAATACAAGTTTCGAAAAGATGATTCATGCTTCAAATATGCTTATCGATGTGACTTTACAAAATTAATTTTGATACCCTTGCAAAAAGTGAAATCTGAATTTCATTCTGGAATTACTGGTTTAATGAGAATCAAGATATTTGTGCCCCTGGCCAAAGAATGTCATAAAGCATGCCTCATTATACAGGGACAGGGTGTTTATTTATAAAGTCCCGGACCCATTTTGATGTTTAATAACTCATAAAATAATGAAGATATAAACAATCCTGTGGCCTTTATTGATGGAATAACTTGTATATTTTCCTTTTCAGGTTTGAATATCTTTACTTTTGTAAATATCGTCTGCGCATGTGGTTAATTTCAGATAAATTTATTTTCCAGTCTAAATATCTGTACTTTTCTAAATATCGTCTGCTTATTAATTGCATTTTTCTCTCTTTTGTTTTTGGCAACTATTGCAATGTTATGTAGTACCATAAGATGGTGCACCACCTCATTGGGGTACCATCGTTCGTAGTTTTTTGAATAACCATTTTACAGGAAGATGGATCGGGCGAGGAGGTCCAATTCCTTGGCCACCCAGATCACCTGATATAATGCCGCTGGACTTTTTCCTTTGGGGATTTGTAAAGGACAACGTTTACAGGAGGAGAGTGTCGAACAGGGATGACCTAAAAGCCAGAATGACAACCGCAATAGCCTTTGTGGATGCCGAACACGTGGAAGTCATTGACAAGGGTCATGAAACTTTTTGAGTCTATCTAACCATTTATGTTATTAATTTTAATCTATCTTTATTATTTTATGAGTTATTAAACATCAAAATGGGTCCGGGACTTTATAAACACCCTGTATATTAAGTTCTGTTATTCAGCGGCATTTTTCTTGAAAGAGGAAATAAAGGAAATTATTCTATTCCTAAAACGCGTAAAAAGAAAACCCCAGAAACACGGAAGAAAATAGTCAAGTTTCACTAATTAGAATCGAAAGCCATGTGCAACTAGAGGATATTTAGTCTATTATCCATTTGGTCACTGATGGAGTAATTAACGATATAACAGTTTCGAATGACGTTTTTGTTAATACTAACAGAAGGCAGTCTATATTTTAAATTTAACATTCATTGCCAATGTTTGGCAGCAAATAAAATTAGTTTTTCACTTCATTTGTGACACAAAATATTAAGCTAATTATTATATTAAACATTACAAATCTAAAGTTACGTTGTGAATATGATTGACTATAAGCTACGCAAAAATATAATTTTTCACAATAATGGAAGAGATAATGATGGGTGAGTAACATTTGTTTTAAAAATAACGTGTGAGAAGGAATTTGCCGCAGACAATAGCTGACATTGCATAATGCTTATTTCCTCTCCGCAATAGCTTGATTTACTGTAGTTAAATGTTTCCTTTCATTATAATTCAGAATTGTCCTCCCTTTTTTTCCCTAATAAAGTGCAGTACAGTCAAAGGAAATACGATTGCGCAAAACTGACAGAACATATATCTCTGGCTTTATGCTAAAACCTCTTCTATATCTGCAATAATATCTTCTTCAATTGGTGATGGAGAAAAGGGTTTACTTGCGTCTTTATTTTAACTCTTTGCTACCAGATTGTAAGAAAACCGAGTTTAAAAGTTCTTACGAAACATTTTGATAACACCGACAATTAAATTATTTTTAAAAAAAAACAGAATTTCGATAAAACAATTAAAATATTTACAGAAACTTTTATTTTTAAAACAGCGTTTCCAAACGATTCCACGAAACGCTGGTTGTTTACTTTCTCGTCTGGCGTAATTAATTTGCATTTATTCGTTGCGCTGCGTTGGCAACACGCTTTCGAGTTGTAGTCGCCATGGAATTCGGTAGCTAGAACGTAGCTCGCCTATCATTGTTTTAAGATTTATTTTTAATTGAAATGTGTTATCGGATTATTATTTGATGCTTCTGTATAGATATTTAACTATTCTATCTTTATGATTTGACTTGTATAAACTAGAAGTAGTTGCATTCATTAAAGTTATACCAAAACTTGTCATTCGTGTTTCGGCGCCATATTTAATACGGCATTAACAGCAAGAATAAAAAAAAAATCTATGATTAGTATACTCAATATAGTCTCACACTGATTGTCATAAGAGGAAAAAAAATCTGAGTACAGCGAAACCATGGTTCTTGAAGTTAATTCGTTTCTGAAGGCTGTTCTTCAACAGAAAAATTTTCCCAATAGGAGTTCATGTAAAAGGGATTCATTTTTTCCTGAACCACAGATAACTATTTATTTAAACTTTACAATAGTATTTTATGCACAAGCTCATAAGCCAAAACCAATGGAAATTATTAAATCTGAAAGAAAAAGTGATGAACACAATATTAATCAGATAAAATAGACAAAAACTTAATTTAATTTTAGCATCCATACAAAAGAGAGTAGACGGCATAAGTGGAAAATGATGAGAAAAATGTTGTTTCGATGAGAAATCCTCTTTTATAAAAATATCAGATAACTGTCTTTAGGGATAACTGTATATTCTTTTTCCTTTGTCTTTAAGTGCCACTCGTTTCTGATTGAGACTTACTGGATCTCTGTTTCACTGTGTCAAGTTTAAATTCATCCAGTGAGATTTGTTGTTCCCTATATTTAAAAATCTTTCTAAAATGAGAGATAGCATTGTTACTGAAAATGCTTATGCTGTCGATTGCAATTGCTTTATCAAGGTAATACGGTTACGTAAAGCTTTGGATCTAAACCAATTTTTCTCAAATTTCGCAAAAGAATTAGGATTATTTTTCTTTCTTACTCTTCTTTTTTCATTTCTTCCACAGTGACATTTTATTGTTGTTTCTAAAGTTGTAGCTTTTTTTCTTATTGATATCATTTTTATGGCCGTCTAGTAACTTCCCATCTTCACTGTTAACTTCCTAGTTTACGGTTTTATCTAGAGGCACAATATCATAAATCTATCTCTATCTGCAGCACAAATTTAGTCATAAAATCCTCCAGGCCGAATTTATGGTCTTGTAAATAATTTCCTGCCAGAATTTGTTAATGACAGCTGAGCAATGGAAACTATTATAATGATGTTTCCAGCTATAATGCAGGCTTCACACCTTCAGGATAGGGACTGACGCACATTTGCGAAGACACCAGATGTTTCCCGAGAACGGCGATCCTGGTGACTAAATCTATATTGGATTAAATATATATTGAACGGGGCACTCGTTGATTAGGCTTTTCATATGGCCCCACAAGAAAAAGTCCAAGCACCGGAGATCCGGTGATCTTGGTGGCTAAGCTATGGGACAACCTCGACCAATCCATCACCCTGGAAATTTCGTGGTTAGCAGAACCTCTCGGCAATCCGCAGTAAAAAATGCCGTTGGGTAAATGGTATAAAAAAGGACCGACCTTTTTTACACCATTTACAATGCCAGCTAGCGGCTCTCCGTTAGCGTTTCACCCAAACTTTCTATGACGAATATTGCTCGTACCCGTATAGCTGAGTTCTATCATTTTGTAAAGTTTCACTCACTTTTTCAGATTCCTCCTGTACATGTAGCACGTTTCTAAGCAAGCAAAAGTTGAAGCAGCCTTTGTAGAGCAGCACTTCTAGCAAAAAACAACAATTTTTCTGAGTTACAACCAGGCAAGGCCCCTGATAGGAAGGACATCTGGTATCGCGGCGCCATTACGTGTACTGCCAATGACACCCACCCACCGACGCCTCCATTTGAAGAGGTGTCACGCACGACAGGATTAGACTTTATTTGAAATTAGAACCAGGTCGTCTTCAGCGACGCATCTAGATTCAGTTTGACCAGTGATGACAATCGTGTTCGTGTGTGGAGGCCCCGTGGTCGTCCAGATTACTAAAACTTCCGCTCATGTGTACATTTTTCTGCAATAAATGATTCTTTTTTCTTTGATTTTCTAATCACTTACGTATATCAAAGTAGTACTTACATATATAAAATTTCATTTCATTCTGGCAATTCTTTCTTGGTGTGCAAATTTTTATGGCAATGAGTGTAATAAAACAAATTCCAAATTTGGGCTTCCAGATGCCCATATTCGGGTGGAAAAGTACGTTATTCAAAACTGGATGGCTCTAGGTACCGTTGTTTTATCACAATGAGAGAAACAGGCATACATTTATGCAGATTCTTCATTATTTAATTTCTTTAAATATAGCACAGGGCGATAACATTTGGTGACAACAGTTTGAAAAGGGATACGGACATTTACAGTGAATCGACGCAAAATGCCAAAACGAAATTAATAGACCTGCTGAGCTAACGCTCGTTTAAGCTAATAATTAAGAGGACTAATAGTTTTTATTAATATTTACAGAATAGGAAATCTGCAGCTGTTTCTTTTATTTTGCTACTTTTTTAGCTATGAATGCTTTCAGTAATGAAGTAAATATAAAGTAATAAAAAAGAGAAGAAGAAATGTTAAGGCAGGGAATTTAAATCTGTTATTTTAATTCCTTTTAGAATGTCTGAAATTACAATTGATACACCAACAAAAGAAAGAGAATCGGCTGAAGTTAACAAAGTGCTACGAATAATTATGGTAATCAAATAACAAATACTGCGAATTTTAAACAATATTCGTATATTTAATCGTATCAAGTTATCTCTGATAAAGGCAACCTAATGTAAACAACTTCAGAACAAAGCCATCTCAAAAGAGCCCCCAAGAAAACATCTGGTTATTTGTTTATTGATGCTTTTCTTCTACTATCAAATCTATTATATCGAATTTCAAAAAATCAAACAGCTTTGGGTTGCCGCAAGGCCCTATCATCTGATCGTCTGTTAGTTGTTCTAGTAGGTGTTACTAATTTACATTAGTTTACAGCTTTTTGACTTACCTGAGTTTTTTTGTTACTTATACACGAACGGTGTCAATCATTCTTTTAAATTAACATTACATCTCTTTGAGAAGGAAAGTTTCTTAAAAAAATGCTATTGATATCCACAGTGTAAGCACATAGGGAAATTCTTTTTAAAGGAAAGATAGGTAAAATATTCACAGGACTAGTTATGCTTGCAACAGGTTATCTGTTAAAAGAAGAAATATTTCTTTCAGGAAGAAACTAGTAAAAGGGCGTTTCCTGTTTTGACTGAAATAGGTATCTCGGTAGGGTTTCCCTTATTTTGCATAACAAATTTTTTTACGTTGCACCTTTCCTGAACCTCTCATTTTCCCTTCGCATTCCCTTGCCAGGATGAAAATTTAAAGTTAACTGAAGAGACTCTTTAAACGGATGAATCTTGTAGTTTATTCAGAGCGTAATTTCGCTAGCCAGCGTACTTTAAGAATTGTCCTAGCTGTTACGCGGAGTTTCTGATACGCTTTTGGGCCATTTAATAAGTGCATCGGCGTTGCCTTAAATTAAAATTGTTAGTCCAGCACAACTCTTTATCTTTGAATTTATTGTATGTAAACTATTCTTAAGTTCCACCGCAAGTCGTCGGTGTTAATGTAAGCACGGAAGTGCGTGCGTTTTATGTGAAGAGTTTGACGAATAACAAAGCATTATATTTTACCCTTCTTCTGTGCCGGTACTCTTTTACGCCTGTACGAGAAGTTAACTTGTAAGATCACTTTATCTTAGCATTTTTTTCCCCTTTTCAGTACATTTAAGTAAAACAGTGTAACTTAAAATAGTTTTTTACCTATTTTATTTTATATGTTTTTAATCTGCGCAGAATGCAGAAAAGCTATTAAAAAAATTACGGTTTTCAAACGTAGGAACATTGTTTTTTCTAATCAATGCAAGAACAGAATAATTGCATTACCTCATCTTTTTTTTTTCCAAGATCTTCCGATGTATCCATTGGTTTAAAACTACTTTCAATTCATTTAAATGTTAATTTGATTTAGAAATCCGATTTCATTATCACTTAAATCATGGGGCTGCTAAAAATGGAGGATTAAATCTTTTTGCTATATAAAACTTCCTATATAATAGCTAAAAGTACTAAGAAAGCTTTGAAAACTCCAAAATTCAGCTAATTACATTAGAAATTCTGAAAAACATTTATTTGGGCGATTATTTCTAGCCTTATCCGACAATTGAAAATCAAAATTCTGCGATGATGGAGCGTTTTTTTACATTTATATACATATAAACGTTTCGAAAGCATTTGAGCTAAACATATTTTAAAACAGCATATCTTTAAAATTTCCGATAGATAATCTCGCGTACTGGGGACAAAAATGTTTTATTCCGTACAGTGTTGCCACTACTCGCTTTGAAATCGTTGAGTTTTTCAATCAAAAATTCTTTAAAGTTTTAACAAAGTATGAAATAGAAAATAAAACAAATTCGAAATTCAAAATTCAAGGGGTTCCAGGTGCCCATATTCGGGGGAGGACTACGTTATTCAAAATTTAATGGCTCTAGTACCGTTGTTTTTTCACAGTACGAGAAATATGCATACATTCGTGTAGATTCTCCATTATTTGTTTCTTTAAATGTAATACGGGGCGATAATATTTGGTGGCAAAAATATGAAAAGACGTTCAACACTTTTAGTGATTCGACACAGAATGCTGTTTCGAGACTAAAAGCCCATCTGGGATAACGCGTCTTTGGGCTAAAAAGGAAGAAAGATGGAAATTTAACACTAGACAAAAAAGTATTTGTATCGATTTATGAAAAAAATGTCTATATTGTGTTTAATTGCAAATATATAAAAACGAAAATTTTAAGAAAAACGGGTCAGCAGACGGAAGTCAAAAATTTTGAAAACTGATTTAAACAAACAGCCGAGCTAAACAAAACCGCACAAGAAATAGAATACAAATTTGCTTAAATAATAAAGTGAAATTAAGAACAAATGGAATTAATTCATTGAAGAGATGTTTGAAAACAACGGTGAACTGTTTGTAATTTATACAGAGAAATTTTTTTAAATAAATTTAACCTTCTTTAAACATAAAAATTTATTGAAAAGAATGAGCATTTTATTTAATCGTGTTCTCTGCAGCCTCTCAAACAATGGATAATATTGGCCAGTTAATTTTATTTTGGCGTAAAATGAACAAACCAAATGATCCAAGTAATTGGAATACCGTTTCGCATAACTATGATAACTATGTAGGGTTTTATCTTAATTAACCCAAACAACTTATGATTTTACCTATACTATCACTTCTACTTTTGCATATTCGCACTACGTTGTAAATTGGTATATATTTAAAATGTAGAATTTTTGAGAGAAAGCCTTTGGCAGCTGCCTGGATACTTTGGAATATCTTGTTGCTACTGACTGCTTAATCGGCTTTAGCTTAGTCGCATTGCTTTGTGAAATTCTGACTTCCAAGCCAAAGCTTATTTAGGCGCGTGTTACTTTGTGTTTAATGTTTTAATCTGACTGAAACATTCGTGCGAATTTTGCTGTAACGGCTCGTAACTTTTTTGTTAATGGATAGCCGGTGTAACCGTTAGGCTGACCGAATAAATAAAAAAGTTTACGATTCTAGAATTTGCCATTGGAAGCCATGTTTAATTGCATGGTTAGTGATATTTGTAAATTTATATGCCGATTTGTTTTTGAAATGATAGACTTGAGGATTTTGATATTACTAAATCAGCGTTCCAGATTTTCTGAACTAAATTTGACAATTCAGCTATTAACGTCTTATAGTATAAGACTGAGAATCACTGATGTAGATAATAATAAGGCGGAATTCGTTTTTAACCCCAGAAGAAAAGATTAACTCGCAGTCGATTCAGTTTTGAAAAGCGGTTACTTATTACAGTAATTAATCACATTTAGTTACTTCTAGTTTTAAACAGTCAAGCAGGTCATTTAGCTGACTAAATAGTCTAATTAGCCAATGCCAAAGCCTATAATTTTTTAGATATGAATAATCGACGTTTTATGTCGGTTTCATCAAGGCTGACGTAATGTAAGCTTTGCACGAACAAACTCATCTGAGACTTAATTTTGACTCGGAAATGAGTCTACTGTCTCTTAATGAGTATTATTACCTTCATATTTAGTTTCAAAAAAGAATAATCGTTTCAGGGGCTTAAAAACTTTCCGATTCTTTCATTCTCTTAATAATTTTTCTAATCACGGGAATTAAGATATAATGTTAGTTTTAAATTGAACATCAATTATAACAAAAATTCGATTTTGGAACTAAAAAAAATAATATAAATACATCCTATAATAGTTTTGTGCCTATGAAAGAATTCTAAACTAAAATCAGAATTTTCAAATATTTTGTCAGTTATATGTCACTCATGTTTAAATGTGTTTTCATATAAATATGTTGTCAGCATATTATTTGCTATTATTGTATTACTGTAACGTAAAATGATAGGACATAAAAATGGACTATGGATCAGACGCGACAAAACATCCTCTCATATGGTAAGAATATGGCAGGATATGACATATGTAAGATAGGAGACATAACTATGTCTAAGAATGCCAGTAAAGTTCAGTTAAGCTTTACAAAAAATTTTTTTTGCAGGAGCAGTTAAAAATTCAAATTTCAGTTTTTCTTTATAAGTTGTATAGTTGCATTTAATTAAAATATTCTTTTATATTTTTGATGCATGGTTTAATGTGATATACTTTGCATTCAAAATGCAATCATAATAAATAGAGATAGAAAATAATTTTTATTTGTTTCATTAAACTTGTTATTATTATTATTATCATCATTAGCATTGCCATTACTTTTATTTGCAATAAGAAATTACTCTTTCCGTTACATTGATTAAGATATGAAATAAATGCTAAAAGGTGCACAGCAATTTTAAGCAAGTTATGTTAGAGTATTCGTAAACTTTAAATCTCTTCCCAACTATGAGTACTCTGGTGATGGAGGCCTCCTTTTCCCAAAATAAATTTATTATTTCCGTAACTAACTTAGGAGCTCTTCTCGGAAAATATAACGGTCTTTCTCTTCACAATAAAATGATATTATATAAAACAATAATCCTTCCATGTCTACTTTACGCTTCTCCCATATGGGTACATACTGCAAAAACAAATCTCTACAAAGTTCAAATTCTACAAAAAAAAAAAAAAAAAAGAAAAAAAAAAAAATTAAGCATGATGTACTTCGCAAAAAATAAAAGAAAAAAAGAAAGCCATGAGGAAATAACCAATACTCCTTGGTCTATAAGGAATAACCCATTACATACCAGTTTAGAAATTAAAACCATAAAAAAGTCTTTGAATTGCACTTGAAAAAGTCTTTGCACGCTTTTACTAGAACATTATACATTCTCAAAGCACTATAATTTGAATTCAGAATCGCGAGCCACGATTACAAGAAAAGGACGCATACCCAGCTAATACTCTTACTTTGTTAAAATTAGCGTCATTTTAAAAGGGGCATTTTGCTGTCTTTCACTCAGTGTGTATCGAGTGTTTTATATATAGTTTAATATATATATACTGTTATGAGTTTTTTATGCTTATTTTCTGGCTCAAAATGATCTGAAATGTCCAAAAAAAAGCTCCCCCCCCAAAATCTAAAAATTTAAAAAGTGTTTCAAAAGAGAAAAATATTCAAAAAATGTAAAACAAAATGCATATGTCATTTAAATTCGGCCTTTCTGTTGAGGAATGCATTCTAGTTAGAAAGCAAAGAATAAAAAAATATCAGCTTGCTATGAAAAAATTTTACACGAACAAAAAGTGTTACTAAGACCAAACGAGTTTGTTAAATTTTACGAAGCAATCGGGCATCGGAAATGAAGCACAACTATCAATTTTCCGACTCAAAATTCCCTGAAACTTTTCAACAACACTATATACAGTAGGCATATTGAAAGCTAAAAGATAAAAATAATTAATAGAAAAAAAATATAATTGGAAAATACAACCAGATTTGCAGCAAAATACAGCAAGTCAGAAATCCGGTAAAACACATATAAAGCGGTAAAACATATATGAAATCCAAAAATTGTTGCCACAAAACTTTAAAAAAAAAACTCAAAAAATGTTACAAAATACAAGAAAATACTAAATTTGGCAACAGCAAAAATCTAAAGGCTGAAAACACCTAAATTGGCAACACCAAAATAAGAAACAGCAACCCTAAAAAGTCCGTAGGTAGTGCCAGATTTGGCGCGTAATTTTGGGGGGGGTATATCAAAGTTGTACAAAAAGTATTACTAAGACCAAACGAGTTTGCTAAATTTTACGAAGCAATCCGCATCGAAACAATTCTATTCTATGAAGCACATTAATTAATTTTTTTAATATTCATATTTATAAAAATTACATTCTCTGTTACATACTTTTCTTCTAACAAATGTTCTTTTAATCTTCGTCACTATTTAACTAAAATTCTTACTTATATGAGAGATCAGACCCCCGACTTAGGTGCTTTTTATTAATCCATTTATCGCGTAACTTCGATGCATTACTGAATATAAAAATTTAAAAAGCTAAAAGAAATCATATAAATATTTCCCTTCTTAAACATAAAAATAACACTTACGGTTGCCAATACATAAAACTTAAATCTTTACTGCTACATTAATTTAAAATTCAAAAAAAATTTCATCTTTAATAGCACTGACTCTTCTTCCGCATTTCTATTTTCAACGTAAAATAATATACAGAAAAAGATAAAGGAAATAATCACAACCAATCAGTTTTATTTTGGATACAGGTAATACAGAAGCACAAAAAGTAATGCTAGAAATCTTGCAGTCGACCTATTTACAGAGTAATTAAAGTCAAATAACGCGCCGAACAAATATTAATTTAGAAGTTAAACAACAAAAATTACATTATTAATCAAGCAGTTAAAAAATTCTCATCTCAACATACCGAAAGGCACACTCTTGTTTTAGGGGATTATAAGAATTATGTTCTCATCCCTTTCTTTCCATCAATTAGCTATAAAATTGTAAGTATTTTGCAGAAATTTAACTTATCGTTTATTCTCCTATCAATAAAATTCCAATTTCCATACTTAAGGACCCCATTCCGGACATGAATTGCCAGGGTATTTAAAGGATTCCTTGCCAGTGTGATTTAATTTAGATTGGCCAAAGTAAAACAGCCTTAAAATTTCGCGTTAAGGAACATGAGGCATATGTTAGGAAAAAGAAAACACGGAAGTCCTCTATTGCCCAGCATTGTTGGTCCGAAAATGACATTTTAAAATTTTCTGAACCCAAAATTATTCAAAAAAAAATATTCTATAGGGGAATTAGATTATCTGGAGGTGTTTCATATTAAAAAAAATCTCTGTTCTAGTTAATGAACATAATTCCAATCCATCTTTATCTTCAGCGTTTAAGGAAATTACGTTTTAGTTTTCTTGTTTCATCAGTAGATGGCGCCAGTAGCTTAATTCGTGTCCAGAAATTCTTATCACTGTATCTTGTTTCGTTCATTTTCACTTTTGCAGCTGAGGTTGATGGTTCGGTAAAACCATCGAAATTAGTCCTGTAAAAATTTGCAAATACTGCGCTGATTTTTGTTATTTCACTTCTAAATTACTATTTACAGGGTATTAGAAATCTATTTTGGTGCAAAATAACAGTTGTCACAAAATGCTGTTAGGAAGTCCAAATAAAATGGCTTTCCAAAAGAATAATCTAACGCTGGATTAAACAAAACAGTTTTAAACCATCGAAGATAAATGAATATTCTTATGAATTGTCAATTGGCAATGTGACGATAGTTAGCCATAATCGACAATCGAATTACAATTTAGAATTTACTACAAGACAGGATATTGCTACATAATACTAACAATTACTTTCTCTAAGAACTAAAAATTTCATACAAAATTTTTGACTTCATACATATGAACATGTAATATGAAATTTTGTCCATACGTAAAGGTTCAAAATCATTTTGATTTAATCAGTCTGTGTAAGACGCAAAACCGTAAAGAGATTGCATGGCTGTCTTATAATATTTCCGTGCATTATATTATGCGTAATCATTAACCGCAAATTTAACGTTACAGGCAGAAAATAAAGAAACATCAAGGCACTAAAATGAGAAAAACGCTAAAACAAATAAAAAGCAAATAGTACCAAAAAAAGATAATCAACCGGCGATGTCCTTCACGGAAGAACGTGCTAAATTTCTCGTTGGTAGAATTGCGAAACAGTGTTTTTGAGGACGAGCCATGCATAACGAAATGTTTTGCATACGCCATTGAAAGGTTAATAGAACACTTTATTGTAGTGTAAACGTTCCAGGAATGTTTCAAAAGACCATTGTCATTGTTGATAGTAAATTCTGAACAATTCCCACCTAGAATCTTTTGTTTGTTCTTGAAATAACCAAAAATAAGTAAATAATTATGGAAATTCACACTTTGTCGGAGATAAACGAAATAGGATTTTAGTAAATAAAAACTCTTAAGAAGCGTTACATTTTATCATCGAGTGATTTAGCAGCAATTTTGCGAGCAGTTTACAAAAAGGTGCTAACAAGAAGTAAAAAGCAAACTAAATTAAAGTAGAAAAACTTAAAAACAAATTTTTAAAAGTTAAAAAAAGGAGTCTTCTGAAAACAGAGGAGAGAATTTACAGTCAAATCTGTCTTGCAAAAAGTTAAACAAAAATGAGGTATTACGCAAGTTGATTCCAAAACTGGAAAAAATTAAAAAATTTTTATTTTAACAGAATTTTTTTTTTCCGTTAAATTCAAAATTACAGAAATGTTTTTATTTGCATATCATTTTTACTTCGTTTTAGATATTTTTACTTTCCTTGTTAGACGCAGCTTTTTAAGTGTTGCCCATCACGTAATAGGTTGGGTAAGGTTAGGTTATTTTAATATCACAAAGCCACGAGGGTTATCTGCGTAAGAGGATAGATGCCTTCGTGGAGGACTTTCTAAGGAAAACTGGCTCAAATTGACGTTACACATGGGGAAAACCACTAAAACCAATCCACTACTAGTATTCAGAGGTCAAAACTCGGCCACTGGTGGAGGCCCATCATGGGTTAGGTTATTCAATTATGGCAAAGCACACGAGGGCTATCTGCCTAAGGAGAAGGATGCCTCCATGGAGGACTTTCTAAGGGAAACTGGCTCGTATACACGTTACACATGGGGAAAACCACGAAAGCGCCCATGCAGCCAGCCCGTTCGCGGGATTCGAACCTCGGACCGAACTACCAGTGTTCAGCGTCTTTACCGCTCGGCCGCTGATGAGCCCCATCATGTAATATAGAAGTTAACCATATAGCATAATACAAAGCATTAATTAACTTAATTAACCGAACAGAATCAAACTTTTCTCGGTAGATTCCCACCATAGATAAGATATGTTGCCAAAATCTTTCTTAAAAATTTACAAATTTGCAATGTCATGCCTATTTTTAATTTAATCTAGTTAAACATACATCCATTTAAAACAGCAAAAACAGGGCAACCCAATATTCATCATTACTTTACAGAATTTTCGCATTCGCTCGGCTGTAGTATGACATAAGGGGCAGCATATCCAGCTAGCTTTTGGAAATTTCCAGGTTCGAATCCGGGAGACTAATACGGCTAGTTCGTGTTTTTTGTTTCCAAAATTATAATATTCTTTGCTATACTTTTGAAAATAGAATTAGATTTCATTATTAAAACATAATTGCTGACACGAATGCCTTGCTCTTAAGCGTTTTCGACGTGAATACGAGGCAGTTTCTCTTAGATAGTCCTCCACCAAAATCATCTCTTTCCTTAGGCAGGGCTCACCAGCAGCAGAGCGGTTAAGTCGCTGAACACTGGTAGTTCGGTCCGCGGTTCTAATCCTGTGAATGGGTTGGCGGAATGGGCGTTTCCGTGGTTTTTCCCCATGTGTAACGTGTAAACGAGTCAGTTTTTCTCAAAAAGTCTTTCTCTTACGCAGATAGCCCTCGAGATTTTGCCATAATCATATAAACCAAACAGAACCTTTCCTCAGGCAGATAGCTCCGCATGCTTTGCTATTATCAAATAACCCAAACATATTCCCTGGTCTATGGTGCGAAAAAGATTGCAGTTTCTTTTGGAACGCACAACATGCGTAAATGAGCAAAATGCGTAAAACACAGATTTTGCTTTCAGAATGTGCAATATGCAGTAAACGCCTGGAATTGGCTCCTATGGAGCATTCGCGCGCAAATATGGTGCATGTGCACTGCCATTCTGGTTACGTGTAGGGCTGCATGATGTACATTTACTGCCATAGATTTCAGACCATATTTCTCTGAGAAGCCAATATCTAAAAGTGCTATAAGGATTAGATTGCATGTGATTCCTTGTAGAAATGGCAATGTTTAGAGATAACAGTTCTCATAGGAGATGGAACTGTACTTCGTATTAATCGACAAGTAAAGGAATTGCTTCGGCCAATTTTGGTGATGTTCGTGAGATTTCAAGAAGTTCTCTAAACGCTTCGCTCTTTTAATCTCCAGCTTTAAACCAGTGTGGTTCTGAGAGTGATTACAAAAAATCGTATTTGTCAAGGAAACGTTCGAAGTCTGCCTGAGATGAAAGCCAACAATTAATGCAGCATGCCACTTTCGTTTCTCGAGAATCTCTTCGCGAGACGATTGAGCACGCTATCTTATACTTCCATCATGACATAGATGCACAAAGCGAGCATACTTCCATCATGACATAGATGCACAAAGCGAGCATACTTCCATCATGACATAGATGCACAAAGCGAGCATACTGAAAACATTTGGCCTCGCATTTCATCTTTTCACCCTTTTCTTCCTTTAGAATTCCATATTTTATTCTGAAATATGATAATTGTTCAAAAAAAGAAGGAAATAATATAGTAGACAATTACAAATATACAAATTAATCTAATTACAATTAATCTAATTACAAATATTTCCTGCATGCCCGGAATTGAGGCATATGTCAAAACTCTGAAAAGAAGATTCCAAATCTTTCATTTAAATTCAAATTTACTAATGTTTACATCTGAAACCAAAACGAAAGCTACAACTCAAAAACAAATTCATGGAATACAGATAATGTTGCCACATCAAAAAAGCTGATCATTAAAAGTCTTAAAAATTATTTTTCGTTTTCCAGAGTGACGTCATATTTCATGGAGCTCGTAATAATTTTTCCTTACAGTGATATGTATTTGAAATAAATTTTTGTTGAAAAATGTCTCCTGGGGGCGAAAATTAGAACTATTTTTATTTCTTTCTGTGTCTGTTCCCCGTGGTTAAGTAAAATATATTCAAAGTTTCTATATTGTGTATTCATTAAAATGGGCTACAAAGTATTCTGAACTGAGAAACTTTAATTACAACTACTCTGTATATCGGCAAATGACAAGTTACACTGAGTTATAAAAATTCAAAGAGACATTTACATGTAAAAAGTTAATGAGCAAACTCAAGAATAAATTGTTTAAATTAGTAAATTTTAATTTCAAAATAAATGTAGTTTGGAAAAACACTGAAAAATATTTGAGATTTCTTCTTAGTTTAATAAAATCGTAAACACTTCTTGATTAATTGCCAAATATGGCAACCCTGTCGTATTTCTTACCGTCACTTTCTGAAATAGAGCAGGCGAAGTTCGTGGGTAAGCACAGTAGGCGGCTGATGACATCATGCCGAAACCGAATTTGCTGATTGGGTG
>KK113947.1:30335-45623 GCA_000611955.2 Stegodyphus mimosarum
TTTGTGTCTAGCCGCATATCAACTCTACCCGCCGGAATAAAATTTCACCTGAAGAAGAAAATATATCTTTTACAGGAATAATTATATTTACCGTACTCTTTATACATATTGTAGAGGTTTTGATTTGAAAGCTGTATAATACTCTAGAAAATACTGTTTTGGAACAAGGCAATTATGTTAATCTCTTTAATCAAAACTGAAACAAATAAACGCGAAATATTACATGAATCACAACAACCTGTTTGTTTAACAGATTTTTCTCCTTCTTAAAAACCTTGTTTAATGTAATGTAGAAGTTAAAAATGTAAAATGTAGAATGTAAAATGTAAAATGTAAAAATGTAGAAGTTAAAAATTGTTGTAACTGTTTTAAAAACCAGATTATTTATTTATAACCCGAGTTACGCGTATTCATTATTACTAACACAGAAATAAATTCTAATTTTAGCTGAATTTTATTGATTCATGTAAAGAACTGAAACAATTTACAGTGTATTTTGGTATATTAAAAATATGTTTTGACTCTTTTTTCCGCCAATAAATTGTAAGCAGATAGACCTCGTGTGGTTTGCCGCATTCAAATAATCTTACCTAACCTCGCCAATTAGTTGAAAGTGTGCTTCTTAATAAAATTATTCATGATTTATTCAGAAGAAAAACATAGTTGAAAAACTTCTAAATATGCATTGCCTATGCGTAAAAAATTTTATAGCAGTAACTGTATGAACAACATTGGCTGTTAGAGACACTTAAGATTTCCGCTCAAGGTGAAAGCAGGTACATTTGCCTACCAAAGAAATATTCTTCGAGTGGATTAGTAATCATAGATGGGATAATTTAACAGCGTATACCTTTGATTATCTTTTGACAAATTTCTGGCAGTGAGTTTATAAGGTATTTCTCTCACATTCTCAGCATTCCTTCGTGGTGTAGTGGTTGGCATGCTCAGCGTTTATTCGAAAGGTCCGTAGTTCGAGTCCCGGGGAGAACATTACTCGTTTTTTTCATTAATCCTGCTTCGAAATAACCTAATGTCTCTACAGTGGAGCTCGAACTAAAAAAGGTGATGGATGATGATTCTCTACCTTCAAGATTTGGCGATTGGGTCCCTTAATCCCCAGTCGCCCTTTAAAAAGGGGGGTATATAAGATATTTCTCCCGCCTTCTCAGCGTGCCTTCGTGGTGTAGTGGACAGCAGGTTGTGGGCTGTTTTGTGATGTTGCTGTTGAACTGAATTTTATATTTTAAGTGCGAAAGACATGAAATTTAATAAATAAAGATAACACACAAGACGTTAAGAAAACACTACTTTGGGCGTAATAAATCCGAAAGCTTTCAGATTTTTTTAAAAAATTTATTTTTTTTTTATTTAATAAATTATTTTGCTGCATTTGATTTGTTTTAACACATTCCTTAAATAAAATAAATGATTTTGGTACAGTTTATACTTGCTATTATGTTTTGTTTGAATTTGGGCGATGCGGCTCTTTCTATCCAGCCTGTGGAGGTTAGACTGATGAATGCACAAATTGTTTTCTTTTAATTCCTAATTGTTTAATTCCAAATTGTTTTCTTTTAATTTTTTATCAGTTCTAAAACAGGTTATTTCTTTTACTTCTCTCGAAGCACCCATTCCCTGAAGAAGATGTGATGCTTCTTCTTCTTTTTTTTTTCATTTAAATTTTACAAAATAACTGAAATAGGACTGACTCGCTTACTAATTTTTTACAATGGTATGTTGCTTTTGAAAATAATTTATTTAATTTTTTCCTTATCTTTGTTATAATGTGAATGTGTTTTGAATTTAAAATTTCCACTTGCTGTATTATACATATAAGTGTGTGTGAGTGTATGCCTGTGTATGTAAACAAACGTTTGAATATTACAAAAATAAAATTATTAATTATTAAAGCCGCACAGTATTCTACGAAATTAATTAAAGAATCAAGAAATAATAACGAAATAAAAAATGGTGGCTAACTAAAATGAAATACACGAATCAAAATTGAAACAGAAACTCAGAAAAATAACCGAAATAAAAAAAATCCGAAAGCTTTCAGATTTTATATTACGCCCAAAGAGACTTTTTTTTGACGTTTTGTGAGTTATCTTTATTTAATAAAAATCATTTTCTTCGCATTCAAACCACATAAAATTCAGTTCAACAGCAATATCACAAAATATTTAAAAACAGCATATCCTTAGAATTTCCGATACACAGTCCCGCGAGCTAAAGATAATTCACCCCCCCCCTTTTGTACAGTGGTGCCATTGCTCGCTCTGAAATCATTGAGTTTGTTAATCAAAAATTAGTTAAATTTTTACAAAATATGAAATAGATAATAAAACAAATTCGAAATTCAAAATTCGGCCTTCCAGGTGCCCATGTTCGGGTGGAAGATTACGTTATTAAAAATTTGTTGGCTCTAGGTACCGTCGTTTTTTTACTATGTGAGAAACATACATCTATTCATGCAAATTCTTTATTATTTAATTTCTTTAAATATAATACAGGGCTATAATATTTGGTGGCAACAATTTAAAAAGTGATTCGTCGTTTATAGTGAAACGCCACAAAATATCGTTTTGAGACTAATAGCCCTTCTGGGCTACCGCTCTTTGGGCTAAAAATGTAATAATATTCTATAACAAATAGTTGAAAATTCTTTGGTCTTCTTCAAGGAAGGAGCTGCAGAAAAATTTTCAACAGAGTCACTTTCTCAATTGTATCTGGATGATTATAAAAACAAATTCATAAAATAATTAGAAAAAAAATCTGAAAGGTTTCAGGTTTTAAATTACGCCCAAAGGGGGCGTTTTTTTTTTTTTAAACATTTTGTGTGTTACCTTTATTTATTAAATATCATGTTCTTTGCACTTAAACAATAAAATTCAGTTCAAGAGCAGTATCGCAAAATAATTTTAAATTGAGGATATCTTTAGAATTTCCGATACACAGTCTCGCGCGCTGGAGATAAAAATGTTTCTTTCTGTACAACGTTACCATTGCTCGTTTTGAAATTGAGTCTGTTAATCAAAAATTCATTAAAGTTTTACAAAATATGAAATTGATAATAAAAAAATTCCAAATTTCAAGTTTGGGTTTCCAGATGTCCATATTCGCAGTAGGGTTACGTCATTCAAATTTGGATGGCTCTAGGTACCGTCGTTTTATCACAATGCGGGAAACATATATGCATTTATGCGGATTCTTCATTATTTAATTTCTTCAAATAAAATACAGGGCAATTTATATTTGTTGGCAACAGTTTGAAAAGTGAAATGGACGTTCAGAGTGATTCGACGCAAAATCGCAACACGAAAACAATAGCCCTTCAGGGACAAAGCCCTTTTGGACTAATAAATGCAAACAAAGAAAAAACAGATTTAAAGTAATTTAAAACAAAAATGAGAGAAAATTAATTTTATATATTATTAATAAAGAATGGTAATAAAAATTAAATTAAAAAATTCGAAAAGAATTAACCATTCATCAAGATATATTCTTCTCCGATGTGACTCTAAAAATGTCGAAAACAAATATACAAAAATTATTACACAATACAAAAATTAAACTGGATTACTCTAATTTAGAAACAAGTGAAACTACTGGGCGAATTAAGACAATTTGATAAATTAATATTCGACTAATAAATGTTAAACATGGGAAGTGGCAAAACTTTAAATTAACTGCTGCAAAACAAATGTAATTAAATTTTAAAAAAAATTTAAGGAAACGACACTAAGTTATTTAAGAAGGTAATTTAACCTAAGAGTAAAGCAAAAAAGAATCTTTTAGAATAATTTTTTCATAAATAAATCGTTTTCGAATGGGAGAAATAGGGGAAAAACCATATAAGGCAATAAGCCTCGATTTGAAAAGTAACTCAAAAGGCAATTAGTGCAAATTTTTAGCAAAAAAAAAAATAAATAAATAAATAAATAAATTCTGAAAGAGAATTAGAATAAAATCTGAAAGGGGGTAATTAAAATTTGAAAAGGGGGTTCAGATTTTAACGAAAGCCCAAAAGGGTTTGTTACGGTTTTTTACGCTCTCGATGAACTCGAAGTCTACCAGCTGCACTCACTGCTGATAACCAATTTTTTTTCTCATTTTAGCTTTATTATTAAGTACCATTTTCTTCCCAGTTAACGCCATACAAAATTCAAAAGCAAAATTACAAAAAATTTTAAAAGCAGCATATAGTTAGAATTCCCGATGCAGTGTTAAGTGTTGACATACATTTTTTATTTTATCTCATTTATCTATTCTCAGTTCATCATATCAATATTCAGTTTTCTTAGTATGACAGCTTGCAAATTTTTTGTTGTTGTTGTTTCATTATTAACGTTTTGTGTCTTAACATTATTTATTTAATATCACGTTCTTCGCACTTAACGCCACATCAAATTCAATTTAGAAGCAAAATTACAAAATATTTAACAACAGCATCTTTAGAAACATCTACAGTCTCGCTTGCTCGAAATAAAAGTGTTTTATTCTGTATAGCGTTACCATTGCTAGCTTTCAGATCGTTGAGTTTGTTAATCAAAAGTTCAATATTGAATTAAGAATCGTATAAGCCCAAACATACGATATAATATATATTGTTGCGTTATACGGGTTCGTGGATTTGAGAGTATCCGATGAAAACACGATGCAGAACAATAAAAAGCACAATTTATTTACAAGAATCACTATTTACAGCACAGTTCCAAAATTACCTTTAAAAGCGTCGAAAATCTACAATAAATACGCTGAAACAATCAGCAACACAGCTTCAAGCTGTAACTGTAAAGGTAGCTTCACGGCAATACTAAACTTATAATAAACACCGTGAAACAATCACCAATACACTATCAAGCTATACTGTAAAGGTAGCTTCACGGCAAAGCACTATCTCGATCGCTTTCCGTTCACAAAACTCTCGCATAGCTTAGCACTGACAGTAAGCAGCTATTCTCACAACTAATCACACTCTTAATCACACTGCTCCCAACAACGCAAGGGTTTATATAGCTTTTCTTTAAGTTCCACACGTTTCGAGAAATATCTCGACAGGAAGTTATTCTAGAAGCTTCCCGATTGGACCATGGGATATCGCCAATTTGGTCGCCAAATAGGCGATAAAGTCGCCAATCTGGCAACCCTACCATACACTATTTTATGGCAACCCTAGTGCTATGCCGGAAAGCTTACATACAGGCGCAACCGCCGAATTTTTCGCAACAATATTGTAGTTCTCATTACAATACTACATTAAGAAAGATAACGGTAAATAGAAAATGGTAACATAATAGGGAAAATATATATATATATGAAAGAGTTCGGATTTTAACAGTCACCCTAAAGGGTTTGTTAAGGTTTTTCTACGCTCTTGCTGAGCTTGCAGTCTACCAGTCTGCTGCTGCACTCACTCCCTGCTAAGCCATTTCTTTTTGTCTTTTTAGCTTTATTATTAAGCATCATTTCCTTCGCACTAACGCCATATACAGTTCAACAGCAAAAAAAAAAAAAAAAAAATTAAAAGTAGAATGTGTTAGTGTTTCAATTTTCCTGTGAAGTGTTGGCATACTTTTTCTATTTCTTTTCAATCTTTTCTCAGTTTATTATATCATTGCACACTTTTCTTAGTAAGATGGCTTGCAAAACTTTCTTTTTAGCTCAAAGGGGCATTAGCCCAGAAAACTTTGAAAGCTTTCAGATTTTGGTTTTATCTTTTTAAAATTAAATTTATTAATTAAATATCATGTTTTTTGGACTTACGTCACATAATGTTCAGCTGAATATCACAAAATATTCGAAAGAAGCACATTTATAAAATTCCCCATATACCGTCTCGCGCGCTGGAGGTTTGGTTTATTGGATTAGGACAAAGCACACGAGGGCTATCTATTTAAGAGAAGGGATGCCTTTGTGGAGGACTTTCTAAGGGAAACTGGCTCGCATGCACGTTACATACGGGGAAATCCACGAAAACGCTACGCAGCCAGCCCGTTCGCGGTATTCGAACTTCGGACCGAACTATCACTGTTCAGCGACTTTACCACTCGGCCGCTGGTGGGCCTCGCGCGTTGGAGATAACAATGTTTTATTCCCTGCAGTGTTGCCACGACTAGTTTTCAAATCATTGAGTTCGTCAAAAATTCATTAAAGTTTTACAAAATAGGAAATATAAAATTCGAAATGCAAAATTCGGACTTCTAGCTGCCTTTTGGGCTAAAAGTTGCAGTCACAAAGTTTCAGATTACAATCTTAACACCTCGAAGAATTTCATGTTAAAGTCTCAAAATGTTAGCAGAATGCTTTAAAAATTTTAAAAACATAAAAATCATAAAATTAAAAAAGAAGTGTAATCTAATCTTTGTTCGCAAATTCCAGTTTAAAATCTAAAGCAATTTTCAGCTGAACAGTTATGATTAGCCCGTAATAACAGAACATAAAAACATACAGCTGTTAAAACATTTGTGTACACTGTTCACGAGCTGTTAAAAACAGCAATCCTAATAACATAGTGTAAGGAAGAAAATTTGCTGTAATATCATTTCATTGTAAATTAACAGCACGTAGAGACTTGTTAATATAATCTAATAAAGAAAAAAAGATTTCTTCTATCCGAGGTTTACAATAAGGATTTTCGTTAAGTGCAAATCTCTTTTATTTTGCAAAAACGCGAAATTCGTTTACTGAAAACAATAAATGTCTCTCATATAAGAAGATGTTTTTACCTGATTATCGACTAATGGATAGAATGAAAAACACTTTTCATTGCTAAGCATGAAATGAGTTAAACTAGGGAAACTTCAATAGCATAAATGTTTGTTATCGGGTAGTCGTGGCCGAGTGGTTAAGGCGATGGACTAGAAATCCATTGGGATCTTCCCGCGTAGGTTCGAATCCTACCGACTACGGTGTTCTGTTTTTGCTTTTTTCCTCTTATCGTTACTTATGTGACATTTATTCTACTACTTTTTATTACAAATTCTTGAATATTTAACAACATATATATGCACAAAAAATAAGAAATTTAGAATCAAATTCACAAAGACGAGAAAGAAATGAAATTCAGTATCACTCAATTCCAACATCCCCACAAATTTTAAATTTTCAATAATTATAAATATAATAATATATAAATATAATAATATAAATTAATATGTATTTATAATATATATGTATAAATATAAAAATATATAATAAATATATTCCCAATAAATAATTGTTCCTAATCTTAAAACTAGACTTTTTAAGGAATCTCTCTAATATTTTACAATTTAAGACTCTTTATTTATATTTTATTTATTATAACACTTTTCAATCAGTAATAAGTATGACTTTTATGCTACAGTTTACGAACAGTTCAGTCGTTTCAGCAAGAAAACACAAAGAGGTACCAGAGGAAAAAGCAAGAAAGTAAAAACTTCTATAAATACAGTAGCGTCCCACAAAATCGACTCCCGATATCTCGACATTCCGTAGAACTCGACAACTTTTTAGGAACTTTTTTAAGATATCTCTAGGCCAAACAGAACAAATATTACATACAGTACATATAATTATTATTTATGTGTATATCTTTCTGTTCAAAGATTTGAGAGTTCTTTTTCTGTAATCTTTGCCGTTTTCGCATTGTACCATTAATTCTTGGAACTGCCTAACAAATTTCAAGATATGTTGTAATACTTGGCAACACTGTTTTCTTTTTTCGAGGATACGAAGAAAGTCAGGTAGCGGCTGGCCGCTGGCTCACGTTTTTTTCTATTGCTGGAAAACCGTTAGGAGACTTGTCTGAAGTTTTGTAACTGCATCTTATTGCAAACTAAACTAACACCAGTTCATTGCGGGCATCGTTCCTCACTTCACATCTATGCGTATAAGTGTTCCCTATTTTTGGGAACTTTTGATAGTCTGTGACGTGAAAATGTCGTTCGAAAAGAAAACAAAACAAAGTAAAGTGACAATGGAAATGAAACTAGATGCCTTAAAGAGATTGGACAAAGGGGAAAGTGTAAACAAAATTGCCATGGATATATATGTTGGACATCAAAGGGTTAACTGTATAAAACTTAACAAGATCAATAAAAATCAATTAATTGTAGATTATCTGGATATTAGGATTTATAATTTTAAAGAGTGAAGGTTATCTGATAAAAGAAAACAATTCAATTTTACAATTAAGCCTATAAATTGGAATACGAACATCTTAAAAAAATTAAACAAATACATTTTTAATCAAATCACCAGAAGTAAAAAAGCATGCATAGAAACTGAACAATAACAACAAGAAATTCCTCTTCTTACTGAAATTTTACAAGAAAATGAAATTCTAACAAAATTCATTAAGAGTCTGGTTAAAAGAGCTGGAGTGGTCTAAACCCTTTTAAATTTTTTAAAGTAATGAATTTTTTATTTGCAAGCTCAAATAGAGAAGAATAAAGAAGGATGTTTTAAAGGATTTTATACTTTTTATGTGCATATTGTTACAGATTTCCTATTTATTTGGCTATTTATTTAGAATTGTAATTGCTTTATTTTTCCGTGCAACGCAGACGATTTTTGAAGAGAAAGCTACGCCGGAAAAATAAAAATAAAAGAGCCTGTGCATTTAATATTTAATAAATAAATGTCTCGTAATTATTGTTGCCATCCAGAAAAATCTAGAAAAATCGAGTTTGTTCTAGTGATAATTAAAAAGCTTATAAAAGCCGAATTGAAACCCCTCATCTCTGTTATTGTTGTAGTTGTAGCTGTTTAAAACGAACTGCTGTTTGTTTACTTAATGCTGTAGCGATTTCGCTGTGAGATAGAATTAGTTTATCTGTTTTGAATTGAGTTTTGCTAAATGTTTGAGATATCGTGATATTGTGCGAATATCTCTGAAGAAATATTTCAGCATTTTGATGTATTTCTTGTAGAAAGAATAAACTTTGTTAACTTTTTAACAACTTGTGCATTCAATTCATAACGAACCCGTACGCACGCAACAATATATTTGTATTACTGTACAATTTTTCTTGACTATACATTTATTAACAGAGGGCTACTCTATTATAAGTCGCCATGATAAGCCCATGATGGGAAGATTTTATTCTTTTCTAACCTTTTTTTTTTCCTTTTCCATTGTTGCATTACTATATGCTTTCCAAATCTAAAAAATTGAAAATTTCTTGCTTTAAATTTATCTTTTTGAAAGGTTTCAAATTTGACATCGCAAATTTGTCTCGCTAAAGACGCTAAACTGGCTCCCATTGGCGTCTACTTTTTAATTTCTGTCTTTTGTTCTTATGTTCGCAAAATGATAAGCTCTGAAATCTACGTTCTCTGTTAATTTTTATATGTGTTTTGTATTATTACATTTTAATCTGAGTTTTAATTTAGTAAAATATGTATAATTATTTTTCTTTTACTTTTATTGGACACTGAATTTATTTCATATTGATTTGTTTTTGTATTTTATTAATTTCATTTTCGGAATGCCTTTGCGTCGGGGAGGTGTTCGTAATTTTCGGGTGAACTGTTGTTAAATAATTTAGAATGGTTCCTCAGCTAAGTTTGGATAAACAGAAACTCGGTGGTTTTCCTGGAGAGAGGAAAGATTCACTTGAACCTGATCTACCTACTCTTGATAACGTTGAATCTGATTTGATTGCATTTCTCTTTCTATAAATTTTATATTTCACATATCTGTAGTTTTCGAGAATTCTTCTGGTTTGGTGACAATTGGTTTATATTTTTTTACGTATTTATTGGGAATTTTGTAATTTACTAGTATTGAATTTCATTTCTTTGTCTTTGCGAATCTGGTTCTAAATTTCTTACTTTTTGTCTACAATTGATTAACTTTTCAGGAGCATATTGAGCTGAAAAAATATTGGAATAATTTGTTTTAAAATAAAAATTAATATATATATATATATCAGCTTTCATGCAAGTGAGACAAAAAAAAATTGTTCGAATACTCAAGTAAGTAGAAAAGTGAGATAAGTCACAACAACAACAACAGTACTATAATGCAAGAAATCCATATCGTATCCATAAAAGTCCTTAAGTAGCTCTTATTTTCTAAACTACTGTTCTTACATACACTTATATAAGTAAATACATATACTTTTAATTACAGAAATGTTTTAAATGGTGCAAATATTAGTGTTTTGTCATTCCTGTATTCTTTCATCTACATTCATTGGTCAATTGTTTTCCGAACTAAATTATTGACTTCAAACGCCTGCTTCTACGAGATAAGAAGAGGATAAGTCAATAATGTTGGTTCTGTAACAATTTTTATTTGCGAATATTTCTCTTCAATGACTTTTAATTCTCAAAATTTAACGTATCCATATGTTTTGAATAAGACTTTTGTTTGAACATCCTCCTTCGATGCAATCAACTCTTCTTCCATCATATCAAGATCAGATATACGGCAGTTAAGCGGTTCTACTAGTGTCTTGGAAAAGAACGTTAAAAATCATTTAAAGTTCGGGAAGTGGCTTGTATGTAACAATACATCTTCTCAGATACTATAATACTTTTCAATAACGGCCAATAATAGAAGTAGTGATGGAATTCTTTTCGATTCAGTGTCAGTCAATATAAACAAGTCAGTCAATTTTAGAAAGAAAACCGAAGGTAATCATTTTAGCTTCAACGAAATTGACGCCTCTTCCTTGAATTTTGTTTTGCGTTAGCGGTAGCGGTAACGTTAATCAAACAACGTGGTTTCCGGTTCACTAAAAAATTCTTCTTCAGCGCATCACGAAGAAAGTTTTTAAAATAAGTTCCCAGAGGGAAATATGAGATGATGGGAAGAAAAAGACCAAAGAATATTAAATTTCATCCAACAAAGAAGTAGAAATTTAAAGTTTTTACTCCAACAATCATGTCAATGGTACTAAGTGCAAGCAAAAGCTTTTCCTCAGTGGTTTTAATCTTCTTGCAGCTTTTGGCAATCTGTAGAAGTTTGCTGAAGAAATTATTTATTCTTTCATCTAGATTAAAAATAATCCCCGGATTTTTCGGAGTAGTAGACTGAGCATGTTTGGCCGAGCACTGCACTTCTGCAATGGCATTTTCATCAGGTACCTGGATGCCACGATGCTGTGCATTATTGAGCAAGTTTCTTCTGTCTCCGAGGGAGACTCTCATCTCCTTTCTTGGCGCGAATTTTGGGATAAAATTCACATTTCTTCGAAAAGGCCTAGTGATCCAGCTTACAATGGATACAAGTTGGTTTCTCTTCTTTGGAGAGAATACATGTGTAAGTCAGGCGACTTTGACTACGCTTCAGGCATCTTGGCAGGATGTTACATATCTGACCATGGCCAAATCTCTGACAACGGAAGCAAATCATGCCATTTTTACCTCTTCTGTAACATCTAATTTTAACACGCAGATCTAAAACCGTCTTCAGCAAGTAATTGTTTCTACCTGCATGAGTTCTTTTTCAGGAAACACAAAATTCAGGATGCTTCGTCATGCTGCCTTGAATTTTCTTTGTGAACTGAGTAACTTTTACCACAGGAAAATCTTTTGGCAGACATTGCATCTCAATTTTCTTGGGGTTAGAATCAGAAGGTACACAACGGATAACAACCTCAATAGGTGTGACCGCTTTCCTCCTAAAAGTACCGAAAGTAATGTCCTTCTTGAGAAACAGACTAAATACTGCATTGCGATTTCGACTGGAATCAAAGAAAAGAGTACTTTTATCTCTAAAAAGGGTTTTAGTGCATCATTGTATTCGATGCTCAGTGAAAATCCTTTGTAACTCTTTCCAAATGACCTGCGGTCTCGAATAGATTAGTGGAGTAATCGCTCTTTTCCCCAGAGTTGTATTGTCAGAGATGACAGTCAATTTTTCAACATCGGTATTTTCTTTTCATCCTGACACCCCATTTTATAATCATCAGGAGTGTCAACTGCTAAAGATTCGAACTAGTTATTTGTTGAAGTCTCATTTACAGTAAGTAGTATTGGCTAATATGTTCTTGGCAAATTTGGTGGGCATAATCCAATCTTTTCTGAGGTTGTTGTGTAGTTCTGAGTCATTTTCGCGTTGAACAATGAATATAGTATATCAGCGAAGTAGAATGCTTTTTAAATTTTATTAATTGTGTCGCCGTGGGGTTGCCAGCTCCAAGGAATTTATTTTATACGATTTCTTTTTACTATACGATACAGCTTTATATTAACAACTATTAATCACGAGTTTTTTTGTAATTAATGGGATCTTGATTAGGTCTATCAATTGCCAGGCCACATTCGGCAATAGACCTCTTCATCATCACTGACTTCCTTTAAAATTTCATAGCCCACCAGGTGCTCAATACCAACACCGTTGGGAACGCCTTCTCTAAACAATGAGTTTGCGCTTTTTTATTCTTTGTGATAAACATATTGTTGCGTTATACGGGTTCGTGGATTTGAGAGTATCCGATGAAAACACGATGCAGAACAATAAAAAGCACAATTTATTTACAAGAATCACTATTTACAGCACAATTCCAAAATCACCTTTAAAAGCGTCGAAAATCTACAATAAATACGCTGAAACAATCAGCAACACTGCTTCAGGCTGTAACCGTAAAGGTAGCTTTACGGCAACACTAAACTTATAATAAACACCGTGGAACAATCACCAATACACTGTCAAGCTATACTGTAAAGGTAGCTTCACGGCAAAGCACTATCCCGATCGCTTTCCGTTCACAAAACTCTCGCGTAGCTTAGCACTCACAGTAAGCAGCTATTCTCACAACAATCTCAATTAATCCCACACTGCCGGCTCTCAGAAACGCAAGGGTTTATATAGCTTTTCCTTAGGTTCCACAGGTTTCAAGAAATATCTCGACAGGAAGTTATTCTAGAAGCTTCCCGATTGGACCATGGGATATCGCCAATTTGGTCGCCAAATGGGCGATAAAGTCGCCAATCTGGCAACCCTCCCACACACTATTTTATGGCAACCCTAGTGCTATGCCGGAAAGCTTACATACAGGCGCAACCGCCGAATTTTTCGTAACAATATCTTATTTTTCTTAGCCCCTTTGACATAAGAAGATCAATTATAAGTTTCCTTCTTAAATATTCCTGCAACGGAAGATCCTCTTTAATGTATGGATACTTCCTTTTAGGTCTTCTGTGTCGAGCGGAGTTGAAACCAAATTTTACAGTTATGAAACCTTTTTTTTTAATGAATACATTTTTGTTATTATATTTTTAAAATGAATGCATTTCAAACACTGAAGAGTAAAATATATTTGATGCTTTCGGACCTATGGCCCCAGTTAAAATATTAATTAAACATAAGGGTTAATCTAATGCCCATTACGCCCATGATTTAAGTCTAATGCGACTCTAAAATGTCTGATGGCCTACCAGTGGCAAAGTGGATAAGCCAGCTTAACAAGATAATTCTAATCCCTGCGAATGGTTCGCCTGCAAAGACGAACTCGTAATTTTTCTCACGTATAACATACATAAAAACCAGTTTTCCTCTGAAAGTCCTCCACGAAAACATCTATTCCCTTACGCAGATAGCGCTTTGTCCTTGACCACATAAACTGTTTTGTTTGTTGCTTGTCTCCAATACGGTAAATGCATATGACGATTTTCTATCAAAAAAAAAGGAATACGTTCGTGGAGAATTTTCTGAATAAAACTGGCTTATATTAACATAACATTAGCAGAAAACCACTACACCCCAATGTTACCCGCGCGTTCGCGAGGATTCGAACTATCAACATTCAGCAGTTCCATTTGGCTACTGGAGAACGCTTTCCCGTATGAAAAGCTTCCCTATCCAAGTCAGTGAGTCAGTCATACCTTAATAGCGCGACTATTAGTGGAAAGGGACAATAAAATATTATTATGCTCTCACACAATAGTAATAATTTTTCAGCTTTGTATTGAATTGCCCGTTTTAACTTCCTAAATGAAAAAATAATTAAAACTGAAATTTATTACTTCGGTTACGGATTTTATTAACCTAAATCCTCTGATAACAAAGTTATACAGTGTGTCGCATAGTAAAATTTATATGTCTGGTGCAAGTTGGCGAATTTTATAAAGATCGTCAAACTATCAATATTTATCGATAGTTGGCAAATATTATCAACATATCAAAAGAAAACAGATTTTAACAATTTAAAACACAAACTTTAATAATTAAAAAAGGATTACAAGATACACTGGTGAAATAAATTAAGAGAATTTTCATATTTGATCTACGATCTTTAGAACTACTGGACAGATTTTAATAAAATTTGGTGTGAACATAGGTTGATATAATACAAACAAAATAAACATTCAACAATTATAATAGGCACACATGTTCGTGTGTAACACTCATGGGAGTCCGAAGGTCTGAAACACCGGTTGCAGAAGACACAAAAGAAATGGGTTAATAGGGGGTGTAGTCTCCTCTTACAGCCACATTGGCCTCGCAGCGTGATGTCATACTGGGAATAAGGCAGTTTATCAGTGCCTGTGGCAATTGGTTCCTCTCACTCAGCAACGCTGTTTTCAGTTCCTGGATGGTTCTCGGAGGGGGGTTGCTAGTTGCAATTTCCCTCCCCAGAGCGTCCCAGACATGCTCTATAGGGTTGAGGTCTGGAGACCTGGCTGGCGAATATCCTCAGTCTCCAGAAATTCGTCGACCAGAAGAGCTCTATGTGGCCTCCCGTTATCGTCCTGTAAGATGAACTCGGGGTCCACTGCACCCCGTAAAAGGCAAACATAGGGCTCCAAGATCTCATCCCTATACCTCACACCAGTCACAGACACTCTGTCAAAGAGGAGAGGTGTGCGGCCATCCAACATGATGCCTGCCCAGACCATTACACCGCTACCGCCATAATTGTTGATTTCGAGGATATTGGAGGGTAGGTAGCGAGTCCTTGGCTCTCTCCATATGAAAGTACGGCGAGAATCGGTGTTTAGGCTAAAACGGGACTCCTTGGTAAACAGAACGGATGCCCATTTCTCCGTACTCCAATCGCTATGCTGCATGCACCATGCTAATCGGACTCTCCTGTCCGTAGACGTGAGCGGAACGCAAACAGCCGGTCTTTTGGCAAACAACCCTCTCTGATGAAGTCTTTTGAAAATAGTCACCCTTGTTACACTGGTTCCTATGGCTGCATACAGGTCCCGAGAGAGCTGACAAGCTGTAGCCCCTCTGTTACGCCTCGCTAAAATGGACAAATAGCGATTTTCTCTGGCCGTCGTGTCTCTTGAACGACCTTGCCCAGGCTTTCTCTCGATGGATCCAGTATGCTGAAACTGTTTCCA
>KK113947.1:55207-71536 GCA_000611955.2 Stegodyphus mimosarum
AATAAATATAATCAATAATCACAAATATACAGATCCTACAATTTCAATACGAATAATGAGAAGAAATAGAAAGACTAAGAAATAGCAAAATACACTTCTCTTAGAATTAACCTTAAGTAAGTACCAAATCAGAAAGTTTCCATGTTTTTAAACAAATAAATTATAAAACATTTCTGTTTCATTTAAAAAAATCAAGTAATCTTTTTAGCTTCATGATAATTTCAAGTAAAATAAACACATCAATTAAAAATAATTTAATACCATAATTAATACTAGCTGAGTCTAAAATTAAAATAATAATAATACATTAAAAAAAAATTTTTTTTAAGTTTGCTACCAGTATCCAATGCCATTCTTCTTTCCATCCTTAAAATTTTCCAAGATTTCCGATGTAAACAACTGTAATAATTGTAAATAAAAATTTACAGATAATGTAACATAGTTACTTGCATATTTCACCCACCCCTCCCCCCAGCATTTTTAGCATATCATTGAGAAACATTTGATTTATTTGCATAATATACAATTTAATTCTCGAAATCTGGAAACGATTCTCTCAGAAGAATTACTACTTCCTGGAAGTTCTCACACCATTAATTTTTTGTACATGCCACTGGTTTATCCCTTCAAAATCCTAGCCAAGGTTACTCATCTCTGCTCCTTATGAAGATAAACTGAAGAGACTGTAAAGCAATTTGTTCGTGGAAGAAGATGCTTAGGTGGTAGATTAATATGTCTGTCTTTATAGCCTTAAGAGCACACATTTCTTTTCACAAAATTACTTCACTGTCTTCCTGTATACCATTTTCAGCCACTCGTTAAAAAAGGACATTCAGAGCACTGAAGATACACAGTGCAATCTTCTTCTTCCTTGATTTCTCTTAAAATTCCTTATTGCATGCCTTTACAGTACTGATCATCAGATTTATATAATGTAGCTCAGCAAGACATTTGGATTATATCCACATATCAACACAACAATGCACAATACAGAAATAGAAATAATGATAGCATTGAAGTCAGTAACCAACAGTAATCTATAGTGCATCATCTGCCTGGTTGTAACGAAAGTAAAATTAGGAGGGAAAAACATGAATGCAGTATCTTTAGTGCGGGAAGTATTCACCACCCCAAATCTATGATTTTCTGCCAACGTTTTGGTAGCCTTCGACTCAGAAACCTGGTGGCCGCGAGTCCAAAAATACATCAACCTCATTTCAGATGTCCTGTGCAGAATGGAAGATAGCACCAGCAAGATGTAATTGCAGGTGTGAAAAAAAGGTAGAAGTCTGAGGAGCGATGTCGCGGCTGTATGGAGGGTGTTGCAAAAGATCTCATTCGAGTCCGTATAGAGTCCAGCCGGTGAATGAAGATTATCTTGATGAAACATTACCTTTTTGCGCCGGAAACCAGTTCGACGTTTTTCCTTATAGCAGCGTCAATACAGACTAGCATCTAGCTGTACACCTTACTGTCGATGGTTTCACCTTCTTCCAAATACTCTTTGTGGATAATACCACGGCAATGCCACCAGATACAAAGCATGATCTTTTTTAGATACAATAACAAGCCGAACAAATATTAATTTAGAAATCAAATAACAAAAATCAGCGTTATATTTTCAAATTTTCACATGATTAGTTTCGATGGTTTTACCAAACCATCATCCTCAGCTGCAAAAGCGCAAATGAACGAGATAAGATATAATGATTAGGTAAGATAAGAAAGCCTGGACAGGAAACAAGCTACTGGCGCCATCTGTTCATGAAACCAGAACTAAAACATAATTTCTTAAAAGACTGAAGGCAAAGATGGATTGGAATTAGGGTCGTTAACTAGAACAGAAAGATTTTTTTGAATGTGAAATGCCTCCAGAAAATCCAGTTCACCAATGGAAGATATTTTTTGAAAAATTTTGGCAGCAGAAAAATTGAAAGTGTGATTTTCGGACAATGTTGGGCAACAGAAGACTTCTGTGTTTCCTTTTTTCTGACATGTACCTCATGTTCCTTAATTCGAAATTTTAAGGTTCTCTTAGTTTGGCCAATGTAAATTAAACCACACTGGCAAGGAATCCTGTAAATATCCCAGGAATTTATATCCGGAAAGGAGTCCTGGAGTATGGAACTCGGCATTTTATTGATGGGAGAATAAACGACCTGAAAGTTAAATTTTTGTAAAATACGTGTAACTTTATAGCTAATTGATGGAAAGAAGGGAATGACAACAGAATTTTTATAATCTCCTAAAACAAGAGCCTGCCTTTTGTGTGTTGAGGAGAAATTTTTTAACTGCTTGATTAACAATGTTGGGTGAAAAGCCCCTGTCAATAGCTATGGCTTTTAAATAATTTAGTTCTTCATCAAGGGAGAGTTTGGAGGAGCAAACTTGAAGAGCACGGAAAACATAGGAATAAAATTCCAACAAAGGAAACACAGAAGTCTTCTGTTGCCCAACATTGTTGGTCCGAAAATCACACTTTCAATTTTTCTGCTGCCAAAATTATTCAAAAAATATCTTCCATTGGTGAACTGGATTTTCTAGAGGCATTTCACATTCAAAAAAATCTTTCTGTTCTAGTTAACGACCCTAATTCCAATCCATCTTTGCCTTCAGTCTTTTAAGAAATTATGTTTTAGTTCTGGTTTCATGAACAGATGGCGCCAGTAGCTTGTTTCCTGTCCAGGCTTTCTTATCTTACCTAATCATTATATCTTATCTCGTTCATTTATGCTTTTGCAGCTGAGGTTGATGGTTTGGTAAAACCATCGAAACTAATCCTGTAAAAATTTGAAAATATAACGTTGACTTTTGTTGTTTGACTTCTAAATTAGCATGGTCTTTTTGTTAGCGAAACTGCGTTTTGTGACGTTGCTGACGGGTGCAGACCAAACTCCTTTTCGGCCTGTGCTGTTGAAGTAAATCACTTTTCATCACAATTGAAGAACCTGTCCAGAATTTTGCCCTTGCGTTGCTATTCGAGCAGATTAGTGCCGGCCTGAACACGTCTGTCCTTATCTGCTTGAGTCAGTTCATGCGGCACGCAGCGATTGAACTTGAACGTCAAGTTTATGCGATGCATAGCGCGACTATGGACGTGGCACTAACGTCTAACTCCTTAGCAAGCTCTAGAATGATTGCATACTCATCTTCTTCCACAAGTTCTCGCAGGTGGGCCTCATCATCATCAGTAGGCCGGCCAGAGCGCTCTGTTTCTTGAATGTCATAGTCCTTGTTTTTGAACTTTCGGTACCAAACCTTCACAATGTATTATGATACAACATTAGTTTCTAAAGCTGTGCACATGCTTTGATGGCATTCTGTATCTGACTTTTTACAACAGCTCTGAAAGTAAACAATGCTTCTAATCTGGTAGCACCATAGTTCCATTTCAGACATCTTGTACTTAAAGCTAACGATAATTTTTTTTTTACGAATTTCACAACACAGTGTTCTAAAGCAAGTCTCTTTCTTTCAAATGCCAAAAAACGTTCAACAAAATATGACTAAACACACCAACGCGAACTGTTTGCGCAGATGATATTTGAAGCGGCGGAAAACTTTCGTTAAAACTTCCCTCCGAAATGGTATTCTGAGTGTAATTTTACCATTAATCTCGGAAGTATAAAATAGATGACAAAAATGTGAAAAATATACAAGTCAATATGGTAATGGGAACTCTATTTTGCCTCCTTATTCTCTTCTCCCTTTTATTTATTTATTTATTTTTAAAGAAAATTGTAGAATGATAAACTGAAATAAGTTTTAGCGTTTTATTTACTTACGTCGCAATAATACTTCCAGATGAATGTCAAAGTTATATGCGTCTGAGTGCTGAAGATAAGGAAATGGGGCTGGATCTTGATGCACATTCTCACAAATGAAGGGCTCTAGTGCTTCCATTGGAACAATCCAAGGACTAATTGTTGTTCCTAAATTTTTGGATAAAAATGGTCCTAAAGGCACATATTCCCATCTTTGTATATCACGAGCTAGAAAATATGAATACATTTACAGAAAAAAAAGTATAACAATTAGTCTGTATATATTTAATAATTCTATAATCAAATAACACCAGTAAAATTGGTAATAACACATTCTTACACATATCTACCGAAAAAAAAAAAAAAGAAGCATTAAAAAAGAACTTTAGCCTAAATTTAAAACTATGAAGATGTGTTAATTTAACTTCCATATTACTATCAATACATAACTAATAATAAAAAATTATTTCTTCAACAATGAAAAAATTTTAATTAAATCCACAGTTTTGCTCATTTTAATAATAATCTGTTTTCTATTGTTTATTAAGTAATAAATAATTATAATAAACTTATTTCTCTCACCTTAAACATTCTTTCGGACATGTGCTTAATAAGTAATTACAGTACAAAGTCCGAAATCTAGATGCCTAGTGTGCGAAATGATCTAAAATCCGGACTTCTGGATCACCAGCAACCTTTTTTTAGACCAAAAGAGCGTTAGATCAGAAGGGCTATTAATTTCGTTTCGGCATTTTGCGTCGATTCACTCTAAATGTCCGTATCAATTTTCAAACTGTTGCCACCAAATATTATCGCCCTATGTTATATTTAAAGAAATTAAATAACGAAGAATGTGCATAACCATATGTATGTTTCTCGCATTGTTATAAAACAACGGTACCTAGAGGTATCAAATTTTGAATAACATAATCCTCCTCCGAATATGAGCATCTGGAAGATGAAATTTGGAATTAGTTTTATTATCGATTTCATATTTTGTAAAGCTTTGAACGAATTTTTGAGTAACAAACTCAAGGATTTCAAAGCGAGCAATAGCAACGTTGCACAAAAAAGACATTTTAATCTGCAGGCACGAGACTGTGTATCGGAAATTCTTAAGATATGGTCATTTAAAAATTATTTTGCGATTTTGCACTTGAACTGAATTTTATGGTTTAACTGCGAAGAGCATGATATTGAAAAATTAAAAATAACACACAAAATGTTAAAAAAAAAACCGCCCCTTTAGACGTAACTTAAAATCTGAAACCTTTCGTTTTTTTTTTTTTAAATGCTTTAGGATTGCGAATTTGATACTTTTTAATAATAAAAACATGTGGAGAGTCTCGTTTCTTAATTTTACCTGGGCGCAGATGGCAACCTGGTGAATCATTATTTATTATTTTTTGCTTTCATCACAGCATGACAATCAACACACTGCAACTTGATAAATGACTCATGCAGCTATGTACAAACAACTTTTTTTTTTAATATTAATATTTGAATACCAAAGAGCATGGTAAACTTTAACAATCACATTAGCTTGGCGATGATTACAGACTTCAGCTAACTACACTGAGTAGTATTAAGTGTGTTCACAAGCAGAAATTTAACAGAAATTTTTTTCTATATGCAAAAAATAGATTTTGTAAATGATACTCATAGACCAAAAGATTACATAAGTGCTGTTTGTATTAAAAATAACTGATTTGTTATTCAGATAGGAACTGGACCTGTGCCAAAGCTGGTGCGCCCGCACCAGACAGCAGAATTTATGGGAGGCAAAATTTTTAGATTTCAAAGAAACATCGAGCAACAGAATTAAGGGATGGCAAAATCTTTAGAAAGCACTGGGACGCAAAATTTTTATAATTCAGGAAGGCGCTTGGTAGCAGAAATTCAGACCCGCACAGACTGCGCTAGCCCTAGATAAGCCTTGAAGTATGTATGGGAATTTATTCACATCATCATCACTTAATCTTATGGTAAAGCCCGAGGAGACAGGTCGCAAGTTTCATGACATCTCGAACTTTGGTAAGTTATTTTCTGCTTGTTCTTCTCGAATGCCGACCAGCTTAAGTTAAGACAACCCAGCGCAATCATGGAAGACGATCCGCCTCGCAGATCCATTTACCATAAGATTAATCGAATATTTGAACTTAAAGGACATTGGCACATTCTTTGCTAGAAAACAATCGGTAGAGCTCACGAACGACGAGGAAACAATTCTTGCTTCGCTTATGAAGGAACACAATGATCTCGATACTGAGCTTTCGAAACCGTTAGGCACTGATACGCAAATTAATTCAAGGAAATTAAAGATCAGGAGAACCCCACGCTGGATGATTCTAAGTAATTGGAAAACTGTTAAACGCATATGACAAAATAGCGGGTCCGCTGTTGAGTCTCAACCAGTGAGCACCAGCTCCAGATGTAGTGCCTTGAACGAATTTAGATGATACAGATATGGACGAAGACGACTTTAACGCGTCAACATACAAGAATACTGCAAAACAGCACATCCGTAATCCAAATAGGCAAATTCCTCCGTTAGTATTTACGCAAACTAATACAAATTGGCCTCAACTACGTAAAGAAATCAGAGAATCTCTCGAAGTTACTAAACTCGAAAACAAAATAGACACAAACACTTAAAGTTCATCTTTTTAGTACTGATAATTTCTTGGTGTCAAGAGTGCAAAGTAAATTAGAAAAAGCAAAAACTGCCCTTCATGCATTCCTCCTAAATCCCGAGAAGAATACCAAAAAGGTCATAAAAGATCTTACGGCAGACATGCCTGTTGAAGAAATACAACAAGACCTGCTTAACTTATACCTGCTTATTACTTGCACCAATTATTAAATGTCATCACTTATAGAGAATGAAAAATGGAGCTTCCACGTTATTACCTGTGTTTTACGTAGAAAGAAGGCCCAGAAAGGAAGAAAGTGTATGAAGTTAACCCTTTGACTACGAACTGAAAAAAAATTACTCCGTTTTCTATCCAAGTGAACGACATATTTCATAAAGTAAATTTAAAATTTTGGATTTTTTGGACAAACAGTTTACTAGCCAAAGGCTGAGACACATATGTCCTAGCCTTAGTTAATAGTGAGATACACATGCCTCACACGTAGCGATAGACTTACTATAAGCACACATATTATTATGAAAAAAATTTATTATATGAAATAGATTTTATATCGTATGGTATAGAGTAGAGCATTCTTTTCATAACCCAACATTACACATTGGGCAACTCATACCTGTTATTTTCTCTATGTTCATTTGTGTACAACGAGAACAGCGGCGTCTTGATTTTCCAACTATTGGAACATGATTCCCAACACTCAAAAGATTCGAAATACTTTTTAAATCTAGCAGTAATTTTTAAGCTTTTAGTGGAACCTATATGTCCCGTTAGTAGTCAAAGGGTTAAGCATATACCTGACATGAGAGAAAAAACTGTTGCATATAATAGACGGTCTGGCCCGATCCAATGCTTCAATTGCTAAAAGAAAAGGTTAAAAAAGTGAAAAAGGTAAATTTTTTTTTTCAAATTTTATTGTTTTTTGACCCACCAAATGGTTCTGTTTGATGCAAAAAACACAGTAAAGAAACTGCAGCTCAATCGCTCGTCATCTTCAGGTTCCACATGAGGTAAATAAAAAAAAATCAATGTTAATGAAAACATCAAACTACTTTCTAACAATATTTTTTAATGATTTTTTTGCAACATTTTTGTTTCCAGGCGCAGCATATCAACATGTGGGTGTAAATGGTTAAAAAAATGCCAATAGAAAAGTTTCAGCTTAATCATTCGTCATCTTCAAGTTCCACAAGAGAACCGAAAAAATTCATCTTAGTGTCAAGATTCGTTATTTCATTCTGGGGCTTGATTCGACTGTGTATGAATCCATCCCTGGCTTCTGCAGCCATAACATGTTGCCAATGACACTTCTATCACCAGTCTCACATGCCTCTCTACTACTTGAGAATAACAAGGGAGCTTTCCTATTTCAAACTGAGAACTGCCACTAATCAATCTTATGCCTTCATCGCTGAGGTTCATGATAGCCGGTGGTTCCAAGGGATTGTTCGACGGAATCATCTAAAAATAGTCCCGTTTTGAAAGCATTAATTGTCATATGTTCTCCTTCCAATCAGTTTTTCATGATTTCAGTATTTTTTTCAGGCCAAGTTCACGAATACGTGCTCGTTCATCTTCCAGTATCGCCAATAGGATGTTTTCAGAGTGAGCAAAATAACAATTCCTTTGAAGAACTTCGTGATGGATTGCCTTACAATTTTTTGACAAGAATGAACATTTCTTGATCATTTCGTCAACATGATATGCTCCAAGTGTTGTTCCAGGATTTTCTTTACTTCAAACCAGGATAGCACATAAACTTTTATAACATATTCGGTTAGTAGCTTCAAGTCGTCTGTTGATTCGGTTGTTGATACATAAAAGGCGAAGAATTCTGTTGGCTGTAGTGAGCCATCTTGAGTGAGCCATTTTCCCAGAACTCCTGTTTGCTAGTCTGAAGGGCACTCCCCCCAGAATACTGCCTTAGAAATATCAAGGAGGTAATTTTGATCAATACTGAAGTCTTTTTTGTCAATTCCGCAGAGATAAATTGGAATAGGCACATAGCCTGTCATGAGTAGGGTTTCACATGACTTGAGGGATTTTCCTATTGGTCCAGAAAACTGTTGTGGCCCAAATGTATTACCATCTATCGTCTGGGAAAGGTGACAGTTCATTGGTGGACAACAAGCATACAAATCAACACAGTTTATGACCAACAAAGATCTCAAAACGCTTAATTACGCCATTTTTCTTCCCAGTGTTGATACTCGTTCCGTCACATCCAACAGCAACCAGTTTGTAAAGTTCAGTCTCTTTCTGTATAACAATGTTGTTGGTGCTTTGTGTAATATCTGCAATGGACTTAGTTCGGAGTTACATGTCCTATATAAACAGAACCAGGTTTGGACAAGAGGACAATATGCTCAGTCCTATAGAAAGAATTTCCCTTCTTCTCACACACTATAGTTTTGTCCTTAATCCCATCAAAGTAGATGCCATATAAAGATCGTATTATTGGCGTAGCGGTTGACTGAAGCTAAGACAATACCTTACGATGTTCTCTCCGCAGCTTACTTCTTTACTCTCTTTTTAAATTCGTTGAAATTTTTATAACTTTAGCATTTTTCCCGTCTTCTCGGTGTAATGCCAGCACACTCGGTACGTATTCGAGAGGTCGAGTTTCGAGTCCCGGCGAGGGCATTGCTCCTTTCTCATGTCTCTCAGCATCAAAAATTCTAATATCTCTTTAGTGGCGCCCGAACTAAAGCAAGTGGTGGAGATGATTCTCCACCACCAGGATTTGGCGATTAGGTCCCCTAATCCCCAGTCGCCCTTTAAAAGGCGGAGTATATAATGTATTTCTCCCGCCTTCTTAGCATGCCTTCGTAGTGTAGCGGTCAGCACGGTCGGCGCGTATTCGAGAGGTCCGTGGTTCGAGTCCTGGCGAGGGTATTGCTCATTTTTCACGTCTCTCAGCATCAAAATCATAATGTCTCTACAACTTCGTTACACACAATTCCTACATCCTGAAGTACAGAAGATGCAATGACAACAGCTGACTTATCCGACATTCCCGCTCTATCACGAGCAATAGCTAAATTTAGAGAAGTATTCGCATTGGGCCTGTCTTGGAGGTTGAGGGAATTTGAGAATCAGTTTCTTTCAGACGTTTGGCTTCTTGACTAGCGTAATCGTTGTCATCATCTTCAGAGATGTCTTAAGACGGCATTCGCTTCGAAGTCTATAATCGTCATAGACAAACATGCATTATCTTTGAACGCCGTTTGATTCCTAATTTTCCCTTCTTTGTTGTCTTTCTCATATACATTGCAATTTTCGGCTTTCAGAGACGTCGATCGACACAATAGCCATTTTTCTTTCATACCGTTGGGCTGCTAAGAAATTTTCCCCTATGCTTGGCATTTTCACGGAACATCTACATTGTTCGTAATTCAAACATTTGCATGCAGAAATATCAAACAAAGTACTGTTTACATGATTGGAGATCTTTCTCAATTTTATCAGCCCACTTCCGAGATTTTGGTTATCTTTTTACGTTTTTGTACTTGTAATTTCTTATAAGACGAATAATTTCTTGTTGACTTACCTGAGCTATGGGGCTTTTCCTCCAAATTCTTGAAATATCACAGGAAACAATTTCGGTAATGCCCTTGACCTGAATGGTCTTTCTTACTCCCTTTCCAAATTAACTCATTTTTGACTCAAAGGAAATGCTTCATCAGCATAGGTTGGTAAAACTGTCTCTTTAATTTGTACCGGAGTTTCAAAAACATTATAAAAAGATGCACTTCTAGTTGACGTCATCTTATACCAACATAAATAATGACTGATAAAGCAGGATTGACAAAAAACACCAAACAACTAACTAATTAACAATAAAAAAATCGTTGAAAGATCATGGAAGCCATGTGATTGCTTATCCCAAGCTAGAACCAGTAGTCAGATTAGAACTCGTTCTGCCTTCTATTTTGGCATTAACTTTGATATTTTGGTGTGGGGAGCAATTTCTCGCGCTAATAATGGCGTTTTTAACAAAGCAATTCATGAAACAATTAAAACACTGTTAAAAAGTCAGTACAGATATTCAGTTGAGATGTGGAACCTCAAGATGTCAAAAACGTTTGTTCGCTCGATCTTAATGGGCTTACGCAGAGAGCTTGCTATAACAAACCTCGATGTGTGAAGTTTTTTCATTCTCATAGATCATACGAGTGTCCCGTAAAAGGTAAAAATGAAATAGCGGCCAAATGTGTGCTGTGCACTAGACCCCACGCGGCCAGTAGCATTTTATGCCCTAGAAGACCAGAGAACAACGATTCTGCTTCAAAAGAAAAACAGGAAAACAACCAGAACATAGAAAATGTCACACCTACCATGACAGATCTAACAATCAAAAAAATAATACCGCCTTTCTAGAAGCGACAAGAAATGATGATAAACTTGCACACACAAGAAGAATTAAACAGCACCTCAGAAACTAAAAAAAAAAAAAAAAATCAAATTAAAAGCCTTATACGACAATTCTAGCAGTATGCATAAAAAGAACGATACGACTGAATTTGCTTTGGAAGCATTAGAATTATGTATCTAACTCTGTCAGCAGTCGGCAGCTGGGTGGCATTGCACAGCGACAAGCAACTTCTTACATGATCGCAAGTTTGATCCCAGGCAAACTCGTAAAAATTATAATTTTGGGACTTATACACGTTTTTTTTTACTTTCATGTTATTTGCTATTTTATGTGTTTTAGAAGACTTACTGCTATTTTAAGGGACTTGTGAATTTTTTATGCACCTTCTTTTACAAGATATAGGACTTGCTTTGGTTTATTTTGTGTTACACCACATGACTGATTGCTTTACGAGAACTTTTGCCTAGCTGTTTTTCCCTGTACAACTGCTTTAATTTGAGAAACGCTTGTTACCAATTGCTCTATCATAAAAGACGTTTTCGTTCGATCCGGGGCAGTATGCACCTAATCGACAGCCCTAGTAGAAAATGTGATATATGGAAGTGCCAAGAAAGGCCGATGACTTCTAAAACGAATGACGATCTACAGGGAATTTATTCATTCGAGATTCAGATAAGCCTTAACCATGTGGTGGAAATAGGCGTAAGTTTAATAAATAACTAATGCAAATCAAGCTTAACATCGTTAGCCCGCGATAGAAGCAAGACAAAATTTAGCGGAACAACATGTCTTCTGTCACCAATCTCATGATATATCGGCAATAATTCTGCTAGATAAATAGATGCTATCTAAATAATAGCCGAAAATTTGAAGGTGTTCCGATATAGCACATAAAAAGCGAAATTTTCCAATTAATGGGATTTTTAAAGAAATGTGGAAAAGTGGTAGTAAAGGAAGGTAATATCACAGAACAGAAGTTTTTCATAGCAATGACAATGCTCCAGTCATCAACCAACCAGCAACGGACAGCGAAATCTGTAGAATAGTTTTAAATTCAGAAAATGTCGCTACCGATAGAGAAGAAAACGATAGAGAGGTTGCTGAGAAAGAAAAAAGTTCGATTGAGAATTTAGTGGGAATACTGGATGCGGCAATTACAGGACTTGAACAGTGAAACTTTGTAACTGAATAAGAAGTTATGCCTAGCTTCCTTTTATATATATATATATATGTGTGTTGATTTCCTTAAAGTCATAAACGCTTTATTATTTCATAAATCTCTGTTTCATTTTTTTCTTAAATTTTATAATTTCTGCATGCCATATTACTAAATTTAAACTGATGAACTAATATCTGGAAAAATCCCAAATCTGAAATCGCTGAAGTCCCGATGATGGATTTGTATAGTATTTCATAAGTATTTTTCACTAGGCATTACTTTTTTCCAGAAATGGTTTTTTTTTTCTTTTAATTACATCATAAAATTAACAAGAAAGTTTTAAACTACTGATTCATTAGCTGAGAATAATAAATATAATTTTAATACCCTTTACTTGCATTTTCAAAAGTTTTCTGTTTAAATTCTACAATCACTTTCTTTTAATATTATTAACTTTTTCTTGAACATATACCCCAAGTTGAAGGTGATTTGTCATTATTGTCTTTAACATAATGCCTAAGCAAACTTTTAATGTAGTTAATTTAGACTGCAAACTCATTATGATTCAGAGTGGAAAACTGTAATAACAATAATTTGAACTAACTTACTTACCTATAAATGTTAAGTGAATACAAAAATTATGTAAGGGATTTTTGAAAGAAAATCCGGTATGAAATTTCTGAAACCAAAACATATACTGCTAATGTATAATATAGTATATATTCAGTAGCCAGACAAGATTAGCTCTTCCTAATGTTCCAGTTCAATGATGTCACTTCACTTAGAACTGGGAGAAATGGAGACATGATTACATTTAGTTTTCCAAGGCAGTAGTTGCCCTAGAGCAAGCTATGAGCCAGTGACATCACACATGCAAAGATTTCTGGTTGTAAAGAAAACAACTTGCAGTATAATAACCTTGGTATATACCAGGCATGACCAAACTGCAGCTCCTTGGTCTCTTAAATTAGTTCAAGTCATAACAAACAGTGGTTTTACTTTTGAAATATTATTACATTCTGAAAGTGAAGTCCCACTATGACATGCTTTGATTTTTTAACAATCAGCAAATTATTTTTTTTAATCATACAGTGCACACACATATATATAATCAGATCGCAAGTATTTTCAAATTGTGCATTATGCACAAATCATCATAGTGACAAACAAATGGCAAGTAACTCAGTTTTTATTATTTGCTATAGTAGCAGTGTTACTTTTTGAACAGGTAGGGATTACTGGGATAACAGAAAAGACAAACATATTGGTAACATACTAATGATCCTCAGATCTAACTGAATGGTACTATCAACAAGTATATAACTTATACTGGAATTAATCAACAAGTATAAATCAACAAATATAACTTACACTGGAATAATTAATAAGTATATAACTTACACTGTGCTGAGAATAATCACACTTACTCCCTGGTTTATGATTTGATGTTATATGTATATTAACCATAACTGTTTATACCTTGCTTATGTTGTATTGGCAAGACTTATTCAGTGTAGTTTTTTTTTCTTTTTGTGGTATGTAGAAGTGTGCTATGTCATGTGCGTGATTAATTCCATCTTTAATAAAGGCTCTACTTAATTATCATCGGCCTCTGACTCATCTTTTAAATCTTCACAGAACGTGGTTCTGATATTGAACATGCTAGAGGCAAAGCATTTATATTTGTTTTGTGGAATTTATTCGTTTGGAACAGAACTGCAAGAAAAATGGTGTAATGATAGATTCTGTTCCTCCATATTCACATCCTTTGAATGGTGTGGCTGAGAGAGCCAACAGATATCTTTTAGAGAGGGCTTGAGCTCTAATATGTGAAGCAAAGCTTTCTAAATCCTTTTGGGGTTATGCTGTACAGACAGCTGCATATCTTAAGAATAGAATTCCAGATCAGACTGTTGAAAATCTACTTTATGAGCTCAAATATGGGAAGCCACCTGATTTGAATATTATTTAGGTGTTTGGATCTAATGCATACATGAGAGTTCCTGATAATTTAAAAAAGAAATTGGATCCAAAATCAAAAAAGATGATTTTTATTGGATAGTCTACCATGGGTTATCGTTTACTGGACCCAGTCACAAATCATGTTGTCATTTCTCGAAATGTATTGTTCAGTTAAAAGAGAAATGCATCTCAGTTCAAGATGTTTTTTCCATAGAAAGTAAAAATCCTAATAAAGATGAAGTAATTTGTGATTCAAGTGATGAAGAATCTAGAAATCTTGAAAAAATAGAAGAAAGGCATGAAGAAATTACTAGGCAAAAAAGAAATATAAAATTACCTGTAAAGGTGAATGATTACTTTGTGTATGAAGCTAATGTGGTAACTCTTGACACAGTAATATATGAGAATATAGAAACATTGCCAAAAGAAGAGCAAGTCCTATGGAGGAAAGCCATGGATGAGGAAATAGCTTCTCTTAATAAAAATAAAGTGTGGAAGATAGTGAACTTGCCAAAGGAGGAAAAGCCAATATCCTGTAAATGGGTGTTACGTATCAAACGAAACAATGTTTACAAAGCTAGACTGGTTGCTCATGGCTTTGAACAGAAGACAGGCATTGATTATTTTGAGATTTATGCTCCTGTAATTAGCACATCATCACTTCGACTTGTGCTGGCTATCATTATTCAAAAGAATCTTGAAATCTAAGGCATTAGATATAAAGACTGCATATCTGAATGGTGATCTCCAAGAAACAATCTACATGGAACAACCAATGGGCTACACTGACAACAGTGGTCATGTGTGCAAGCTTCTTAAGAGTCTTTATGGACTTAAGCAAGCACCAAGGCAGTGGTTCAAGAGATTTACTGATTTTATAATTCAGTTAAACTTCCAACAACTAAACTGTGAAGCATGTATTTTTGTGAGAAGAACTAAACAGAGTGAAATATTTATTCTGCTGTATGTGGTTGACTTGCTTATTGCTGGTTCTAATGATTCAGATGTAAGAACTGTGATTGAATTACTTAAAAATTAATTTGAGATGTCCAAGGCTGAAGTTGCAAATGAATTTCTAGGAATAAGTTTTGAATATTTGCAGAAAAAATTTACTTTAAGCCAAAAGGCTTACGTTGAAAAATTGTTAAATAGATTTAGAATGTTAGATTGTAAGCCATCTGATACTCTTCTAGTGCCTAAGTCAACTTCATAAAATTTTGTGAATGGTGAAAGATTTCATGGCCCTTATCGTGAACTCATAGGTGCTTTGCTGTACCTATCTATGACAACTCGTCCTGACATTCTGTATTCTGTGAACTTTCTGAGTCAGATACAAGAGCAACCCAGTGACAGTGCTTGGGATGGTCTGAAGCAAATTCTTCGATATTTAAAAGGGCCAACTCAAATTATTATTTTGTAAATCTAATGGTGTTGATATTATGTTAAATGTTTATGTTGATGCTGATTGAGGGTCAGATACATATGATAGAAAATCTATTTCTGGGTATATTATTTTCTTTAATGATTGTCCTGTAACTTGGTCTCTTAAGAAGCAAACATCTATTGCTCTGTCCTCTACTGAGGCAGAAATTTTGGCTTTAGCAAAAGCTATTCAGGACCTAACTGTATTTTATATTGTAACCAAAGAAATTTTAGGAGTCAACAACCTTAAAGTTTCAGTTTATGAGGATAATCTTTCTGTAATTAAAGCATTATTAAATTAAAGTAATTGTGCTAGACTAAAACATTTGGATATTAAATTAAAGTATGTTAGGGATATTGTAGAATTGTATGATATAAATCTTGTATATGTTTCTAGTGAAAATCAGTTAGCTGATTTGTTTACAAAATGCTTGCCTAAGCCAAGATTATGTTATTTAAGAGATAAATGTAAAATAATATGTGATTAAGAGAAGGTGTTGAGAATAATCACATTCCCTGGTTTATGATTTGATGTTATATGTATATTAACCATAACTGTTTGTATCTTGCTTATGTTGTATTGGCAACACTTGTTCAGTGTAGTGTTTTTTGTGGTATGTAGAAGTGTGCTATGCCATGTGCGTGATTAATTCCATCCTTTAATAAAGCCTCTACTTAATTATCATCAGCCTCTGATTCACATTTTAAATCTTCCCACACTGGAAGTTAATATCAAATATATAATGTATTTGATGTTAACTTCCAGTGTAAGCTATACATCAAATACATAATGTATTTGATGATCCAGTTAACCAAACTTTTATCATAGTCAATTAAATGATTTAGGTCTAAGTTTCATCTCCATATGCTGGTCTAGCATTAATTGTGTTTAACTAAATTCTAACTAAATTAAACTAATTCTTGTAGAAACCATATAGAAAATAATAGATAGCTTATTTCAGTATAATTTTATCAGATGTAATGCTGTTTTTCTGT
>KK113947.1:76138-96452 GCA_000611955.2 Stegodyphus mimosarum
CACTTCCCTTTAAATTTTGAAATTTGCAAAAATGTTTATTTAAAATATTCTAAATGTATTCTGAATCATTTGACCATCTTACTTATATTTAAGGTATTATGCAAGTAACAGTTACAAAGGCTACTGGATTCCAAGGTGCCTCAAAATCTGTGGATCCCTCATCCTTAGATATAAATATCAAAATCTATTTTAAGACGAGTGGCCCACAGAAGTGTACGTGAGATAGATTACCCAACACAAAAGTCTGTCACTATTGATCATATTGATTGTAACTTTATTTATTGCTAATATACACTTTCAAAAACGTCTCTAAATTAATATTAACAAAAATTCAATTTCATAAATATCTGTTAAATAAAACTACAAAGTAAATATGAAAGACAGAGTAATAAATACAAAAAAATTCTGAATTTTAAAAACATGAAAATGCTTTTTATTAAAACTAAGGATAGTAGGAGATGTAATAATAAGGGAAAAAATTTAAATTTAAACTTTTTAGAAACAGTGATAATAAAAACTGAAAAATTTAGTATAGCTGTCCCAGAGGACTAAAACAATTTCATTATCACTAGTGCTTTCCTTTCTTTGAATATTTATTTGACTGAGGACTTTTGATTTTATTATCTTCTCTTATAATTTACATTTTACTATTTTTATATTTAGTTCAGCAACTTATTCTATGTTTTACTTCAAAACAATATCTTACGTTCACTTTGATGGATGATTTAGCTGCATTATATGATAAAGCTTATAGCATTTAAATTTCTTGATTTTAATGCTACACATAATATGTATCACAGATTAAGAGAAATCCAAAGACATATTTGAAATTTGTAAATTGTGTTAAAATCAACAAACTTTACTAAACATAAATTTACTTTGAACGTAAACTTGAATTATCTCTTAAAAGAGGATTGTCGGCTGATAGTATACATTGCAAAGTCTTTCGAGCTTCCTGCCAGCATTCTTTTCCCAGAGACATGAAGCAGTTCAGATAAGGCTACAAAATAAAAAATAACACTACATAACGAAATAAGTGAAAAATATAGTTTCTTCTTGTGAATTATATTACTTATTACTCTGAAGTAACTTAAATCCACAGTTTAAACATTTAAAAAATGGAAGGCAAATACTTCCATTCTTAATATTTTTTATTTCAAATTCCTCTAAAATGATATTGAATTTTTAGGTATGATAACTAAATTTATTTAAAACATAATAAAAATTAAAATCTACATTAATTTTTTACCACTATACCTCCTCAAAAACATATTGGTGATTTTTCAAAAGAGGACCATCAAAAAGATGCTTTATTATAGACAGATCTAAAATATATTCTCCAATTGCAACTCCAGGTCGAGGCCTTTTCTAAAATAAAGTTCATAATAAAAAGCTTCCATAAGTATACTGCAATACAATTTAAAATCAGCACAGATCTAAATAAGTTTAATTAAATTTATTCAAATTAATAAATTTGTAATACAGAAGCTGAAAAGATATTGACTTACATCTCCAGGCGGGCTAAATATGCCATAAGGTAAATTTTGATAGGAAAAATGACAGTTTTCAGGGACAGCGATAAAAGACATTGCTACTTAATTTTACAAGTTCTAGCTCAGTAAGACTACAGAACTAACCGTTATGTCTGACCTGCAGAGTTTCAGGTCATCATCCTTGAACTTTTTCATCACTTAATCTTATCTTAAGATAAGGGCAGATTTACCGCTCTTACGACATGAATAAAATTTTAAGTATGAAAAACAGCACTTAGTCAATATCAGTGAACAGCACTGTCGCCATCTGATGAGGAACCCATTAAACAAATTTTACGCATTTCAGTGTAAAAGCCACTGATTGAAACATTGGTTTTAAAAGCAAAAGTCCTATCACATTTTTTAATATTATGCATAAATTTTTGTAGTTACAAACTGAATAACGCTATTCGGTTCTTGAAAATATTCTGAACATTTAATAGCGATTGTTTACATGATCTGAAACTTAAAATTGTATGATCTGTGAAATTTAATCAAAGTTTTCTAGAGATATGACGCATTTTAAATTTCTAAAATACTACAATCCATGCTTTAATAAAATAAATGTAATTTCAACAAAATATTAGCTATTAATATTGCCAAGGCCAACTTATAAGCCAGTATTATTTGACCTTGATCTTGTTTGTTTAAATTATATTAGTTACACTAGATGGCAGCACCTATCAGTAAGCAATATGAATTTTAATCCCTTTTTATTTTTTTACTAGTTTCCACCTGTTGTACCGCTGATACTCCGTGGCTCTCGTCATCTGTTGCTTCACGAATGTTGGTAGTTGTGTTTTCGAAATTGATCGTTTCCGTTGGACATCTAGCTAAATATTTTTTAAAATGATGCATTTATGTCAAGTACAATTTTAATTTTATGTGATCTTGAATTGTTAAAGGATATAATTTCTTTCTAGTACATTATTACGCCTTCCTGCTGTGAAATCTGCTACCGGATGTAAGTACAAATCACTTTCTTTTTAGTGTTTAGTGCTTGTATGTAATCTGCTTAATTTCCTGCCATATTTGTCTGACGAATTAATGATAATGGTTGGATCGTTTCCAGCCAAGATTTTAGTATTATAAAAATATTCTCATATTAGAATTATGGTTTTAGTTGCGATGTATTGTCATCTGGCATCCCAAATCGATTTTAAAATTTAAAAGAATTTGAATTAATATATGTAAAAGGAGTTACTATTTTTTATGTTTTAAAATAATCAATTATTATGAATCTATTTAACTGAAAAATTTTCAGCTTTCATGCTTGTAATGTAACAGTAAATTAGACTTTTTAACACATATTTTCCTTTGTTTTCTCATAGTTCTAGTTATGAGCAATGTGAATAGCAGTGTTACACCAGATTATGATTACCTGATCAAGTTTTTAGCACTTGGTGATTCAGGAGTTGGCAAAACTAGTGTATTGTGCCAATACACTAGTGGAGTCTTTAATAAGAAGTTTATATCAACCGTTGGAATTGACTTCAGTGAAAAAAGAGTTGTAAGTGAAGAGTTTTTTTGGGTAAATAATGGATACTTGAAATAAGCAATTGTTACTAGCGATTTTGAGATTTTAAAATTTGGTTGTGCATAGTTTGTTCTTGTAAAGTTTGTTCCCAGAATTAAGTAATATTAGAAGTTATTAAAATCTGTTAATGTGTATTATCAATAGAAAAAACTTTTTTTTCTTTGGCAGTATAATCGTTATTGCTAACACATTTAATAAATTCTTAGTTATTCAAATGCTTGTAAGTATTGTAACAGCTTTTTGACTGTAGTAAGACAAGTGGGTCAAAAATAAAATGAATTTACAAGATGTTCAACTTCTGAAGTCCATACTGATTTTGGTAGCATGTTCATTTTCTGACATTATATCTAAAAATTAAATTTCATTGAAAAATCAAAACACATTGATTCTTTCAGAGCTTTCATGGATGGTCTACCCATTTTGTCAATAAAGTTCCTTATTCTTAAAAATAATGTTAAAGCATATCTAGAAATATCTACAGGTAAGTCATCTGTGATAACTCTGAAAGAATCTAAGTATACCTTAGTATAATTTTCAGTTGTGTGGAATTTAATTTATTGTTTGAGTTTTTTAATTTATTAAGCAGCATCAAAGTAAGTGAGAAAACTTCTGGATGCTTTTTAAAAAATAATAGGAGGAGAATATGTAAAATATTTCTCTAATCTTTCTTCTTTTTCATTAACATCTGTGTATCTCAGTCGTATGTCAAAGGCAGAAATTAATTTAAATCAAGGACCTCGAAATCCTATTAAATCGAGAAGGAAGCCTTTACTTTTGATCAATTATCTATCCCAGAAAAATATGCTAATGAATAAAATGCTATGTTGGATAATTTTGACCTTTTGTTGTTCAAAATCTTATAAGTAATGTAAAATAATATAATGCTAATAAAAACATTCTGATGCTTGTGAACTTAATTCCTTCTGATGTTGGAAAGAATTAAGTTTTCTTAGAAAAAGGATGCTGTCGGGAAATTTCTTCATAAAATACACAGATGCTGCCAAAACTATCACAAAATTTTGATTGAAAATTCAAACATTGTGACGTGGAGATTTTTATATTAAATAGAAATAATGGACAAAGTGAAAATAACATATATATCATCTATTTAGATGAAACATGGATAAATAGCAATCATATGACATTTCATTTGAGTAGAGCGTGTAGAGACCACGTTGAGTGAGCTGATCACTACACCATGAAGGCATGCGAAGAAGGCTGGAGAAATAGTTTATATACTCCCCCTTTTAAAGGACGGCTGGGGTTTTGGGGACCCAATCGCCAAATCCTGGTGGTGGAGAATCATCATCCACCACCCTTTTAGTTCGGGTGCTAGTGTAGAGACATTAGGTTATTTCAAAGCAGGAGATGTGAAAAATGAGCAAAGCCTTTGCCGGGAATCGAACCATGGAACCATTGTCCTTCGAGTGGGCTGATCACTACACCACAAAGAAGGCAGAAAAAATACCGTATAAGCTAACATTTAAAAGTTTAATTCAGTTCTTTCATTTTTCGCTTATTTGATCATGTAATTGCTCATTCCAGAGATACATGCAGATTTGATTGAATAGCTGTGTAGTATAAACTGAGAGAAAGAATTGTACCCATATGATTTATAAAAGGTGTTTGGCTGTGTAAATGGCTACTGCAGAGAAGGTTAGTGAAATAGGTTATCAGACATTAGTCAAGTGGCAAGTAAATATGATTTGAAAGTTAACTGACACAAATTGTGGTAACCTTAATAGGAAATTATTAATAATTAAAATAATATTGTATCCAATTGAATTGTATGTTTTCAACTATTTGCTGCAAAGTACATATATTTTATTTTGAATTATTTTAAATTAACAAACTGTGAGATAAAATAAGATCAAGTTATAGTTTTACTTGCCTGTGTGTTTCTATTTTCACAGTTATAGGCTACAGGCAATAATCCACGTCATAGTTTTAAGGACCTCTTAAATTGCTATGCTCTCTTTTATTTAATAAGTGGTAGCAAGATGAAAGCTTGGTGCTTTCATAAAACAAGACAGCTGGATCAGAAAAACAAGAATTATTAAACAAGCATAATTCTTTTATATATAACAGGCCCACCAGTAACTCAACGATTAATACCACTGGTAATCCAATCCAAATTCTAGCCCTGATGAATGGGTTGGCTGCATTGGTGCATTTGTGGTTTTTCCCATTCATAGCATGGATACAAGCTAGTTTCTCTCAGAAGTCCTACATGAAAGCATCTCTTCTCCCTAGTAGAGAACTTGTATGCTCGTATTCAAATAATTATTCATATCATACATATAAGATTGAAAATAAAAAATAGTTAAATTAAAAATGTGTAAAAGCAAAATTTAGTTTCTTGGACATATTTAAAAAAAGTAAGGAAGGAAGAACATCAAAAAGTAAAATTAATTTTTTTTTAAAGAACATGAAGAATATTAAAAAGTAAAAAATTAGATGTGATACAAAATATAAATAGGTCACTGAAAATCTAGGTTAAAAATTTATATTTGTATAATGTAAAATTCTACTAAGGTAGTGATTTGAAATGTATTTATTAATAATTACTTTGAAAGGTTTTAAACTTCTTGCGATTGTCTATAAAAATGAAAGAGCAGTTGTATTAAATTATATTAATAAAGTCAGACATTTAAATTAAAAGAGATTGTTAAAAATTTTCCATTATTTCTGCAGGAGAGTAAGTTGATAATGTTTATAACATGGTAGCATTCCCATCAAAGGTAATGTAGTATTTCTTCAACTGTACCTAAAGTAAGATGCTGGGATTGTATTGTAAGGTTTGGTCCTGTACAAATCTCACTTCTTGTCCTTTAAACCCCATTTAGACTGGCAGGTAAGTTATCACTCTTCATCTGCAAAAGCAGTAGAAAGAATGAAAATTTTTAAGTTCGTAAGGCATGTCACTTCTTTTAAATAAACAGCAGTTAGGTATTATTGAAATCTAATTTTTTTTTTTATGTTCATTCCTTATTTTTAAATTTGTCTTTTTATACCTGGCATATAATGCACACCCGTAAATTTTGATCTTATTTTTTTTTATTGAAAGTGCATGTTATATGCCGGAAAATGTGGTAAAGCACAGCCTGATGCATAAAGGTGTCATTTCTGTTAAGAAGCCAATAATCCTCATGAGATTTGCATTAAACATACAAATCATTGTACAAAGATAGCACTTAAGTGTACAAAAAGGAATAAATTTTTTTTCTGCCCATTTTCAAGGTCTTTTAAAAGAAAAATACTTATACCCAATGATAAAAAAAGTCTGCACATCAAACTTTCAAAAGTTGTTGAAATTCCAAAATGGCTATTAATGACAGATTGTACCAATGAAAGACACGTATTCAAAAGGTTGGATTAATGTTAGCTACAATTTAAGCTTTTAGCTTTAAGAAACTGTTTGTTTGGTGCAAAATAGAGATGAGTTTTTCCCTATGAGAACAGTTTTTTTATGATTGAATATTACTTCACAACGCATTCTTACAAAACGTTTGTTTTAATGCATTTAAAGAGAACTTTAAAAATGTTAGCGAGCATAACAAGCTAACAGTGTGGTAATTTTTGAGAAACTGGAATGAAGTAGCTGCTCCTCTCTTCTGATATCAGGCAAAATAGTCAATGTCAAAAATAAAATGTTGTAGTTGCTAACAAAGTATGTGAGAAAACTGGCATTATAGTCAAATTTATCATGTGGGAATATCATTTCTTATGCATTTCCAGCTTTTAAAAATCAGGTAACTATGTGGAAAAACCATTGTCTTGCAAGGTTCACAAATATTTGTTAAGATTGATTACATTTATGTAAAAGTGGGCTGTAAAGAATGCTTGATCATAGAAATTCATTCTGTGAAAATTTGCTGCATGAAACAGTGGGTTTTAAAAGCAAACAGGCATTAAATACAACCGAAATTTCATTGGTAAATTACTTGTAACATTCTAAAAGTGCCATCCACTGAAACAATTTGCCATTAATACCATTTTGGAATTTCCATAGTTTTTTAAAGTTTGATGTGCGTAATTTTTTAAACAACAGGTATTTTGAACATAGATCTTGGAGAGAAATGCTATGTCAATTTAGTAATATAATAATAATAATAATCTATAGTAGCTAAACTGTTCAGTGCATAGTTGTTATAAATTATTTACCCACTAACTCCAAGATCCTTAAAAAAAAAAAAAGTTATTTAGTTAAAAAAAAATCTGAAGGGTTTCAGATTTTAAATTGCGTACAAAGGGGCGTTTTGTGTGTTACCTTTATGTATTAAATATCATGTTCTTTGCACTTAAACCATAAAATTCAGTTCAGCAGCAATATCGTAAAATAATTTTAAAATAAGTCTATCTTTAGAATTTCTGATACACAGTTTCGGATGCTTTAGATAAAAAGGTTCCCCCCCTACAGTGTTGCCATTGTTCGCTTTGAAATTGTTTGAGTTTGTGCATCAAAAATTCATTAAAGTTTTACAAAATATGAAAAGATAATAAAACAAATTCCAAATTCGGGCTTCCAGACGCGCATATTTGGGTGGAAACGTACGTTGTTCAAAATGGATGGCTCTAGGTACCGTTGTTTTATCGCATTTGGAGAAATATACATACATTTATGCAGATTCTTCATTATATAATTTCTTTAAATATAATACAGGGCTGCAGTATTTTGTGGCAACAGTTTGAAAAGTGATTCAGACTTTTAATGTTTCCAATGCAAAACAATAATCCTTCAGGAAAAAGCCCTTTTGGACTAAAAAAAAATTAAAAAAAAAAAAAAACTTTCTTTTTTTAAGTGACACAAAATTATATAAGCTGTAATTCATATTTTAAAAGAAGTGATAATTTTTTAGAATATAAATTTCTAAATAAATTAGAAGCAAATATCTTTTTTATATAAAAGTACTGTATTAGATTTGATGTTTTTAAGAAGATTTTTTTTTTTATTTTCTTGATGTAAAAATGTTTTATTTTTGTGCAGCCTTATGTTACTTTAAAAAAATACAGCTTAATACTATTTTATATTAAATATTTTAATGAGGTTTAACATTAAAAAATATACCTCAATGTTATTTCATCTAAATTTAAAAAATTTCTTTTCTAGGTATATCGTTCACAGCATTCTGAAGGTATTGCTGGAAGAAGTCAAAGAGTTCATCTTCAGTTGTGGGACACTGCTGGGCAAGAAAGGTACATATGAAAATTTTTGTGTAGTCAAAAGGTGTGGCCGTCCTTGCTATTTAATTTCTGTTTTTCCTGGTCTCAGTTTTTTGAATTATGTATATCATATTATACTTAAAACATGATAAACAGTTTTGTTGTATGAACTATTTTACATTTTATGTTAATTGTTCTGTGAAACTATTTTACATTTTAGGTTTTGACATGAATAATTTTAATCCGATTCAGTTGATTTTCTGCTTTATGGCAATATAAGTTTTTCCTCTTTTTTCTGTAAAATTTGTGAAATAAACTGATAAATGTGAAATACATTCTCATTTTAATGCTATTGGATTAGAGTTTCATGAAACAATAAAAACATATGCAGTAGTCACTGTTTTTAAGATGATAACAATTAAATATTATCAAACAATATCCTGTCCATTTGTAAACAGAAACAAGGAATTCTTCATTTATTCTAATTAGCCTGCTGGGCAGTGTAATCAAAATATTAAAGAATTTTTTTATTGCCAACAGATTCAAAGGTGTAATGAAGTTAGCAATTTTTCATGAAGAGATTTTAAGATTGGCATTTGCATGGCACAACATAAATATCTTAATGAATACTGATACTGCATACTAAAGATTTTTTTCTTATAGTAAATACAGTGTTGTTTTTCAGTGATGATGTCAAGGGATTATTAGACTTGTTAAAGGATAATATTCCCCAAACAAGGCTGCTAACTTTTTAAATTTTTATTGGAAGACTTCCACTTTTTCATCAGGTCTCGTAGTCTGGTAGATCATCATATCTCCCAGTTTTAATTTTTAGCCTTAATTAAAAGTCTTTACTAAATATTACTTTATACTAAAAGCCTTTACGAAAGAAAATATTTCCCAGCAATAATAATAAATTATTCAATTAATGAAACTTAAATTATGCAATTCCCGGCCCATAGCGATTTTCAATATAATTTTTCTTATTAAATTTTGTTTGATCTGAATCATCATAATTTATTGTAGACATTGTAGCATATTTTCTGAAAATTCCCCCAATGTTAAATCATTCAACATTTCTATTTAATTTCGTTTTACTTTTTTTGTAGTATTTATTTACTTTTGTTTTATGAATGGTTCATTATTATGTACATCCACATAATAATATTATTTATTGATTTTATTTTAATTTCTGTTAAAAATACTTGGATATATAAAAGCTTTCCTTCGCTATTCAGAATTTTCTCAATGTAAAAGTGTAAGAAAATTACAAAATCAAATTATGCAAACAGCACAAAATTTGGACTAGCTAATAAAATATTAATACATTTTACATCAGAATTACATTATAAATTTACTATAATATTACAAAAATATTACATTATAAATTATTCAGTAACCTGAGTCATGATTATAAATTAAAGTCAGTTTAATTTAATTTATAATCAAAGTCAGTTTGGAATTCTTTTGAAATGGCATCACTGTGCAGCATGAAAACCCCTTAGAAACTCCCAGGTTTTGCAGAAGAACCTCCTACTTTTTTACGTTTATAGGGTGCCAGGTGTGCTAGTCCTTCATAACATATAAATGTAAATGCAAGGGCAATTAGCAAATTTAAAAGATAAATAAATAAAATTACTAGCTTGATGTACTGAATGCATGTCTTGAAACTGAATGTCAGAAATAAAGAACTGTGTAAACATAACTTTTAAATAAATGATCAAACAGATGCAAGAAGAGAATGTCTCTGACAGTTCATATTAGTTACAGAATATGTAGTAGTTGTTGATAAAAATATTAAATTAAAGCTTGGATTAAAAGTGCTGTTGCTGTACAAAAGAAATCCATGAGTGTTATATAGAAAACGTTTTGGAGAAGATGATAAAGAAATTAATCAGAGTTTTCTGCTATATAAAGGCACTTGAAAAATAAATCAGGTTGGGATGGGAGAATTTGTATTTTTGGATGTAAAATAAGTTCCCTGTTTAGAATAAATAAGTTCACTGTGTAGAAATTTGAAGATAATCCAGTATTAATTTTACTCTAAAATGTTAAGGTTACAGAATTCTAGGAGAGATAAATTTAAAAAATAGCTACAAAAATTTGAGGGAAAATTGCATTTCTGTAACACTGCAGCTCTCTTGTATGTGAAATGTTTATTAATTTATTATTTTAAATTTATTTTTTAGATTCAGAAGCCTTACAACTGCATTTTATCGAGATGCCATGGGTTTCATTGTTCTTTTTGATCTCACAAATGAACAATCATTTCTTAACATTCGTAACTGGCTGGAGCAGTTAAAGACTCATGCCTATTGTGACAATCCTGACATTGTAATTTGTGGAAATAAAGCAGACTTGGAAGATATGAGATTCATGAAAGAAGAGCAAATTAGAGAAGAAATAGATAAATATGGGTAAGACATATTTTTGTCCCTAATAATAATTTCAAAACATTGCTTGCCAAATTAACAAGTAAATAAATTTTACTGCTTTTATCTACAGTAAATTAAAACTTTTTTTTTCATTTAGAGGATTGTATTAGCTATAAAAAATTACATGTAAAAGAATTAGAAAGATGTGAAAGATAAACTGCTGTATACTGAGCTATAAGTTATACATGGCAGTGAAGAATAGAGTAAATTAAAAATATTAAACTTTTGCAGTATTGTAAAATTTCTAAAAAGTTATTAGCTAAATTTACAGGCAATTATATTTTATTCTTTTAAAATACTTTAAGCAATACATGCTAATTTAGTATTTGTCATATTTTAATAAGAAACTCAATTAGAATAATAAATAGTACTTTTTGGTCTTACCAGAAGCCAAAGCAACGAGAAAAATGTCATCAGTTTTAAGCACCATAACCCCTCATACCAAAACAAAGTGCTTTTAACTAATGAAACTTATTAGTTAGATAAAAAGAGAGAGGGGGGGGGAACTTATTTTACATCTAAAAATACAAATTCCCCCACAATCACAACTTTTTTTTAATTTTTTTTATTTATTTATTTATTTTTTAGTGTTGTGATTTAGTTTTCGAGTGACCTCAAATTGGCAGTAGAAGCTTCTTGCTGTCTAGAAAATAGAGTAGCTATCACCAGGCTGCACTAAGGGAACATTTGAAACCATTTCACTTTTCCTGCTTCTCTCATTTTTATTAGCTCAGTCAGATTGCTGATCACATGTAACTGTATGCACTTTTCATTGTTTTAAACATGTTAACAAACACACCATTTTATAATTAAATTTTTTGTCACACTATTAAAATGCTTTTTAAATTTATCACAATTAAATTTTAGAAGACTTAGTGGTTTGCAGTAAACATGAAATAAGATACTAATAAATGCCTTTTTAAATAGCGATGATAGGCATTAAGATGTAATTTCAAAGCAATTAGTTATTATTTGCTACTTAAATGTGGATGAATAACTTAAATGAATATAGTCAAATTAAACCTATTTGCATATATAACTTTAATAACTAATACTTTTTTAATAATAAAAAATCATGGTAAATGTAATATAATTTTAATTAGATTTTTATATCAATAAATAGAATTTTTCAAGTTACGTCATACAGTTTTAAAGGGAAGATAGATAGATCACTGTGGAGGTCATGTAATGTAAATACTTTCCTTCATTATCTCCCATGTGATATGTATGTTGTAGAAGCACATGCAATAATTCTGAGGAAATGTTATGAAACTGAAAACTTACACCTTGTTATACTAAGTAAGAAATTAATTATAATAGTAATCATATTCGTAGATTTTATTAATACATTATTTATGCACAGTAATTAACTGAAATGTTTTCACTAAATTAATTGAAATGTTTTCAGATTAAGCTTTATTTATTTTTTTTAATAAAAGGTTAAATAAAAACAAAAATGTTTAGCTGCTTCATAAGTATTTTATAAGCAGAAAATTGAAAAGAAAATCTATTACGTAGGCTAAATGTATGCCTAAAACTGAAGCACAATAAAATCTAAAAAGTTTCAGATTTTAAATTACCTCCAAAGGGGCATTTTTTAAAAATTTTGTGCATTACCTTTATTTATTAAATATCATGTTCTACGAACTCAGACCATAAAATTCAGTTCAGCAGCAATATTGCAAAATAATTTTAGAATGAGCATATCGTTAGAAATTTCAGATACAGAGTCTCGTGCGCTGGAGATAAAAATGTTTTTTTTTTCGTACAGTGTAGCCGCCTTTGCTCACTTTGAAATAATTTAGTTTGTTAATCAAAAATTCGTTGAAGTGTTACAAAATATGAAATCGATAATAAAACAAATTCCAAATTTGGGCTTCCACCTGCCCATATTCTATTAAAGATTATGTTGTTCAAATTTTGATGGCTCTAGGTACTGTCGTTTTGTTACAATGCGAGAAACATACATACATTCATGCAGATTCTTCATTATTTAATTTCTTTAAATATGGTACAGGGCTCTAATATTTGGTGGCAACAGTTTGAAAAGTGAACCGACATTTAAAGTTTTCAACGCAAAATGCCAAAATGAAATTAATAGTTCCTTCTGGGCTAACATCCTTTGGGCTAATAAACCAAATTAATTAACTAATATAAAAATTAAACAAATTAAAACTTAAAAAAACATCTTTTAAAATATTGACAGAATCAAAGCATTCCTTTGGTAGACCAAGAATATGTCTATTATTTATTTTTATTATTAACATTTCTTCTTTGGTATTTTCAAAAACTTGATTATACCTGACTAATAATTTTAAAAATTATTCCCCTTTAAGCAGAAATAATTTGTTAAGCATGTGTCTTATTTTTTTTCTAAATGAAAATTTTACAACACCTCTTTACACCAATATATAATATATATACACATATATATATATACACTTTTGATTTTTAGTGATTTCCTTGCTTTCTTGGGCAAAGAAATATAAAAATGAAATTTTAAAAAGCTTTTCTGTATAATCTAAAAAATTGTTTAAATAAATTAGTAAAAAATAAAATTTTCAAAATTAATTTTAAGTTAAGTAATAGTAATGAAAAAATTAAAAGGAACTATTTAAACAATATTTGACTATACTTTCTTATAAAAATCCTAATTTTAAACAGAATTAATTCTAGAAATTAGTTTAGAAAGGTACATTCCGAAACTGTTTGTGAACCTAGCAAGACAACGATGTTCTACTTTGTAATATAATTTCAAGAAACTAGAAACATTCACCATAAATAAAGTGGCCACCTGTCTCTTCTGAATTTGGACAAAATGGATGAAATCAGAAATAAAATATTTCAACTATGAACAAAAATGTGGGGAAGATGGCACTGCAAGGAATTTTTTGTGTTATAAAGAAATATTCTGACAAAAATTCATCCTGCTTCGATGAATTTGCTGCTCTACCATGCCTCAAACGAGCAGTTGCAAAAGTTAACAACAGTTTAGGGCTGTCATCAGTTGAAACAAATTGCCATTATTATTAATTTTGCACTTTCCAAAATTTGTGTGTCAATAAATACGTAAAAAGTTTGGTGTATGCAACATTTGATCATGTATTATCTTGCATGCTGCAAGCAATAAATTATTATTGCATGCAAATCAAATTTGTTTAATCTTGGAAAATTTTGACTGAAAAATTTTTTTGCTTATTTATTTATGTTATACTTTTTCCCCCCTCTCATTTATTCTAAGATATAGGGTATTCAGAAAAGTGCTAGTTTTTGGCTTTCTGTTCTGAAATACCCAGTAGCTTACTTCTCTTAACAGAGCATCTTAAAATGAGGATTGCATTGGATTATGACTATTAGCCTAATGGAAATACTGTTGTAGGAACTTTCTAAGAAAACTCATTCATATTCATGTTACATATGAAGAAAAACAAAAAAATAACTACATAGCCAGCTTATTTGATGGGGTTAGAACATGGATTGCAATGGCAATATTCTGCAGCTTTGTTTGGCAGCTATTGGTGGACACCTTAAAATTAGCTGGAGAATTGTATAATACCTATTTTAACATAGAAAAGGTTCTGTAAAAGTAAAATGTAAATTATTTATTTGATTTTTCTTTAAATGAAACTTCTAGTAAAATGTTCATTATACTTATTATGTAGTTAAGAAATAAAAAATTGCATACATCAAGAGGCTAATTGCAAATTCACCAGGAAATGCTGTTTGGTTTTAAGATAAGATGATTAATCATCAAAATGAAGTAGCATTAATTTTTTATGTATTGTCAAGAGTCCTGAATATATATCAAAATTATCTTCTAAAGATGGTATGAAGTTAGTAAACTCATTATGATATACATCCACAGATTTTGAACAAACGCGTAGAAATTCTATGGGAAATATTAGAACATACTTTTTCTAAAGGTGTCAACATTTAATGTTAAAATGAAATTTTGTCATTAACATGGAAATTACAAAGCTATATTTGTAAATTTATCACTTTTTTTCTTCCTAAGTATCATGGAACTGTTTTATATCAGCAATACAGAATGCCAAAAATTAAATTTAAAGCAAACTCAATATTTTCTGTTTTCATTTTAATCAATTTTTTTCCCTCCCCCTGCTTTATTTGCTATTTCTCTGCATTGAAGCATATCTTTTCTAATTAAGGAAAAACAGTTTTAAATCTCAAGGTTTTTGATAATTTTGCATTTGCTTATAGGCTTCCTTATTTTGAAACCAGTGCAGTAACTGGTCAGAATGTCACTAAAGCGTTTGATACATTGTTGGACATGGTCATGCTAAGAATACAGAAAACTGTTGATGGCAGTACACTGCCTGGACGAAGACATGGAGCTCCTGGGATGCAGCTGGAAGGAAAGGGTTTTTGTTCACAGCCAAAATCTTGTAGGTGCTGACACTGAAATCTAGTCAAAATGTTAAATTTGTGTAGTGGTTTTTGTGTGGTTTATCATTTTTATTGTGTGTACAAGACTAGGTATGCTTCATGTTTTTAAACTACTATGAAGGAAATATACAATCATATTCCAGATGCACAGAGATAATGATTATTTGCTTATATTTGATTACAATAAATGAACAGGGAAAAAATATCTATATTTTTTATTGTGAACTTTTTACATATCTATATATTTTTAATACTGATAACAAAAACTGTGTAAAGTTCGATGATATAAATGTGCATTTAATAAACTTCTGATAAAATGTCATAAATAAGTTGCTAAAAATTTAAAGCAAAATTGATATTTATGCATTTATTTAAATAGCGACTTTTTTAGCTTTTTAATTTTATCAAATTGTTTGTGTGTTTGTCTCTGAAAATATTAATTTATAATCTCAAAAATAATAATATGAATTTGAAATATATTAAGTACCTGATACTGTTAATAAATATTATATACTTACATTTTGAGTAATTGAAAATTTGAGTTAATGAGAAAATTTATTCTGAATTTAATATGTAGAGGCTTTTCCTGTATCTTGCAAAAGTTAAATAGTCCAAAACCTAACAAAATATAAAGCGAATTGTCACTATGCCTGAAAGTAATTACAAAGACTTGGAAAGGTTTAAAATAAAAATTTATTTAAACATAAACTTCGAAAATAAATTCACACTTTTGTGCTAACAATGTCAACCACAGCTTGTGGCAATGGTACTAAAGTAACAGTCAAATTCCAGTTTAAAATATAGAAAAGTAGTCAAAGACTGCACAATTAAGTTTAAATCTAAGCTGGCTTAGAACTTCTAACCAGTGTATCAAATTCAAATGTCAGCAGCAATAATGCAAAGCCGAATAATTTCGAACTTTTCAGAGCTGGCACAAAATAACGTAATGTGCCAGTGAAAGGCAGAAACACTTTTTGTCTTATAAAATCTTAGCTTAAATACTACCTAACTGGTTTGCATTTTGGTTTAGAAAGGGGAAAGAGAAGTAAAGGCTGAAATCATAAATTATAAGTAGTAGTAACTGTACATAAATCCATCAATGGAAAATTTCAGATTATTGGAGTTTGAGTAATCAAAATTCTACTAATATTACAATTTAATAAACAACATTTTAAAATTTACCACAGAATTACTATGTTCTAAAAATACTCATTTTACGAAAACTGTTATGAAATTGGATATATAAGCTGTAATTTAGGAAAATTAGAATTTACAATCTAAATTTTTAAAGGAATAACTTAACATGTATAAAAATGTGAATTATTAAATATTCCACAATAAAAATTTATTTATCTTTTATTTTTAGCTTTCATTGTGCATAGATTTCTTTAAATCTGCTATTTTAGTAAAATTATTTTGTAAATTTTACTTTTGATTTTTAAATTACTGTATCAAATTTCTCAAAACACGGATAGGACTTGTGCTTGTTTTTTCTTTTGAAATAATTTTTTGAAGTTTGTATATAATTTTCAATAAAGCCAGTTATTTATATGACTTTCAGGATTGAGTATCATCTGAAATTTTCACATTAGGTAATGAGAAAAATATGTATAGTGTTTATATTACATTTAATCCTATATCATATACCAATAATATAGTAGTTAAGAAATTTTTTAAAATACCCCCAATCTGAACAGAAGTTTAAACTATCAGTAGATCAACAGAAATACTGTCAATAGAAAGCTTGGAAAAATTACAAAAAATAATCCTTAGTTATTCAATAGGAGTAAAAATATCTTTAAAATTGTTTGAAAATTACATGCTTGTTATAAAAACGCTTGCTCATTTTCCATTTGCATACTTTTAAACTTTAGTCTTGTACCAGCCGGTTTACTTTTATTTTCTTGATATGTTAAATTTTGTAGCCATAATTTATTGCATTGTTTCAGTAACTATTTTTGTCTTAATTGTATGATAATGAGATATGAATAAAATTTTAGACCGTTTTTTTAACATAGTTAAACCAAATTATAATTACAAAAATAATAACTTTTAAGCAGGCTTATGTTTATATAATTATTCATGGAGTGTAAAACATAACAGGCATTGCACAACTTAATATACAAAGTGAATCTGAGGCCAACTATCTTAATATTTAAAAGTTTATAATATTATACTAAAATTCAGATAATAGAAATCTGTTTTCATTTGTTATGAATCAGCCATATATGAGCTGGATTTTCCATACAATTGTTTTCATATAAATATTAATTATTCTGATATAATTTGTGCAAAATTGGAAGGATTGCTGTATTGAACATTTTATTGTATCTGTCCCAAATAGTAAATTGTTGTATGAGGATGTTCATAAATAAAAAATTTCCATCTCATAACTGTAATGCCTCAGAGGTTCATTATATTTAAAAGAAATTACTACCAGCATTTGTATCTCATTCCCCAATCAATTTAAACCTTCAGTTAATGTGATTACTTTCATACATTCACTTAAGTATAGAAAATTACCTCAGAGATACACTGTACTGACTGAATAGAAAAATGTACTCTTTTGGGGTGTAAATTTATTATATGCTGCATAGAAAAGTCCATTAAAGCCGTCATTGTGTAACCATATGACTAAACAAATTATTCATGTGATAATTTTTCAGAGGATTATGGGTGAAAAAAAGATTGCTCGGGGAGATTTGGCAATTTTCCATCTTCTGATTTTTATTTTCAACACCCTGGCAACATGACTTTGTTGTGCAATTAGATGATCCTTTTTTTTTTTTTTCAGAAGCTATCCAAATATTTTTAGTTAAACTGGGCAAATATTCTGTATTGTTTTCTGCAGTGCCCTTTAGCAAGAGGGGGAAAAAAAATTGCACATTAATCTTCTATGGATGAATTAAAGTTGCAGTGCTGGAAAGCTCTGCAACTAAATACAGTTATATGTAGTATTTAATTAAATGTGCATTATACATTCCAAATACAGTTCTTTGTACAATCAGTACCTTACTAATCACATAGTTCAATCACATCATTTACAGACACTTATCCCTGGATATGGCACTTGTAGAATAATGACCTCACAAACTAATTGAATTTTTTTAATAATTTAAGGCGATGATAAGTTGGGAAGCTGATAGTGTGCAGAATTAGTATGTAGAAAGCTAATGTACCAAAATTATTAGTACTGTTACTAAATTATTAAATACATGTTCATTCCCCCCTGGCAACTTATTTTTGAAAAAACTTATTAAATCTGAGCCTTTAAATCTCTCTTTTCTATAAGTAATGTTTAAGTTAAAGACATAACACAAACTGTGTTCTTTAATAATCAAATGTTTATGTTAGTAAAGAAATGGAAATCATAAAAACCACAATGTTTAAAACACATTTTTCATTTAGTGTATGCCATTTAATTTGGTTTATAAATGTATTTATATAAATAATTTACAATAAATATATCTCAAAATAGATATCCTGTTATTAAAATATGTGCAATGTTGAGTTTTCATTCATATGATTATTTTGACTATTTTTTATTTTGTAATACATAAATTATTTTTAAACTTATAACTATATTTTTTTTTATGTATTCTATAGCTTTAATTGTAAATCCTGTTTATAAATTCATTATTGTTTTAAAAGTATGTTGCATATCTATATTATGATCTCAACACTTTTAATTAATTAAATACTTGTTTGAATTCTGATATACCAAAATGTTTTATACTTTAATTTGGGTAATTTTGAAGTGGAGGAAGAATTCTTTCATATTTTTTCATTTTGCTTGCATTTGTTATTTTCATCTTCTTATATAATGAGTTAATATTAAGTTAGCATGTAGTAAAATCTGTGTTGGTGAAATACTAAATATGCTTGTCAATGTTTGCTTTGTTATCCAAAAAATTCAGATTTCCAGATATGGAGATTACACATTATTCAATAACACATATACAGTTACACTCATACAGTCATTCAAAAACTTGCATGGAAAGTTTTTCTTCTCAAAAAACCTTTACTCCAAAAAATTTTTATACTCAGCCTATTATTATGTATTGAAGGGTAAACCATGTGTAAAGAATAATAAAAAAAAATAATAATGCTACCAGTAAATGTGTCATACATCAAATTCAAAATTCTTATATACCTGTTGAATAGTTTCCTTTAAAATGGCAGGAAGCATGTGAATTCAGCAGTCAATTTTAATATTTAATTTTAAATATAATCTGAAAGAAATTTTTTATCATTACAAATTACACTTATTCATACTGTTTAACCTATATACAAAAGCAGTTCTTGTTTTCCATTTATGTATCTGGTAAATTATTAGTTTAATTTTTTTTGTTAGTTACTGTTATTTGAAATGTTTTTTTCCTCCAAAATGAAACATATTCAATTTATCATTATTCCTTTCTAAAAATCAGGGTGCAGTATTATATGAGCATGTACAATATGTCTGAAGTTGCCTTGTTCTATTTATTGTTTTATTGCTTTTAAGTAAACATTTATTATTTTTTTAGGGGGGGGACTTGTTAATGTGAAGTATTTATTGAAAGACAAATTATATATATGTACAGTAAATGTTTATGACACAGATATTTGCACATTTTTTCACTTATCTAAAATATATGGCTTATAAATGTGATTTTAGCTATGTAATGCATTTTTTATAAAATATGTGTAAATGTCAAAAAGCCTGTAAAAGGCAAATCTGTTAAATAAGCACTGTTTTCCCAGGTTTAAAAAAGTTATTCAAATGTCCTCTTTCGAGGCATATTTGAGGCATAAAAAGTGAATTAAAAATTTTCTAAAATGAAGTATTTTGAATCAAATTAATATAAATCTGTAATATACTATTTATAAACATTGTCTGCACAAGGCTTGTTTTTTACATTTACAAAAGCTAAAATTAAAATGCAGAAATTTTTATATGAAAAATTACAAAGTGTAAAATATTTGTCGAAAATATATTGTTGGATATAATATTTAGCTGTTTTGTATAAAATTATATGTGTTATAAGAATTTATACACACACACACACACATATATATGTAAAGTTACTTACATAAATAAATCTGCTACTTCCAGAGACAAAAAAAAATTGTGTAATCATATGTGAAAAATAAAATACATGAAAAATACAATGGAAATAAAAACAAAACTAGTATTGCATTTTTAAAATTTACTTTTCATATATATATATATATATATATAAGATTTTGTAATATGTTGT
>KK113947.1:96541-114332 GCA_000611955.2 Stegodyphus mimosarum
ATAATTCTGTTGCTAGAATTAGAATTAGCACAAAATATTAATTGAGATGTATTATTTATTACAAATTTCGATCTGAAAATTTTCTTTCTGAACTATTTTTAAATTTATTAACTATTTATACTGTCATGCTACATAGCAATTCATTGTACTTTTTCTGATATGGCAATATACATAGGTATGTGTCATTTATGCGTATTTGATAATCTGTGATTTTTACAAAAACATAAAAAGTAACAATGTTATTATAAATTTTTTATTATTTAGATATAATTATGTAAGGAGGGGGAATGCATTTCTAATGATTATCAGTCAGTTTAATTTTTTTCTTTCTTCATATAATTTGTATCTAATATTCAGCTTCAAGTTACCTGATAAAATTTTATTAAGAGAGATTATTTTGAAAAATTTCATCTTTATTAAACATTAAATTATATGGATTGTGAAAGGGTATTAAAATTAGGATTTGTTTAATTTATATCTTATAATATATCGTCCCTTTTGCAGATATATACAATTAAAATAGATCAGTAAGAATAAGTAACTAAAGCTGCAATATACTAGTCAATTTGGCACCAGCCATATGAAATTTTTAAAGTATTCTTATTTATTAAAAAATGCTTCTTGAAAAGCTTCTTTCATTTGTCAATGGAAAGTTAGCAAAATAATAATATAAAAATCTTAAATATTTAAAAAATGATCATATTTTTAGTATGATATATTGATTTATATATGTAACTTAATTTTTATTTTGTGTAAAAATCTGTAGTCTTTATATACACTTGCTTCCAAAAAATTATTAATTACTCTGTAAAAGAGTAATTATTAGTAAGCACAAAGGCCATATTGCTGTTGCAATGATAATTGTCTAATACCTGTTGTCATACTTCAATATTAGTGAAATAGCTTTCAAATTGGATTTTTCTTCTGTTTTTCCTGCCATACGGATTAGAATGAAATGTTATTTTGGCCTTTTGTGTTTAGACAACATATATAATTTCTGGTTGCCAATTTCTGATTCCTGTATGTATGTTGTGAATTATGGCATATCTTTTAGCAAATTTTATGAATGTATTTATAGTCAAAAAATATTTATTATATTTGCCTTAAAATTTTTTTGAAATGTATAGGCAGTAAATTGTAAGTTATATCATATCATGAGAAAATTATTATTTTATTACTTTTTTTTTTGTACTCAAGTATGATTGACATCTAGACAGTAAATTCTTTTTCTTAAAGAAAAATGAAATAGGTTCTGTTATATAACATTAAGATTTTCACCTGTAATAAGATCTTAGTGGCATCGAAAGACACTAAGATCTAATGTAACTCGTTTTATTTGCTTTTATCATGTTTTATAAATGTTTTTATTGTTATTGAAAATCAGAATGTAGGAGCTAAAATATTTGGTTCTTTAAATTAAAAAAAAAAATCCAGATTCCATGAGTATTTAAACAGTTTTGTTTTTGAAAAACATTTTTTTTTAAATAATTCTAGTCAGCATTTTAGTTTTGAAAAGAAAAGTTGTGTATTGTACAAAAAAGAATTATATTTCCTGTTTTTTGTTCCATTAAATTTTTATAAATGGAAAATGGAAAAAAAGATGTCCAATATTTAAAGCTGGTGCTATATATTAAATGGATTTGGATAAATTAGTTTTGTTTGCACTGTTAAGATTGAAACAACAGTCTTGCCTTTTATTTTGTACTTCAAGTAAATTTCTTCTCAGTTATACATAGAGTTCTTTCATTTTTGTGTAATTTAGTATTTCAGTGCTTTAAAGAATAGATTTTTTTTATGCTTAGTTCCTTATTTGAAATATTAAACTCTAAAAAAACCTGTGTACTAGTCAGTTCCTTTGTAATTGTTAAATATACTTGTGTTTAATGATTTTCAATCTCTTTTTTTGATAAAAATAATATTTTTTATTTTTCTAGAGCCACATCAACGTAAATATTTTTAAATGAATTTTAATGTAAAGCAATTAAAATTTAACTTTGCTGTGTGTCTTATGAGTAATTTATATTTCAGAAAATGCAATACGTATTTTGCCAAATGTCAATTTATAACAGAATGCATTTATTCCTTGTATGAGACCTTTGTTATTTTGATGAAATAAATATGCCATTCTGGTGTTTTATTAATGACCTTAATCATTTCGTGTTTACAAATGAACATAAACAAAGCCAAAAAAAATACTGATTCTAAAAATGAATCTAGGCTGACATATCATACATTAATCAACATCAGCCACTCTTGCATGATATTCAAAGGAAATGATAATAATAACAACAATAATGAATAAGTATGTTTGGTTCATGAGGTGCTTTTCTTTAAAATTGTTCAAACTGTATGTTAAAATGTAAAACATGCAATGGATAATGTAACATGTAAGACTTCAAGAAGCGAAGCTTGGCTGGAAAGATAAAGTTACATGGGAAGGTCCGTTTAGCATTGAAGTAAATGGCTATCTCACCAAATCGGCATGAAAGCACTAAGCTGGCGAAGGTTTGGTCCAGTTCATCTATAACTGTAGTTTGTCTATTCCTGTGCTACTGTAACTTTATATGATTTCCAGCAATTTTAAGAAATCGAAAGTACTGGAAATATCTCTGTCGTTGGGGAGGGGAGGAAAACTATAGTAAGAATATCAGTAACACAAATTCTCAGTTTTTAGTTCATAGTTGAGTTTGGAATATTCAGAGATCTCCTTGGGAGCTTTGCTCTATAGATGCTCTTTGCAATGAGTTGTGTTTAACACTGTTAGTAGTTCGAAGTGGTAGCTATTGATTTTGCCCTGCCCTACTGAGAAGAGCTGTACAAGTACTTTTGTGGAAAGTTCTGAACCTGTAAAGTGTTTGATTTGCAAAAATAAATTTTATCAAGCTGTCATTAGTTCTGTATGCATTCAATCCATTACGAGCTCGCACGTAGCAATATGAAAACAAATCCGAATGATTAAGAATTTCATAAATGATTCATTAAAATTGTTCCAATTGTATAAGACAAAAGTAGTGGCTCTTAAAAGGGCTTTTTTATGAGTCATTCAGCCATGTATACAGAATGAACGTCGCATAGCATGGCCAAATTCTAGTCGCCACTTTTATTAAAGGATCACCATTGTGCTTTTGTATGATTACAGGGAAATGTTTGCGGTGTGGTACTCTGTATGTTGTGCAGAATCTTTAGCTTCAAAATTCTTTGTTATGTTTCAGTTGTTTGAGTACTGGCGAAGTCTTTTGTGAGTTATAGTTGGAAGATTATAGAATAAAATCTTAAAAGCAGTAGGTTATACACTACAAGAATGCCAAAATATCTGGCTACCACCACCCGAGCCGTAAAGTTCCTGAACGCCGGTAGTTTGATCCAGGGCGGTATGTCGATACGAACCAGTTTTCCTTAAAATGTCCTCCTCGAGGCAGCCCATTCTTAGGCGGATACCATTGAATGCGTCTCCTTAATTAAAAAAAAAATCTGATGCGGGCAGCATATAACTTCCTTGTACGGAATATTAAATTCTGCATTCATTTAAACTTATTTCCTCGAAATTCATTAGAGATGTATTTCTCATTTCATTAAATCAGTTCTCACTTCGCAGCAAAGCAAAAATACATACCTCAAAATATCTTTATTAAAAACTGAAAAATAAAGAAATAAAAAAAATCGGAAAGTTCTTAGATTTTATGTTACGCCTTGAGGGGCTTTTTTTTTTTACGTTTTGTATGTTACCTTTATTTATTAGCATGTTATTCACACTTCAACCATAAAATTTTATTCGACAGCAATATCCCAAAAAAATAATGTTATACCACACTAAAGAATAAACGTGATTCTCGCATGAAGGCCATGTTGTCCAAGTTTTTCTTACTTTTATTCACAACATATCTCATACATAAACACATTAGACTGAAATATAATCCAAGTATAATTAATCATGTAATCCGAGAAAAAGAATAAACTAACTTAGTAAGCAAATAATATCCGTTACATTCCGAATTCTAAGTATTTGGTTACATAAACATTTATCGCGAGGCCTGCCAAGCGCAGGATCGCCAGAAATCACATGATCATTTTATTTTCAACAATTTCAAAAGTGTATCGACATAAAATGACAAAATGAAATTAATAGCCCTTTTTTAAAGATCGCCGCTTTGGGCTAAAGCAAAAACGAGCAATTAGGCCAGCGGGCAAGGAAGCAGATTTTTCGGTGCGCAAAACTAAAAGTTTCCTTTTGGTTTCTCTCTGCAAAAAGACACTGAAGGTACAGAAAGACTAAATTTATTATTCTGCTAAGTTTAGGAGTTCCTACATTCCAGAAGAATAGTTTGGCTTCCGTCATCTTCCTAGTACTAATCACCAGCTGCTTCGTGTCATCAACTATATTACTGATGGTTTCAATTGTAAGTTCCCAACTGGAGCCATTTTCCTAGATATTGCGAAAGCTTTTGATAGGATCTCGCACCGGGGACTTATTTACAAACTTATCAAGTTGAACTTCCCCGATCATTGTATATAAGACTTATTGCTTCCTATCTCCAAGACAGGAGCTTTGTAGTGAAAATTGGTAATTCTGTTTCTACCACGAAAAACATTTTCGCTGGAATGCCCCAAGGATCAGTACTCTCACCATATTTATAGAACATTTACACTTACGATATTCCTAAATACCCTCAAATTACCATAGCTCTTTTCTCAGATGATACTACAGTTATGACCCAAACTTCTACAGTTACTGTTGTCCAGCTTCTTCGTCAACAATACCTCAATCATCTAGAAAAATGGCTCACTTTTTGGAGGATTGCAGTTAATACTGAAAAATCAAAAGCAATTATTTTTCGTAAAGGACAAACAAATTTCACTTCACCAAGACCTCTTCTATTTGATGTAGAAATCGACTGGGTCGACGAAGTCGAATATCTAAGAGTCATTCTAGATATAAAATTGACTTGTCGGAAACAACTCAGGGAAACTAATATATAAAAATATAAAAAAGCTGTGCTCACTAAGCCGCGTAACAGAGTGGGTATATATATATATTCTTTTGGTAGGGCTTATTGCAACCAAAAAGGGAGGTGCACAACTACATGGTATAGGAGTCCTATATACAAAATTTCAACTTTCTGAGGCTTATCGTTTTTGAGTTATGCGATATACATACATGCGTACATACGTAGAGACGCCACGAGTAAATCTCTTCTGAATCCATTTTAAATATTTTATAATTCGCTTTGGGGAAACGTCTTTATTTTCTTCTTACGTACAGGTGTCCCGCAAATGCGATTAAAATGGATATTTTCGTTGAAATATGATACCCAGAATTTTTCGTGATTACCTTTACTTCGTACAAGGAAGTAAAAAGTTTTTTTTTTTATGATAAATTTTATTTTATCACTGATAATTAAAGCTGTAAAAGGAGAAAAATAATTTATCATATACATCATTAATAATTTACCATTTATCATCAAGCAGGGATTCTCAATAAAGAGAGAACGCCCCTTCGAGCGGAATTTCGTTTTCAGCTGCCAACTCAAAAATCTCGATGGTTTTGAGATGGCAGTAATTAGTTTATGATCATTGGCCTGTTTGGTTATATTTTCCATTGCATCTTGCGTCCAAGTCTCGCGTGGTGCTTAGTAACATGACAAAAGTCATGGACATAAAACAGAAATTCTGTGTGAGGTTTTGCAGTAAAGCGATCCAACGTTGTGTCCTCAGCTTCAATCCATAAAAGCGGAGGTACTGTTGAAGCGGATGCACCGACTTTGGCGCCGACCATGTACATGTTACACATATTTTCGAAGCGCAGTGAAAACGGGCTTATATAGCTAGCCTTTTTATTGTGTTGCTTCGGTGTTGCGATGTTGGCTTCGTAATATCTGTGTTAAACGAATCCGTTTAAATGAAATAAACGTCGGTGTGGGATGATTCACTCACACTTGTTTTTCTTCGGTAAGTAAATAAATAAAGTGCATTGTTTTTATTGATAATGTAAAATATTTATTTTTATATTAGCATGACATAATTAACTAATTATTAATTAACTAACATATGTGTTGGCCCAAGTACATAGGCCATTCCTGCATTTTTGAACGAGTTTTAGAGAAAATAGGGAAAAAAATGTCATTTAAAATAAAACTTTCTGTATATGATCATGCTGTATTAAAGCTGTTCTACAAGAAGATAATTAAATAAATAGTCCTGATATCATTGTAAAAAGAATTGCACATGTTATTAGGTTTTCGGAGGGGTATGCGAAAATTAGGTATGCTCCTGGCGCGAAACGGACCATGGATCTTCCGTTTATAGTCTGTATATTTATAACGAATACACCGCAAAGGCCCACTCTAGAGAATTACATTCCCCAGCTTGAAGGTGACTGAGGAAAAAGGACATGACCCTATCAGCGAAAACCAAGTAGTACTGCATCCCATATTTTATATTTTAGTTTAGATGCCACTGTACGGTAAGTGGGAGCTCAATGAATCTTAAACTTACGCACTTGTATACCATATTGGTCTAGGATCTCTTTGTCAGTTTTTTATATAGTTCCTCTTGTCTTTACTGTAATATTTAATATAGTGTTCCGTTAAGAATCGGATTGCAGCATAGTAAAAAGGGATTCGCAGTCAGTATATCATTTTTGTACGCCGTCCTTTCAAATCCTCATTATCGCTGTACCGAAAAAGAGCAAAGTGCTCTATCAGATTTTGAATCAAAAAGAATTTATTTAAGACCAGGTCTAGTGAATATGGTGGGTGGGAAAGAAGTTAAAATCCACGTTGCTAAATAGTAATTTTGGAAATCGAAGCTTTATGTGCTGAAACTTAATCATGCACAAACACTATTCTGCTGGGCTTATCCTATTATTTTATCTTTATGGCTACAGGAGTTGAGTCAACAGTTAGCCTAATAAATAACTTATATTGCGGTATTATGTGATATATAGTCAATAAGAGTAAGTAAATTAACCATTTACAGAGGAAGAGTCATCATTTGCAGAGAGTCTTTTTCTGCAAAATGGTGCCCAAAATCTTTTGGAAGATTTCTTAATCCAAAGCTTTCTTAATCCAAGCGTGGGGTTGGTGTGATCTATTGAATTGCAACACACGTTTCGTTTCTGGCTCATAAAGATAAAGCCACATTACAGCATTTCTCACAAGCTTTGAATAAAACGTCTTATTGGCTATTTCGAGGTAAGCAGAGAGCAGTTCTTGAGAACATTAGACACAATGTTATTTCTTCACCTCTAATATCAACATTCTGATTACCCATGTGGAGCAGACCTTTCAACATCTCCAGCTTTCCGAGTAGGACTTTTTCCCATTATTCAGCGTTGATGTCAGTTTAAGTAGTAAATCTGAGAAACTCTTTCTTGTCTATTTTCTACTGAATATTCCTCGACTAGACATATTTTTTCAGTGGTAACACCCTCATTCCGACTTGATTTGGTATCGCGTTCGAATGATGCTCTCTTCTGACTAAATAAGGTTGTAGATTACCATTTGATGGTAATGTAGGTGCTGTATCGTTATAGATTGCAACCACGTATTCATGAATATTTATTGATACTATAACTTTTTATATTGTGGTGTTATCCTTAATCTGTTAAATGTTAAATATTCCAAATCCCCTAACAGATGTGCAGCGAATTATGTCAATGTCTGAAAGTAATTACAGAGTGAGAAAAGGTCTAAATAAATCTTTTTATTTAAACAGAACTTAGAACATAAATGCAATTTCTTGTACTAACAAAATTCACCACAGCTCGTGACGATGCAACTAAATAATAGGTAACAGGTGGAAGCAGGTCCGGACATCCAGGTGGCTTGCATGGACTAATAGAGTATCGTTCGGATCCCGCAACTATCTAAAACTACAGTCCGAAATCAAGACAATACATGGCCATACAAAGCCATGTTATCAGATTTTTCTGCATGCGGAATTAAACATTCTCCTGATTACATTGCATGTTAATACACTGCTATGCATATTCATTACACTATACATTTTATAATACACATTGCATTGATCATTGCACTGTACTTAAGTCGCATTTACAAAACTCATTGCTACACTTAACACACTATATATTCTATGCAACATATTATGCTGAACATTACGCTTTGACAATTCAACATAGATTCTGAATAATATAATTGATTATATAAGACATAACTTGATTAAATGTACTCATTACAAATATATGTAATTAAACCATTAACATTTGAATAATATTATTTCATATTTACATTTGTTTTGCGTGTTCCCAGCCTAATGTTACTCTGCGCAGTGACTCAAGATGGACTTCTTGCAGAAGCCACTGCAAACCAGTGTACATTAATGCTCTAAATATCTGCGAGTTGAAGTCTATTATTGCGGGGACTGCATAAATCGAGTCCTAATACTTAAAGTTTGTTCATAATGCTTTTGTGCTTCCTGAGCCGAGACGAGTGCTTAATGGGGTAGCGTTTATACGTAGTGTCAGTATCAGGAAGCCTCATGTGCCATTCCTTCGCGAGAGAGCAAGACGTAACATAATAGTCAGAAGTACCTACTTCCTCACAGACACAACAGTGTCAGTTGTTGCTATTGCCTTTTTACAGAAATATTGGGGAAACGGCCCGTGGCCTGCGACGAAGCGGGAAAGAAAAAGGGTTGAGTCGAGCTTGGAAAACTCTATGGACGAAGTCATGTATTCTACGGGCTTGAGATACAGAGTCCCATTCCTCTTGCCGATGTTGCTGAGTTTTAATCCGGCCGACTCGCTTCAGATAAGACTTGGGAAGCGGAATCTGGACATCCTGCGCACCAATATTCTTTGCAGCTTCCTTTGCAAGGGCGTCTACATCCTCACTGCCCCTGTGCCCAGCGTGTGCTTTAAACCATAAAATCTGTATATTGCAGTTATGCGCATTTTCTTTGAGCAGGCGTTGTATATCTGCTATGATCGGCGATGGATGGAGCGGATCACGAAGAGCAAAGATTGCTGACTGACTATATAAGAAAATTCAAACTTCAATCATAGCTTATGTTACAGCTTGGCGCAAGGCTACTACTTCTGCCTCGAATACAGATATGTTAATTCCGAAATCCAACTAAATAACAATCAAATTCAACTTAAAACGTGTACTAGTAGTCAAAGATTACGCAATTTAAACTTTAACGTAGGCTGCCTCAGTCACTCTACCGGCTTACCAAAGTCATATCAGAACGGCAGCGATAACGCAAGCCGAATAATTACAGCTTATTACAGCTGGCAGGAACTAAACGCAACATGACTGCTCAGGCGAGAAACACGCTTTGTCTTACAATACAACAACCTCAGTTTAAATACTAACTAATCTGACTAAGCTTGAAGAAGTTATAGGAAAGGTTAAAATAATAAACAACTATTTAATTTAAATAACAACCATGTAATGTACCGCACAAAAATTTAAATAATCGCAACAAAGGTTTTTAATGAACTTAAAAATCTACGCATGAATCAACTTTTAAAAGTACGGGTTTAAGGGTCTAAAACTAAATTAAAATTTTTACTGAAGATTTGGTTTTCCTGGACAACATTTCATGTCATCACTACACTATTTGAATCTATCTCCTTCCAGGACTGTGGAAGCAAAAATATTCTTTATGCATTTCACTTTGTCATTTTAACCTCATCAAAATTTTTTGCATTGTACACTTTATCTACAATTAATTCCTTACCTCTTCTCTAATTTCTCACACTTTATCTACAATTAATTCCTTACCTGCCAGTAAAGGTACGCAAGTGCGTATGCAAATGTAGAAAGTATTCACAGCTACCTCCCACTCGAAATCCTATATGTTAATAATTTAGACGCACTAGACTCAACGAACACCTTATTTCAAGACTATTTTATGCTAAACTTAATATTTCATGATAACTTTGGTGTTGGACGGAGAACTTAACTTTTAACTATTTACGTTCACTACTTTAGTTTTTTACTTTAATTTAACTTAGTATCATTTGCTAGCTTGCACTTTACACTTGACATTGACAACACCAGAAAACTTAACTTTTAGAAAACTGTTAAGAGAATGTACTTCAGCAACAAATTCATTTACGTTCAAACGATTACTCAGTTTACATTTTACATCACAACGTACACAGTTGCTGACATCTGTTCCACAAATGTCCCCAAATTTTCTCAAAACAAAACTTTTGGACTAAAATCACAATATATTGCTTATATATGTGTTTAAAAAAACAATCTTTCAAATATCTGCATAATCTAAATTGGAAAAGGTTTTTTTCTGCATAAAAATCTGAAGTGTCGTCACTCGGGGCAAATTCAACATAAAGAGTAACTGCTGTACTTAAACTAAAACTGAGTACATGAAAAAAAAAAGTCACTTGTCTTGTGCTTCAGTAATATTCCTGCATTCTTTTCTTCTAAAATTCCTGGCAGGGAGGGAAAGAAGTAGCTGTATAATGGGAATGCAGTTTCCTCGTTGGGGGATGATTTTCAGGTTAGTCAATTTTGTGCTTCTGGTCTGTGTCTCCTAATTAGCCTGGATGATTTCTTCTGGGAGCTGTGGTAACTCTTTTGTTGCTGGCCTCTTGCTTGCTTCTAGATTCGCCGTTGGAAACTTTCTTTGAATTATCTGAGTTTTGTGAAATTCTAGCTGAATTTTATTCATTCGGTCGGTTCTCCAGTAAAAAGTGTAAAAACGGGATAAGTATTCAATAAAGCAGGCAACTGACTTAATTAATTAAATAAAATAAAACAGGCAAGCTTCCTTAGTAAGAAAACATGGCGCATGCCCTCCTTTCTTTTCAATAGTCTAAATTTAAAAAATACAGTGTTGCAAAACCGTGAAAAGTTATGTTTACAGCCGTGAAGTTGCTCGCAGCACTAAAGCTTCACTTGTTAGGCTGGCTTATGATGTGCAGTCGGAAAACACCTGTAGTTTTTCTGAAAGATTACCAGTTGGGCTGGTCCCCCTCATCCATCGATCGTTTGCTGCGTAAATTCTTACTTGCTCATTATTATTACTCGTTATCTTGTAGTAAAATAAAAGATTGTCAATAATTTCAGAATTTACAGCTCTGTTTTTAATACCTCTCATGTCATGGTGTTCAAAATGATGGGATTTTTCAAATACGCATAAATATTTTTAAACACGGCATCTGTTTGTAACTCTGATATAACTGTTTCTCGAAAATCTAAAATTTTTTAAATTAACATTGCACATTTCACTTCAGGGCCTATCATATGAGTCTTGGTGATAAATGTTTCCCCGAATACAAACGAATTGCGGCTGGTTGCCTTCTCAAAATAAACTCGAAATTTCTGAACTACTAATGTGTCCCTCTAGGTAGTGGTATAATTTCTTTGAGTTGGAATAAGAAATAATTAAAATATGCAGCGGGTTGCCCATCATGCATGATTCCTCCCGCAAAATCCGATGCATCTGATGAGATTTCAAATTTGCCCTCCGTTTCAGGGCATTTCAAGACGAGAGCTCGAATTAATGCCGCTTTCTGTCTCTCAAAAACAGTATTTGCTTCTGTCGATCAGGTGAACCAGACTTTTGAAGTTTAATAGCAGTTCTGCTACATGAGCAAAATCTTTGATGAAAGTCCTATAACAGGAGCGCAAGCCCAAAAAGAGACCAATACTTTGCTGTATTACGTGGGGTTACTAATTCGATCTCACAACGAATTTGCTACATTCAATAACAACATTAAGTAAACAACAGTCCGCTTAAAACAACAGCAAGTGACCTGTGATGTTTTAATTCAGCTTTTATAAGCTTTTGAATCATTACGAGATCATTCTGGTCTTTTCTCAATTTTTCTGGATTTCAAAAACAATTACGAGAGATCTATTTATTAAATATTAAATGTACGCGCTCTTGTATTTTTACTTTTCCGGTTACGCTTTCTCTTACAATTCGTCATGCGCTGCGTTGCAGTGGAAAATAAACAATTTTAATTACAATTCTAAATAAATAGCTAAATAAACAAAAAATTCCTAACACTGCGCCCTTCCCAAAGATTGCATGTCCCGGGCAGTACAATTCCTGGACAGGAAGTCAAGCCTACACTAAGGCATCAATGCAATAACAAACATTAAATTACAATAACAAACAACATAAACACTAATTGCAATAAGTAACTTAAAACACATCAAATACTATCAAATAGTAAATACAAATCAAATATTAAATATAAATCAAATACTATCAAACAGTAATTACAGATCAAATACTATCAAATAGTAAATACAGATCAAATACTATCAAATAGTAAATGCAGATCAAATACTAAATACAAATCAAATACTATCAAACACTAAATACAGATCAAATACTATCAAATAATAAATACAAAAAGGACCATGGTCTTATATTATTTACATTACTATTTACAATTATATACACTACGTATTAAGGCTAACCTGTCGTAATGAACGACTTTAGGTTTAGAGTTCGATGACTTATGGATCCGAACCACGACGTCACTCTGCCTGTTTAGGACTGTGTACGGACTGTCCCGAGGTGACTGTAGTTTCGGACAGAGCCCTTTTCGTCGAGTCGGATTCCACAACCACACTTTATCTCTTTCGTTAAATCGATGTCCAGTAACCCTGATGTCGTATCGGGTCTTCATCTTCTCCGTCGCCAAATTGACTCGCTCTCGTGCAAAGTTGTGCATTACTTCAAACTGGGCCTGGAGATCTTGAATGTATTCCTCAGGCGATGAAGGCGCATCCGGAGGGCGACGAAACAGGAGGCCACTAATCATACGAAGATCACGACCGATGAGCATCTAGGATGGAGAATTGCCGGTAGACTCGGGCTTCTCTTCGACCCTAGTATGATTTCCGCAGCTTTCCGAGCCGGGTCTTTCAGACAACGCGTTGGCGTTTCGAGGCGAGGATCCTTTTTTCTGATGGATAGTTATATCCTCTGATGCTGAAAACAGTTTGTTGTTTTTGAAGTCCAAGGGAAAATTGTATTTCCTTAAAAAGCACAATCCGAGTATGCAAGGATCTATTATATCCTTCACATATGCCGTGTGATGGTGGGCGGCACTGCCAAGCTTGATGTTCGCGTTTAACTTCTCATCTATGTCAATTTTCTCGCCGGAAGCAGTCTGGAGAGTAACACAGGGTGGCGTCCAAATGAGTTTATCTTTAAATTGTTGAGCTAAATCTTTCCGAATGATGGTAACGTTAGCTCCTGTGTCAATGATCATATTGCAAGGAACTCCATCGATATGCCCCTTAATGGATAGTCCATTACTGTTGCCATTCACTACAGAAATCTTGAGCGCTTTAAAACGGGATTTTTCACTATCGCTCAAACTCTGCTCCGCAATATCGTCATTAATTTGCTTCCTGCGTCGTTGCTGGAAAATTTATTTTCCATACTCCGGAGTGTTCTGCAGTTCCCCCGTACTGGCCTTTTGCGCCGCAGTTTCAACACTTTGGTTTCTTGTCACTCCTTTTCCATTTCATGGCATTTAATTGTCTGTTTATATCGTCCGCCTTATTTTCCATGCCATGGGGTGTTCGGCAGTTCCTTCCCATGGGCCCTAAAGCAACGAAGTTCCAGGACTTTACGGTCTGTTTCTTATCACTAATATACTGTCTCAAGGCATTGAGTTGTCTGTATAAGTCATCTAAACGAGCCATCAACTGATCTACTGGCTCGAGGACTCAGACAGCTCTGACTGGGTGGTAATCTCTACGAGTTGCTTGCTGGGCTGCCTCGAATTTCATGGAGTACACTAGAACACTTTTTATATCCTTGACATCCGCCATTCGCAGATCTTTCTGTATTTCAGGATCCCGGATGCCGTCGATGAAGTATTGCAGAAACAGGATTTTCCTTGTTCCTGTAGGACACTCCGAAAAAGCGAGGGAAGATAGCCTTCCAACATCCGTGGCGAGTTCCTGGAGTGTTTCCGTCGGCTTCTGTTGATGGGATTTTAATTGAAGCCTCCTGTAGTCTTTTAAACAGCTCTCTACAAAGCGCAGTTCAAACGCGCCGGACATAGCTTCGAAATCAAGCCTTTTGTTTTCGCGAAGAGTCTGAAGGATATCCGACGCGTCTGCTCTCAAAGAAGCGGCGAGATAACAGGCCTTAGCTTGGGGATCCCATCCATTTGCTTCCGCCACTATAGAAAACTATGTCGTATATATTTGCCAAGAGGTCTTCCCATCATACGCGGATAACTTGAGAGAGGAGCGAGTAGGCACAGGTAAAAATTTAAAACCATCACTGTTGCTCCCTGCCGTAGCTACGAATTTCTTTAAGGTATCAACTTCTTTGGCTACTGCAGAAACTGTGTCGGCAGTTTGTTGTTCGATTTGTTGTCGAACGGCAGAAACTTTTTATTCAATTTCTCCAACTCTGTTATCAACCGTGTCAATTCCGTCTTCTATAGCTTCAAATTTGTTTTCTATTATGCATGTGATTTCTTTTTTAATTTCCTTCTTGGCCCACTTTTATTTCTTCTTTAATAGCTTCCTGAACAGCCTTCATTTCGTCTTTAACAGATTCCTGAACAGCCTTCATTTCATCTTTAACAGATTCTTGACTAGCTTCCATCCTTTCTTGACCTTTTCATCTCTTCTTTAAAAGATGCTTGGCTAGCTTCCATCTTTTCTTGAAATGCAGCAAAAGCAGCGACCAGCTGTCTCAATTTTTCTTTCATAGCTGTAGTGAATGTCATTCAGTCTCACTTCTGACACCAAAACGTGTTGCGTGAGTAAGGGTTCATAATGGATTGAATGCAGAAGTCGATAAAAAGTTTAAAATTTATTCTTTTCACAAGAAATACAACATAATGCTGAAATATTTCTTCAGAGATATTCGTACAATATCGTAATATCTCACGGTAGTTATATTTTAAACTACCACAGCGTTAATTAAAACTCAAAAAATTCAAAATACAGAGAAACTAACTCGATCTCACAGCGAATTCGCTACAATCGATAACAGCATTAAGTAAACAACAGTCCGCTTAAAACAACAGCAACTCAGCTGAGATGTTTTAATTCAACCTTTATAAGCTTTTTAAACATCGCGAGATCATTCTGATAGTTTCTCGATTTTTTTGCATATCTAAAACAATTACGAGATATCCTCTTATTAAATATTAAATGCACGTACACATTGTTCTTGTATTTTTACAGTTCCGGCTTAGCTTTCTCTTACAATTCGTCACGCGCTGCGTTGCACGGGAAAATAAAACAATTTTAATTACAATTCTAAATAAATAGCTAAAATACAAAATCCGTAACAATATAATCTGAATTATCTGAACCCTTAGTAGACTACGGAGCCCTGGTAGTGAACACACCTCGAATGTTTATAGAGATAAACATAAGGAAGCATCCGTGCGCTTTCCGGTTTTCCAAACATGGTTCTTTCTATTGCTAGCTGGAAGTGATAACAGTTTTAGAGATATTAGGTTATTTCGAAGCAGGAGACGTGAAAAATGAGCAATGCCCTCGCTGAGACTTGAATCTCGGACATCTCGAATGCGCGCCGAGTGTGATGACCACTACACCACAAAGACATGCTAAGAAGGCTGGAGAAATACCTTACATACACCCTTTTTTAAAGCGCGATTGGGGATTAGGCGGCCCAACTGTCAAATCCTGGTGGTGAAGAATTATTATCCACCATCTTTTTTAGTTTGGGTGCCACTGTAGAGATATTAGGTTATTTCGAAGCAGGAGATGTGGAAAGGAGTAATGCCTTCGTCGGGACTCGAACCGTGGAGCTTTCGAATACGCTCCTAGTGTGCTGACCTCTACACCACGAAGGCATGTAAAGAAGGTGGAAGAAATACCTTATACAGTTACACCACAAGACCATATAAGAAAGGACGCATTAATTCCTTATATTATGTCCTTACGGATGAAGGAAGTAGTGCCGCGACTTTCGTTTCCTTTCATTAATGATTCGATAGGAAGGAATTAGTACGTACATAAAGGCCATTGTCCTAATAACTTACTTTTTGCTATTGTTAATTTTGTTAAATTTTTCAATTACAGCATTTTTAACTCGTGCAAGGAAGTTTTAAGGTCATCAGTTTTTATCGCCTGGACGATTTCCTTTAGTTTTATTCTTTAACAGCTCTTTTCACCTGTTTACGCATTATAATAACTATTCTTACAATTCTTCATTTCAAAGGCCTTTTTTAATTCTTATTAAATATGGGATATTTGATATGATCGAGTCTAAACGTACTTATGGGGTGAAGTGACATTGATCGATGGGGTGAAGTGACATTGATCGAGTCTAAACGTACTTATTAAAGGTAAAAATTTTCTTCAAAAATTTGAAATCTCATTTTTTTCTTCCCAAAAATAGAAAATAATCCAAATAATGTGTTAAAAAAAATCTGAAACCTTTCAGATTTTACATTACGTTTTTTTTAACGTTTTGTGTGTTACCTTTATTAAATATCATGTTCTTCGCACTTAAGCCACAAAATTCAGTTCAACAGCAATATCGCAAAATAATTTTAATCTGACCATATCTTTAGAATTTCCGGTACACAGTCTCGCGCGCTGAAGATTTTTTTTTTTTTTTTTTGGTACAGTGTTGCCATTGCTCGCTTTGAAATCATTGAGTTGTTTTACAAAGTTTTACAAAATATGGAATAGGTGATAAAATAAATTCCAAATTTGGGTTTGCAGATGCGCATATTCGAGTGGAAACGTACCTTATTCAAAACTGGATGGCTCTAGGTACCGTTGCTTTATCATAATGCGTGAAACGTACATATATTTATGCAGATTATTCATTATTTAATTTTTTTAAATATAATACAGGGTTGTAATATTTGGTGGCAACAGTTTGAATAGTGAAACGACATTAAATTTTTCAACGCAAAACGCCAAAATGAAATTAAGCCTTTTTGGGCTAACGTCCTTTGGGCTAAAAAAAAATAAATTTTAAGTAAAAAAATAAATTTTAATTTTTAAATTTAATAAATTAAAAAACGAATTTCAAGCCTTTTTATAAGGAGTTTTGCCTGTAGACATGCTCATTTTATTGCTTTTAGCGGACGTGTAAGTTTTTGGAAAATTTTGTGTACTAAAATTGGCCTTTGCGTTTTAATTTTTATTGAAATGTTTGCATATTCTTATTTACACGATTCGATACTCGTCATAAGAAAATTGCACGCATTTTAGTATTGATGAAAGCTTACACGAATTATCAGGATTTTCTCAAAATAATCTGTCGAATTTATCTTAATGGTCTCTTATGATTAATTAGAACTAAAGAACTGTGCGTAAAATACAATGAATTATTTATTTCTCAATGATATTTCATTCTATTTAAAATACTTGCGCAGTTTTTATTTGTCATTTGATGTCTTGTTGTTGTAACCAATCTCACTTGTCTGACAAAGATCAGGACAAACCCAGAACCTTCATTGCGGTAAGGACTCAAATGTGCTTGGCGAGAACTTTGAGTAGACCCACCAGCGGCCGAGGGGTAAAAGCTGCTGAACACTGGTAGTTCGGTCCAGGTTTCGAGTACCGGGAAACGGGCTTGCTGCATGGGCGTTTTCGTGGTTTTCTTCATGTGTAACGTGGATACGAGCCAGCTTCCCTTAAAAAGACCTCCATGGGGCATCCCTCCCTTTCCGTGTAGTGTTTAAGGGCGGAGCACGTAATAAGTAAAAGAGAACTTGAGTAACATATTGGTGACAGCCCAAATTTCGCTTAGTTCCGCCCAACCCCCTGATTTGGACAGAGAGCACCCCCAGTGGGACGGTTCCGAGGGTTTCCCACCCCTC
>KK113947.1:114346-177446 GCA_000611955.2 Stegodyphus mimosarum
CACCGACAGTAAAGCTCTCGAAAGGCATTATCAGCGACAGATCTTTCTAAAGGACTTTCGACTCGCCACATCTTTAGAGTGCCCCCTGTCGCACAGACACTTTATATTTACAAACGTCTATGCCTTCTCCGGATCCTTCTAATATGACAGACAACCAATTTGATGTAAATTGATTATGCCAAATTGTGGATTTCTGATTAAATCTGAAGCGCCAGGGACTATATAAATGTAAATACAAAAACATAATAAAATTAATTATCATTTTTTCGAAAAGTATTAGCTTTATCAGTATGAAATTATGTATTTGTGTAAAAGTATGCATAATACACACAATGTTAAAATACTTTGAGATTTGACTTAAAAAATAATTTTTTTCATTTTGACGTACTTTGTCTCCTTAAGGTTACAGTTCATTGTTGCATCTTTTCTCAAAACATTTAATTTTTATTTCTTCACATCTTTAAATATTTTTACATTTGGAAAATATCTTTTTCAAGTTGTTACTGTTTCCGTTACGCGTATTTCATGTTTCGGTGAACTATTGTTATGTTTCATTTATATAGTAAGTATCGCGCGCAAGCGAACAAAAGTAAAACAAATGCATGGCTACATCTTGAATAATTAATTTTTTTCTAAATTGAAAAAAAAAAAAAGAAAAAAGAAAAAGAAAATATCCACTTAATAATGTAGTAGCAAGGCATAATAATTTTGAACAGTTGATTTTGGACATAAGATTTTAAATTCTATGCCTTGAATTTCTATAGATTGATTCTTAAACAAGTATGTATAATTCCTTCGCCTAAACTTGTTTCAAGTAGTAAACTAAGTATACATGCAAAGATATGACTGAAAATTTTTAAGTTTTAAAATGATTTGACTTAAAAATTCCTCCCCCCTTTTTTTTTTTTTTTGCTTAAAAGGATGTTTAATAATAAACTTTTCTTTAAGATTTGAAGATTTTATACACAAATTCATATATAAGAGCTTTGTAAGCGAGCCTTCCTCCTTTTTTTTTTTTTTTTTTTTTTTTTTTTTTTTTTTTTTTCTAAATACTTTTTTAGAAAAGGGTGTTTTTTTTTTTCCTTTCTCCCCTTAGTCTAATTTTTAAACCGGTGTAAGTCTCGTGTGCAAAACTGAACCGGTGTCGTAAAATGGGAAGGTGATCGTATGTGTGTTTTATTCTTTTAAAATAATGTCCGACATTATCGGCAATTGTTTCATCTTTTTTATTATTATTATTATTATTATTATTTTCACTTTTCATTTTTATTTATTTATTAAAAAATTATATTTTTATCATAGATAACAGAGCGCATTCTGCATCTGAAGTTCTAAGCAAATAAGCACATGGTTCTTAGATCTTGTAGTAGTAGTAAAAGTAGTTTTAGGTAACACTCATATAATATCCGAAACCGAGGTGTACCGTTTTAACACCAAAGTTCTATGCCTTTTCAAGTTGCGATCAGCGTAAACTGCAAAGAATAATTTCTTTCTTCAGAATTTCTCTTTTCCTAGCACAATTTATCTCTTGACCCGTTACATTCATCCGGCATTTACACATTTTCACTCAAACTTTATAAGCAGTAAATTAAGCCAACGGAGACACAGACTTCGCTTTCAGACGATTCGTACATGAAGCAAAAAGTAGGAACGGAGGGCTAAATGGATTTAGCGAATTTCAGCATTCATAAGGCTTCTACCTGTTCTTGGCCTTGTTCTTTTGGAGTTGAGGTGAGTTTCATTTGATGAGTGCAGACATTTCGAAAGTGAGTCTGAAAAGGATGTTTTTATTTGTTTGATAACAAAGGTTTGTTAAGGTAAGCAATTTTTTCTACATCTACTGATTGTTACATAACTGAAAAATGAACGAATATTACACAAGAGAGTTAATCTACAATTCTGAAGAAACAAATGAACTAATATTTTAACAAAAAGAAATGACGTATCTCTTTCAAAACACATTTACGAAATTTTCCGTATCCACATTATCAAAAAATTGAGCAATAGTAATGAGAATTATAATCTATTCTTCTTTCCAAATTGGCATATTTAGTTAAATACGAGAATGTTAATTAACATAGTCTTTGTAAAGCAAAATGCCGAATTAAGACATTCTTCCTTAGGTTTTAATAAGTTAACATCAAAATGTTTACATGCAAAATTTAATAAGATGGAAAAACGAATAACGGCTCGGGCACTGCTACGGTTAATAATTAGGGCTATTTAGAATTTATTAAATTTAGGTTTTATTAAATAATATTTGCGATACGATTTTATTAAATTTCATTTGCTTATTTTTAATGTCTCCGGTTAACATAAAATTTAGACAGACCATTAAGGAACATTAACTTTTCATCAAAATTATTTTGTATTAACTTATTTAAAAATGAAAATTTGTTTTTTAGTATCTTCACAAATTTTGAACATAATGGAATGGAACTTTTTAACACTTTTCATTTTTAAATACTATAACGTTTTTTAAAAACTTTATTTTGCTTTACTGAAATCATGTTAAATTTTGCATTTTTAAAGATTCTTGTGCTGAAAAACTCTCATAAAATTACCTGTCTTAATTAAAGGTAATTTGTAATTGGAAATACTATAGTCAAATGAAGTTTACACTTACCATTTACGAACCGCCTGGATAGTCTGGTTCTTCTCTCTCTCTTTTTTAGTCCGAAATGGCAATTTGCCCAGAAGTACTGTAGAGACATTAGGTTATTTAGAGGCAGGAGATGAAAAATGAGCAATGCCCTTGCCGGGACTCGAACCACGGACCTCTTGAATACGCGCCGAGCGTGCTGACCGCTACACCACGAAGGCATGCCAAGAAGGCGAGAGAAATATTTTATAGGACTATTAATTTCGTTTTGGCATTTTGCGTTGATTCATTAAAAGCGTTGTTTCTCTTTTCACATTGTTGCCATCAAATATTATCGCCTTGTATCATATTTAAAGAAATTAAATAATGAAGAATCTGCATAAATGTATGTATGTTTCTGGCATTGTGGTAAAACAATGGTACCTAGAACCATCAAATTTTGAATATTGAACTTTTCCACTCGAATATGGGAATCTGGAAGCCCAAATTTGAAATTTGGAATTTGTTTTATTATCTGTTTCATATTTTGTAAAACTTTAACGAATTTTTGATTAACAAACTCAAGGATTGCAAAGTGAGAAACGACAACGTTGTACAGAAAAACACCGAATGAAAAAAAAAAAAAATTTTTATCTTCAGCGCGCGAGACTGTGTATTGGAAGTTCTAAAGGTATGCTCATTTAAAAATTATTTTGCGATATTGCTCTTGAACTGAGTTTTATGGTTTAAGTGCAAAGAACACGAAATTTAATAAATAAAAGTAACACACAAAATGAAAAAAAAAAAAAAATTCAATCTGAGAGGCCATCTTTTGATTAACTTTGTACTATTTTTCGTGTAACAGTTTAATGACGCCTCAATAGTGTAATTTAAAATGCCCACAGTTGAATAAGATAATTATTAAGGAACATTCACGAACTCAATTAATCCATAATAATTTAATATGTTCATTGTAATGTAGATTTTTTGTGGCAACAGTGATGTTTTGTTTACACGTGCTTTGAGCGTGACAATGCACGGAATGTTCTTTCTTTGATATGTTTAGAATGCTAAATAAATAAGTTCATTGTTAATTAAAAAGGTTTTCTTTGCAAAATTTACTTCCTTTCGTCCGAAGTTATTAAAATAACTTAAGAAATTGATTAATTTCAAACAATAATTACTTTTAAGTTAAATTTTAAAGATAAATGAAATAAATATTAAATTATGCTCAAAGCTGTAAATCTCTATAATATGAAGTTTTAGAACTTTAAATCTTTAAGGTAAAACTTCGAAAAAGTGTATATCCATAAAATCATAAGAACTTTTTTCGGTTAATGTATAATTTTCTACCTCCTTCCATGACTTCGTGGTGTAACGGTAGCACACTCAGAGCCTACTCGAGAAGTTTAGGTTTGAGTTCAGGTGAGAGTATTGCGTATTTTTCATGTGTCCATCTTCTAATAATTCTGCAAATGTTTGTGAGATAGACTGTACACATAGAAAGAAGCCTTTATATTTCAGTTAAATCTTTGTATGACTTCAAACATTGTAAGGTTCTAAGGATGTCTTCTAACGACTTGTTAAGGTAACGATATGGCCGCTCATGTTTAAAAAGTATGCCAATAAACATCCTTGATTATTGATGAGCTGAGAACTTTCTGATTTTAAAGTATATTCGATGCTTCTGCATTGATGATTAAATTAACATACCTCACATATAATGCGTGTATATGCGATGATTAAATAAATATTCCCAAATTCATTAATTTAATTATGATACACATTTTAAACAGTATTGCAATATAATTATCAGAAATTATTGTCTTTCTATATGCGTGGTGTTATACTGTAAATATTAGCATGTCCGGCTAGCAGTCGAAAGATGCGTGGTTAGAATCCTGGCATGGACATGATGGATTTCTCACCTCTCCCGGTATAAAACTAACACAATAAATTATGTGCACGGGAAGTAAAAAGCAACCGAGCTATATCTCAAAAATCAGTAAGTGAAGTTTAGAAAGGACAGTAACTAAATGGATTATAGTTGTAATTATTGCAGGTTAGCAAATATTGCTGAACTTATTAGTGTAGAGATATTAGGATTTTGATACTACAGAAGTGAAAAATGAGTAATGCCTTCTCCGGGACTCGAATCTCGACCTCTCGAGTGTGCCGAGGGTGCTGACATCAGAAGACATGCTAAGAAGGCGAGAAAAATACCTTACAGTAGTACATGTATGAAGTTATGGCATTCTGCATTCCAGATGATATTACAGCAAAAAAAGAATATACGATTTTTGAATTTTAAAACAAAGTAAGTTGCTTTCCAACTTCAAAAGTCTTCTTGGAAAATGTAGAACAAAATTCACGAGGAAGCACTCTGCTTCACGAAGAAACTTCCTTTGCTGGGGATGACTAAATGAAGGGATCAAAAATGAAATACTGAAATAACTTTATCAATAATGCATTAATCAAAGAATCATATTTGACGAGGAGCAGAATTGGAAAAATATAAATCAAGTGTTGGCAGGGTGTATTCGAACTGATATTATAGTAGGAAAATAATATTGTTGCGTGCGTATGGGTTAGCAATAGATTGAATGCGTACTGGTCCGATGATAAAATTTATGTTGATAAAATTTATTTTATCAAAAGAAACGTTTCAGAGTTCTGGAAGTTTCTACAGAAATAATCGTACAGGTGTTCACAGTATCACAGAATATAATCGGTAGTTACACTTGAAACTATTAAGAACGTTAAACACAACGCATGCCAAAGCACATCTAAAAGATGATGCTTTGAATACTACGAAGTCGCTCTGAACTAACATCCCACAACAACAACTACTAAGGGCACCTGAAGTGGAATGTTGTTTAAGACACCCGGGGTGCCTGGGCCCAATCGAACGATTAAAAATTTCGAAATAATACTAATACGTTAAGAAATGATATAGCAAATTTGCATTATTGAAATTTTTTTAAATGTATTATAAATGTTAATTAATTAGCTGGAGGAGATTGTTCAGAAAGCTGATCGAGCTGGAAACAAAAAGTACTTAAGTGCACAATGCCAGCGGTCGTAGTGGTAAAGCTTATACATGTTTATACACAATTTAAAAAGAATACATGCAATAATAATACAGTAAAAAATACAAAACAAGGAAGGAAAAATTAGGAATAAAATGACATTAAATTCTTAATTGCTCCATTATTACCCTGAGGCTAAGGATGGCCATGGCCCGCTTTTTAAGTTACTCATACAGAGAGTTTTAGTTACAGATCAGGATGACTAAACGTTCTCATTTTTGCACGAAATTTTAGTGCAAACTGGCAATAAAATGATCTTATTTAAAAAATGCCAGGTTCTTAATGCATGGCATTATTACGAACATACTAGAGCGTTTTGGAGACTTGCTTCAGAACACAGTTCTGTGCAGTTTCAAGTTTTTTTTCTGCCAGATTTACAAGAATACACCCAGACTGGACAGGCATAATATAACATAGACCGCAACACGGACTTATAAATGAATAACGGCAGATAGAACGCTATTTCGAGGTATTAAGGGTATAACTTTAAGAACTCGAAATTTCTAGAGAATAGACTGTATGTGTGGGTTCTAAGTGAAATAATTAGTGAGGATCACCCAGAAATAAGGGACTTGCTTAGACCAGGGCAGAGTTGTTCCATATAACTGCAAATGCTGCCGAATGTTCCCCCCTCTTTTTTTTTCTCTTTGATTAACATGGCTGTAACATTACTGAGAACAGGTACTCTCTCCGGCCGTAAATAGTTTTCCCCCGACCGCTGAGATATTTTTAGCACTTTCTGCTTCCCGAAATTCCTGGAGGGCATATGAATACTGAACACAGATACAGTTGCACAAAACTTCAATTACAATTATTCAATTACAATACCTGTTAGGATGATACAGGGACGGGACTAAAATTTCGCCAAGTTTGGCAACTTTTAGCGATTTCTGTCCAAATTTGACTACAAAAAATAGTTGCCGTAAGCGTTGCCAGCTTGACCATTTCTCAACAAATTACTCAATGTTAAAAGACTTGCTCCTGTATTCTTATTTTTCCGACAGAGCATCCTCCTTCTAGATGTTCACGTTACATTATACAGAAAAAATATAAGAATTTGACATATAATTTCTCTAAAATTATCCGTGTATGTACAAAATTCGTAACAATACACGTTCTTTCAACCTTAAAACAAAGTAAAATACTCTGGTTATCATAAATTAAGGAAAAATCACAAAAATCACGATTACTGAAAAAGTTACATGTAGAATTTTATAAAACTTACCCACAATATACAACACATGGTAAGGTATCAAATAACATAAAAAGAAACTACTAGACAATTATGGTAGTATAGAAATTAGCACATGTATAAAATGAACAAATCGAAGGTGCCAGTTTGCTGTAGGAAAAGTACCTTCAATATGGAATATGATCACCTCTAGAAGTAATACAGCACATACAGCGATGTGTGATGCTTTCAATTATGCGGTCTATTAGTTCCATAGGAAACGAGAGCCATTGCTCTTGCAAAGCAGTTGCAAGCGCGGCAAGGGTCTAAAGGGGCGGACTGAGAGCAGTTAGACGTCTTCCTAAAGCAATCCAAACGTGCGCGGTAGGATTCAAGTGCGGGGATCAAGCTGGCCACTCCATGCGCATAACTGTTTCCTGTTGAAGATAATCATCTACGATGCGAGCCTTGTGTGGTCTTGCGTTGTCGTCCTGTAACAGGAAAGCATCACTTATTGCCCCGGCATATGGGCGCACATAAGCATCAAGGATGTCATCTCTATAAACCTGAGGATACACGGTTCCCCTAGGAAAAACATGGAGGTCTGTGCTTCCGCCCAAAGAGATGTCACCCCAGACACAGACATTGCTTCTTCTGTATGCATCTCTTTCACGGGTGTTTCACGGATAATAACGGGTTCCAGTTTCTCTCCATATCAAATAACGCCTACTATCGCTTTCTAGACTAAACCTGAACTCATCCGTAAAGGGAACAGCCCTCCATTGGTCAGGCGTCCAGTGGACATGTTGTCGTGCCCTCTGCAAACGGTCTCTCGTATGGCGTGACATGAGCGGCACGCAAATGGCTGGTCGCCTTTCATACAGACCACCTTCGTGAAGCCTTCTACGCACAGTTGACGTTTGCGAATTTCTCATTCAGTAGATTCCATTCTTCTAATCATTTCCATTCGCATTTAGTCCACAAAAGAAATACTTTTTTTCATTGATGATACAAATCAATAATTGCTTATTAAAAGGCTTGCACTAGAATCGTATATGAATGGAGTTCATTTAAAACCTGAAATTTTTCTAAAGTATGTTTCTCCTTGTTGTTCCTAATTCCAAAGAAGCTATTTTGTGGTAACTAACTTTGGCAATTTTGTAACGAATTATTAATAGAAAAGCTTCTGATTAAAATTTAAGATGAATAATTAGTTTTAAAATTTATTATTTTTCAAAAAAATTATATTTCTGTATTGACAGACCTTTACGTCCATTTAAAGTATTGACAGCTAAAAGTTAACCGTGATTATTCTGATTAAAGGGATCTCCGTTTGGCTGCAATTTGTTGTGTTCATTCTGTGTTATGATCTCTATAAGCTTAAGGATTGTATTATAGATTCACGTTAAGGCCTAGTGGCTGACTGTTTCATATATATAGTATATAATCAAAATAGCAATACTACATGCATTTATCTACATGTAGAAGCTGGAAAAAGTTGGAATATTTTGAATTTTTAACTTCTGATTAGGCTTAGCCACACCCCATTGCGGCGTTTTAGTGACTTGGATGCAATCCGCTTACCATTAGAGGAAATATCATAAAGGTAGCAGTAATGCATAAGTTAAATGTGGTTAAAATATTTCGTAATAACTCTTAAATATTGTGTTTGATTTGGGTTTTGAGTATAGTAAGAAAATGTGTTTACATGTATATAACCAGTGGCTCTTTACAATGCTGTTAATTAATGAATATTATTTTTCTGCTGTGTATGTGTGTAAATAAGTCGTCGGAGAATGGTATCATCAAATGCTTATACTTTTAAGTAACGTAAAATATATTTTGTAATAATTGGCAAACTTTATTATATAAATTGAGCAGCTGAGAAACAGTGTTTACTAAGTGTGAAAATTTCACGTCCTTTCTCTTGATAGAAATTAAATTCATTATATGACTTATTCATTATGTCGTATTTTTAATATTAAACTAAGACTACATGCATCTGTTTGCCATAAATTTTGATTAAACTGATATACATGCTGTTACTTGACAGTTTTGTTTTTCCTCTTGCCATTAATATGTAAACATGAAGTATCAGTTCTCCCGAAAATTTTAACATAGTAATTTTCAGATGCTATTTTTAACTAATATTCATTTTTAGAATTTTATATTAATATGCAATAAGAATACACAAAAAAAAAAAAATTCTGTCTTAGTGATGTATATTTAATGAAGTTTTCAACTCGTATATAAAAATCATCATACAGTAAATCCATAAAGGGAATTAGAAGGGACACTTGTAATAGTAACATTTAAAGTATGCCCTCCCCTCCAAAAAAAAGGGGGGACAAGATTTGTGTTTTATTCAAAATCTATACTAGTTTAAGGATGATTCTCCCCTTCCCCATGGATGTATTAGCTGAGATTTGTACATGTTGAATTGGTATTTTGAAATTTATTTACTTAATTTTGTGTAATAAATAAGCCCATCATTATTTAATATTTAAACAAATGAAGAATGCAAGTGCTTTTACTTCATACATTTAAGTAAATTTTTTTTAAATATCTTCTTTCTTCTCATAAGCCAATAATTATAAGATTATTGAAGGAAAAGTATACTCAAGCGGTTCTGTGTTGTTTCTGAAGTTTTGTGCTTAATGTTTCATGATATTCAATACTTGATATATTATGTTAGAATTATTGTTTCTGATTGACTTAAATAACATATGTTTTTCTTTTTATAAGTATTTAAAGCTGTTTATAACTTTTACAAGATAATTTTTTTTCCCTCATTATTTTCATCCTTTTTTATTTGTTGTCCAAAATTGTGATAATTTTGCCTTGCAAATTCTATTATTTTGAATTTCCTTGTATGGTAACTATTTCCTGTAAAGTTTGTTGTTGCTCATCTAGCTAATTAATTCAGTTGCACTGAAGAGTTAGAAGCTCAAGCACAATTATTATTTTCTAAAATTTTGTATTAAAAAATATTTAATTAACTTAAATTTTTAAATATTTGACTTTGAATAAACTTGTTCACTTTTATCAAATTTTACTATTTGCATTTAGATGTCTAAGCGAAAACACTTTTATTTACACACTGAATTGTTGGTGTAGTAAACATAATAAAATATCAAAAGTAATACCTGCAGTCGCAAGAAATGGTATAAAAAAAAGAAATAATAAGTATCAGAATTCTTAGATTATATAGAAATTTATTTACTTCAGATACTCGAAATATTTGATAATGTAATTTAAAGCCAACTTAATGATATTTTTTTTTATTCAGTAGATACTGTTACACTTTGAAGAATTATATCATCTTTCAATAAATCTCAATCAGACTGACAAACGATCTAATAGTTAAATGGCCACAAAACAGCTATATTTTATCTTTTATTCCCATTGAGGCTTTGTGTATGAGTGACCAAATAAATAAGACAGATAAATAAGAATGTGAAATGTTTTGTAAAATGTTTTTCTCATTCACAAAGATTGATCTTGTTTAGTTGATGATTTTAAGTCCAATCCAGTCCTTCCTAATGTTTTTAAAATTCTAATAACTAAATATTTTTGCTGATAGATGGCACTACCTTCTCATTCACTTTACGTTGGTGTATAAATATGATCATTATGCCTACTGCTTTAAGGTCTTGAAGATTTCTTTACTCCTGATGAAGTGGAACCTGTACCTGTTTGCCCTCGAAATCGATTGAGATCTTGCACATAAATCTATGCCAAACTCAATGCTGTTGTATTACTAATTTTACAACTACAAAACATAATTCTTTGTTATTTTCTATAACAGAATAATGTTAGAAGTAAAAGGGCTTTTGTTGCATACCATGTTTATTTTAAATCCTTTGAAGCAAAGAAATATGTATCATAGATATTAATGTAGATTTGTATGTACTATTTGTTGACTGATGTGTGGTAGCGAATGATTCACTTTCAAGATGGAGAAAAAGATGTGTATGTTATCATAGATAGATTGAAGCTAGAGGAATAACATCAAAAGTCCAAATTGCCTTATTCATTGTCACACCTGAACAGTCTATTTATTTTCATTTTAACAATATACTGAACTATTTGAGCATTAAAAGAATGTCAGCTGGAATCTGCATGGTAATCTGAATATCTGTGTTGACACTGTATTTCTTATGAAAAAAGACAGGAAAAAGTGCAGAATCACCTGCTGCGTGGCACGTATTTAAGATTCATATCCATGTAAACATCGACCTATTTTCACTTAAAAATCATCCCAGAATTGCACAAACTCGGCACTGTGTACTCTCTTGACTTTTTCCGTGTACATTTTGTTCTATTTTCACTTAAAAAGTCAAAAGAAATTGACAAAAATCCATTTCTTCTTACTCTTGTAAAAAGCGCCAAACAAAACACACCAAAGAAGTGGGCGATTCTGCACTTTACTGAAAAGACAAATTCTGTGAATCCTAAATTGAATATTAAATAATGTCAGAGAAATTCCTCATGAATGTACTGTGGCAGAATAGAATTTGGAGCATAAAAACCATTAAAATTTTGGGTGTAATGTTTTAATTGTTTATCTTTAATGGTATTCGAAAGAAGTTTGTATAAAAAATCATACACATCTTTTTCTTACACAAAATTTTTCATATTTGTTTCATAATATGGTTTATATCCCATTAACTTTGTTTTATTTCAGATTGCATCAAGTACCTAAATATTTTCAAGCCCAATGATGGCTTGTTGCATGAGCGATGAAGCGAAAGAACAAAAACGTATTAACCAAGAGATTGAGAAACAGCTGAGGAAAGATAAGCGGGATGCTCGTCGAGAACTTAAACTTCTACTGTTAGGTAAATATTTTATATTATGTGTGCTAGTAGGTTATAGTTCCTTTTTACGTAACTAATTTCAATTCATGCTGTCTGTCGTGTGTTATTAAAGTATTGATTACTTATTTTCTTACGTATTATGAGGCCATTTTGCATCAAACAATTTTATTGTTCTTAATCATTCCCCATACTCTCCAAATACGGTACGTACTGTGGTTTCTTAAATAAAATTTTGGTTTAAGGGGTAGTTTTTATAAGAGCTTTCATTTCAGAAATTTAGAAGACTAATGAAAAACATGTTCTGAGGATTGGTTTTTTTGAAGCACCCAGTTGATCCCTGAATACGAAGAGATGAATAGTGCAGGAAGTAATCTGTGTGAATTACTAATAGCTCTAATTGCTAATAGCGCCTGCCTCCTCCAAGTTCATGATGCATATCTGTGTGTCATCCTTTTTTGAGTATGTATTGCCGTGAAACAGAACACTATGTCTTTATCTTCAGTGCTACCTCATTGATAGCTAGTTCTGATAGTGTTCAGATTTAATAAAATATGAGGTCTTAAATTATCTTTCAACTTGTAATCAACTGTATAATTACATAAAGGAGTGAATTATTAAAATTCAGTAAATGTGTTCTTAATTTAAATTTTTGTTTTGTTCTTTAATATATCATTGATAGGAATTAAAATACATTTAATTTACATTAAAGTAAAGGATAGTCATCTGCACTTATCAAAAAGATTAGGAAAGCAAGTAATTTAATGAGAACAGACAACTGTTGATAAATATGAGGCACAATATATGTTTTTGAAAGGGACAAAAAACTGTGAAGAATAATGTTGCTAAGTTGATATAAAAAAAACATTGCTGTCTATATCTTTTGGATGGAAACAAATAGGTTGTAGGGAATTTTATGTTAATTAGCCAGTTATTTATAATTTCAGACTTTACTATAACTTCTCCTTTCCATATTCCTCACCGGAATGCAAATGAGTAGCACGTATTAAGTATGAGGTTTTTGGTATAGTTAGTAACTTGCCAGCTCTGATAATTGCAATTATTCAGCTTTGCGTTTTCTTGCTGCCGACATTTTAATTCTGATGCTCTGGTAGAGTATTGAGCCAGCTTCTAGTATAGTAATTGATTGTATAGTCTTTGACTACAGATCCACGTTTGACTTAAAATTTGACTGTTCTATTTAGTTGCTTCATCATGAGTTGTGATTACATTATTGCACAAGAGAGTGCCTTTGTACTCTAAATTCTGTTTAAATAAAAAAGTTTTTCTTAACCTTCTCATGACTTTGTCATTGTTTCAGACATAGTGATAATTCATCTCATGTCTGTTAGGGTTATTGGGCCAGCTTTATCAGGTCAAGTAAAACCCTACAAGGTATTGATGAACTTTGTCAGTTGTCTAATAAAGCATGTGACCATCTTGAATGTGAAAATGGCTTTACATTTGAGAGTCATCAGATTAATGAGATGTTCAAAGAGATTTCGGAGAAATCTTCTCCAATGAAGACTTGTCAGCAGAGACTGTAATCTAGTAGCAAAGCAGCTTCCTGATGTATCCCTAGCATGTTCTATCAAATTTAAATCTGAAGCACATGCTAGCCACTTCATAAGCTTTATTCTTCAAGTATTTAGTTCACAAGGCATTTGCATGCATAAAAAGGGTTGTATCAGCAGTGGCAGCAGTATAAGGTATCACTAAGAATCTTCTGAATTTTATCCATATCCTTTAAACAGTCAAAGACCTAGTCTGAATGAGGTCAGGACATCAGCCTAAGCTCATACCTGCTGAAACAAGCAGAATGTTTCTAGTGAAACTTAATCTCTCGTTGATACACATTGAACTGTATCTGATGGCACATTTTCTCCAGATCAGAAGTCATTGTTTCAGACACAGTGATAATTAGCTTCATGTCTGTTAGGGTTATTGGACTATTATCATAATCCAAAGACATTAAGCCAAGTTATCTAGCTCTATGCAAAATCTGGATACATGGGAAATGAGATTTATGTGGCTTCATTTGGCAGGTTCTCATTCACAGTGTTCTTCTGGAGAGTTTCTTTGAGCCCTGTGATTTTGGGACCACTGTCATTGGGACACAAATAGCTGCCCTATGTGTATACAATCCTGATTCTGTGAATTGTAACTGTCTGTGCTCTTTTTCCCATTAAAAGTTATCTTTGCAAGTGAAGGGCATTTCTATTTGTTCCGAAAGGCTATTATTGACAAATAATAGTTATCTCCAAGATGGTAACTCATGAGTGACCTTGATCAACATGTCTTTAAATTTCTCCTATCTTTTGGAACCAAATGTGCAAATGTACAATTATATTTTGGCTTGCATCAGTAATGGATTTTAATGCAACGTTAGCTTCAGTCAGTTTCCAACCTTCCTATGGTTCATCACACATCACTTTCTGGCTTATTATATTAATTTGACATGCTAACTTGACATAGGTGCATAACACTGCAATAATACAGTTCTGAAAAGTCCACCTGTTTCATGTGATTTGAACTTTATCACTAATCTGCATTTTGAACTGCTTTTTACAATTAATCTTTTTATAATTCAAATGGCTCTTTTGACAATTAATTAGCATTTTATGCAACAACCTAGAATGAAACCATTTAACAAATGTGGTTCTCAATTTTTTTTTTTTTTTTTTTTTTTTTTTTTTTTTTTTTTTTTTTTTTTTTTTTAACTTTTTTTTTTTTATTTTAGTGTATTATAGCAACCATTCTGTTTAATATAGTGACTTTGATATGAAAAGAAGTCAGCTGATGAAAGTATATGAAAGTCATTTTTGTTCCAACAACCTCCTGCTATGTCATTTTTCTGTGGTCGCGGACACTTAGCCAATGAGACACTAAGCTGACAGGACATTTAGCCAACAAGAACAGTTAGCTGACAGGGCATTTAACGAACATGGACATTTAGCTGACAGAATATTTATCTGAGAAAACATTTAGCTAGCATGTTTAGCTGACAATGTGTGCACTGTGCAAAAAAAGGGGGCTAGTTCTATATCTCCCGTTGTACTGGGCCGATTGACGAAATTCAAATTGTGTTTATCATGCCTCGAAAACACGACTTAAGATATGTATCAGATTTATATATATAGCGTTATTCTAATATGGGTATTTTGACACAAAATCGGACTTTAGCTTCTCTATTTTTTTTCCCTAATGCATCCACAGAATGGCATTGGTTTAAAATACTATCTGGCCAAGAGGAAGAATAACAAATCAAGAGTCTTAATAAGGGATATGACCTCCGCTAACTTCAGTGGTTGTGTTGTACTGTCTGGTGAGATACTCAGCACCAGATTATCTAACAGGTCTTGGGGTAAGAGTTCCCATTCTTCACGGAGCATCTGTTTCAGATATCCAGTGCTTTTCAGAGAGTAAGATTGTACTGCCAGGCATCTCCCTAAAGTATCCCACATATTTTTAATGGTATTTAAAACAAGAGAGCATACTCATGCTGGCCAAACCATTAGCTTCACTTTTCAGGATTTCCTCAACAGCATGAGTGCTGTGTGGCCAGTCATTGTCACCCATAAAAACAAAGTTAGGACCAATGACACCGTGGAAGAGATGCACATGGGGGGAGGATATTTTCATCACAGTAACGATCTCCTGTAAGTGAACGTCTATCGAAAATGTGGAGCTCTGTCTGTCCATTCATCATAAATCCTCTCTATATAAGTATGCTAAGGCCAGCCCAGCAGTCTCTTTTAATGTTAATGGATTGGAAGCATATTGCTGTCTCTATCACTCCATTGATGAGGTGTCAAGTCTTTGTATACAGTGTCGCCAATGGGCTGATATTAGTGGTATGCAGCTTTCAGAAAGGAGGGCGAATAGGCTATCTTTATGAAGTCATCTAGCCACAGTAAACAGGGATACCTGTCGTCCGGTTGCCGTGAGCAACTGCTGAGCAATGTCACCTGCTGTCTGGTTTTGATCTCTTTTTGCTTGCAGGCTATTATTTTTGTTGTCAATTAGCATTCTTTTGCTGACCACCACCAACCTTTCTTACAGTTGTACCTGTTGTTTGGAAGGCTTTTTTAGCTTGTAAAAAAAAAAAACTTTTATGAGTTCTAAACTTTTGGGTGACAGATGTCAAGCTTCCCAATCATTCTACCACACGTAAAGGCATCCTGATGTTTTCTTGTATCCATATAGAATGTACTATCTCACTTTCACTTGTGGAAGAATGTCTTGAAATGCACTTTCCTTTTTTTTTTTTTTTTTTTTAAGTTGCCTAACACTGTGCATGCAATTGCCTCATGTTTTGCTTGTCCTGATGTACTCTTTGACAGTGCTGTTATTAGCATATGCATCACCTTTTTATTAAGTTGGCTTTTTATTGTACTGATTGCAGAAAGCCCATTTAACAGTATTATGGTTGTATACTGAAAAATGGATTTGTTGCTTAAGAGTTGCACATTAATGTATATTGTTAAGTCCTCCTGTTTTACCAGATCTGCTTAGAATGCTGTGAGTTTATTTGATGATTGTTTGAATCTGTTACTACTTTATCTGTGGTATCCAGCTGTTCCGTTTTTCCATTCAATAGATGTTAATTCTTTCAACCAGTTGTAAATGAACTGCAGTGTAGTTACAAATATGACATTTTTCAAAATTCAAGAAAGTATACAACACTAACAATTAATTTATAGCTTTTTCTTAAGCCTTATTGAATATCTATTCAGATTATGTAAAAAGAGAGTGGAGAGGTTATGATATCTACTCAACTATATATTTCTATTTATCCATGCTTTTGAAACACTGCTGCTTTACTATTAGTCACAGAACTGTATCTGTCATAACTTTCCTCCACTTCTCATGACATAAAACTACAAAAGTAATTAGTTTTTTTACTGTTTTTCTGCCACGCATTTTTTTGCTTTTCAGCAAAGTAGCATATAAATGTAAATCAAAGTAGTCATCTGTGATCTTAATTTGGATTTGTGACCTATGATGGATAGAAATTTTAATTGTCAACTCTGCTATAATTTTGTGGTTTACATCATTTAACTTCTAGCAGAATTAAGTAAAATTTGATGTCTCTTGCTCAAATTTCCAAAATTACTTTGTATTTAATTTTCCCATTTTAAGGGTAATTTCAATAACTGGTACTTGCATGTTATTCTATTGATCATGAAAGTTGGCGGAGATCCTGCCATAGTTATGTCAATCGTTTCTGTGGAATTCTGAAGGAATTGATGCCTTTTTATTTAATAAACAATTGGTATTCAACCTACTTTGTTTTGCCCTTATTGATTTCTATTATTTTGTTAGGCTCACCCATTTTATTAAAAGTTATTTTTACAGCACCATGAGATACAAATAATTGTTTCTAGGTAATTATTCAAATCTACTATTGTTTTGGCTGGCATATTCAGCTGACCATATTATATCCATTAATATGCTTTTTTTTATGGTAGGATAAAATAACTTTGAAAATAATCCGCTGCTTGTTGTTTTGTAGAAGGCATGTCCGAAATTTTAATCAATCCACTGTTTTTTGTTTTCTAGAAAGCAGGTTCCAAATTTTAATCACTTATTTCAAAATGCATGAAAAATACAAAGCAGTAACAGTTAATTTGTATTTTTGTTTATCAAAACAAAAGGTTTATTGAGAATCGATCACTAGAAGCTTGAGTAGCTCAAAAATTAAAGAAAAAAGATGTCTACATTAATTTGTAAGTATCTATTTATGAATATTGGTAATTTCTCAGGGAAACTCTATTATTGCTACTGGCTCTGAGTTTAGCAGTCTTTTTTATTATTATTCAGTTTTATACTAAACAAACCAACTGAGAGAATTTTATACTAATGATGAGTGTTCACTTAATGAAGACAGACTGTACTGAAGTCAAATTTTACAATATTTGCATTTTAAGAGCTTATATATACATTCTTACTGACTGTTTTATTTGCATGGAAGCTTATGCTGAAAGCAGAATTAAGTGATTTAATTTTTATTCTGTGTTTGCTTCTAACCAAATTTATTTCTTTGCTTTTATGTTCATGCTTTATGTGATGGTGAGAGTTACTTATAATTGCAATTAAGTTTTTGTAACATAAAGCTCATAATAAATTTATATTCCAGGTACTGGAGAATCTGGAAAAAGTACTTTCATAAAACAAATGAGAATTATTCATGGTTCTGGATACTCAGATGAAGACAAAAGGAGTTTCATTAAACTAGTTTATCAAAATATATTTATGGCCATGCAGAGCATGATTAAAGCCATGGAACTACTCAAAATTGAATATAAAGATCCTGCAAATTATGTAAGCTTCTTTTTCAATGGAATTTAAAAATTGCTTTCACATAAAATTATTTTTTAGTTTTATTAAAGTTTGGATTATGGTCTTCATTTTTAGTAAAAGTCATTGAACTGCTCCAAATCGAATATATTGCAGGTTATGTCAGCTCCTTTTTTAAAGGAATTTAAAAATGTTTTTTGCATAAAAATATTTATTAATTTAATTGAAGTTTGGATTATGATAAATGAGATAGATCTTTATTTTTACTAGTATATATCCTGGTACTTTTTTAATAATGTGTACCTGCCAAGAAGTCCACCAGGGTCCGAGAGCTAAGGTCGCTAAACACTGACAGTTTGATCTGGCGCTTGAATCTTGGTGAATGGGCTGGCTGGATGAGTGTTTTTATTATTTTCCTCATGTATAATGTGTATACAAGCCAGTTTACCTAAAATTCTGTATAAGGCGTTCCTCCCCTTAGGCAGATAGCCCTCAATGTGTTTTGTCATTATCAAATAAAACCAAACTACCTGCCAATATTTCTTCACTAATATTTTAGTACCTTTTGGTAATGAAATATATTTTGAACATCAATAGATCAGGGAAACAGGCTTTTTTGTTTCTGACACGTATAATTTAGCAATTGCAGTCAAAATTGCATCAGATTATTATTCTCTACAACTTGTCTTTGTCTTCTTAAGACAAAAATGCTGAATAAGAAAGTGAGGGACTTTTCTTGACTCAATGCCTACTTCTTATTCTAATACTGTATCAACAATTGTTGACATTACAGTACCATTATATGCGTCATAGTTTGATTGCAAAAGAATTGGAACATTCATAATTTTTATACATACCATATGTCTAAAAATAATCAGTTTGCTCAGGTGGTATTTTTGGTGATGTATTGACAGATGCCATTGAATACACAAATACCCATATTCTTTTAGATTATTTCATGGTTCTTTTAGTGTGTTTATTGCAGTATTTGTTTGATTTTGTATATCTCTCATTTTTCCTAATTATCTTATTTGGAATATACATGCACACATAAATTTATTTGTATCTTTCTGTGCCTTGCTTGTTTTTTCCTCCAGCACTTCTAGTGATTTAAAATTATTTACTCTTTCATAATCCCCCTTTCTTGAGAATATCCAGTTTCTAAAATTCTATTTTTAAAATGCATTTTAAGTCCATGCACTGAAACTTCAAATTCCTAAACAGAGCCATTTTTTATATAGTAAATGTGCAATAATGGTATTTCTAGAATTGCTGGAACTGTAAATTATTCTGTAAAAAAAAAAAAAAAAAAAAAAAAAAAAGGGGGAATAAAATACAAATAGTTTCTGAAGATTCACTTTTTAGGGTGTATTTATTAAAATGAAAAAAATAAATAAATAAAATAAAATAGAAGCTTTGATATTCCGTGATACTCTGGGGAGTGTACACTCCCCGTTTTTCAAATGTATCAGATAGTTACATACAATAGTGGTTTAATGTTACTGCATACAATAGTGGTTTAATGTTACTGCCATTTAGTCTTTATCTAGCTATTAAAATAGTACAGGCACTTATTAAAACGGTATAGGCACTTGTGATGTATTGTGTAGTTATCTGAGTTTCATGGTCAAAAATTGGGGTACTTAAGTGAGTTGTTCAAAATTACCTAATGCAATGTTTGTAAAAATGTTCTCATTAGCTCTTTAGTCAGATAATTTTTAACTTTCTCTAGTTTCTCTTGGCTAGTTAACAAGATAACCAGCCAAAACCCGTAGTAGTTATTAAATTATTATTTAAGTTTTGGCTATATCGATAGGCCAGTTCATGAAGTGTCCAACTTTAGACTATATATATATATATATAAGAAAAGTTATTAGATGGTGCAGTTATTAGATTATTAATACCTGTATTCCATGATGTGTTATTGTATTGCATCATGCCAAAACTTCTGTGGTTTTTCAAATGAAGGTTGTTTTTCTGTTATTATTTTGTTACTGCTGATGCAGAGTGACTTTGATTGGGGTGATATTTAAATGCTGTCTTTTTTGCTTATGTTACATAATATTCACTTTCCAAATGACCCAATATATGTATTCCATGATTTGTATTTTTAAGACTGACTTACATCATTACTGTTTTGCATCATTTAAAAGGTAGTTTATTCAGCTAAAAGTGGAAAATTTAAAGTATTATATGATGCATGAAAAACTTTTCCTTCTAAACTGGAGGCCTTTTGTAGCTTATCTTTGACTACAGAAACAAATATGCTCTTAGATGAAAAATATATGTAAAATGGTAACAGAACTTTTTAAAATTTAGATGGTAGTTTCATGTACAACTGGAAATTAAAAAACATTGCAACAGAAAAATGAGAGCATTTTAAAATTCAGATTGCAGTTTCATACACAACTGGAAATTTAAAACATTGAAACAGAAAAAATAAGGAACAATATATATAGATATATATTTATGTGCCTAAATATACATACATAAAACCAAAATGTGAAGATGAGCAGCAATAAAAATAAAATAATAATAATAATAATGTTCTAGAGCTTTTAAGAACTGCTTTTTAGGTTTCTAGGAGGTTCTAAGAAAATAGTTGGTCACATCATTATTTACAGCTTTTCATGAACTTTGTTAAATAGACCTTGGAGTTACAGGAAATGCTGTTTTGTCTGATTTTAAAAGAAGACACTTGATAATCAAGATGATGATTTTTATATCAATTATTGTATTTTAGAGTATTGTTACAAGTTTGAGAGTTGAATGCATGCTTTATTTAATAGTTGTTATCCAAAGAAAGCTTTAAACAATTAAGAAATTTATATTTTGGAAAAGGTAAAGTCCATTAAAATTTTGATCTTGCACTGCCACCTTTAAGATTTACATTAAGGATGTAACATGTAGTAGCATGACGTAATCCTATTTTTATGTCATGTGAAATTTAATTTTAAAAACTTCATGGATAATTAAAAAATACATTGGTTGGGGAAGGAAAAAGAAAAAGAAAAAAATGTCCTTTCCATTTGATCCTTTTATCAACATAGTTTTTAATATAACAACACAGTAAACCAATGTGCTGATTAAAATTTAATAAATTAATTAAGTTCATTTTCCTTATTTTTGAAGAATATTTTATGCCTAAATATATCCCATAGGATACTTAAAATGGAAAATATCTCTCTTAAAGTAAATGTAACCTCAAGAAATGTGTCCACATCTCATCTGTTAAATGTCTTGTAGATGTCTAAACTAAGTTTGATATTTGTACTGTTTTATAGAATATGTCCACTTTTAGAGGCCTTAAAATTCTATCTTATGTGTGACATTTTTTTTTTTTTAATGTCCAAAAATGTTTGAGTATTCTAAGATTTTGTTATAAAGTTACAACTGAGATGAATTGAGAAAGGGAGGACTGCACAATCCAAATTTTGTAAATTGTGCAGTGTGTTTCACAGTACATCACTGTTTTGTGATTGTCTTTTTTTCCCTATATTTACAAAATTAGTATTATTATTACTGATTTTTACAAAAAGGATCTGACCTTTATAATTGAGTAAAAGTTAAGTCTAGATAAGACATGTAAGTTCATGTAAGACCTGATGAATATTTAGGACTTATAGAGAACAAGTTTTCTCATTTAGTATTGTAGCTACTTACTATATTTTATTAATTATCGCTTTCATAACTGTCACAAAGTAAATATTTTACACAAGTTGCTAAGCTTATATCTATAATTGAAAACCATTTCTTTGTTGGTTTAATTAAGCAAGATTGCAGTAATTAGAATTTTGATTAATGTTTGAATCTTTCATTAATAGAGCAGCAAAAATATGTAAGACCACCTGTGCAAAATTATTCTCAATGTACTTTAATTCCGAAAAACATTGTTTTTCATATGAGATCTTGACAAGTTGAAATGAGATGAATATGATAATTTGGCTATTGCAAAATGATAAAAAATCTGCCATTAAATTCTTTTAGAAAAAGAAATTATCAATAATAAGACCTTTAAATCACAATTATATTTTCAAGCAGTCATACATCTTAAATTCTAATTAAAAAAGTAGTCAAAAAGAAATTCTTTTGCATATCAATACCTTTTTTTAAAATTCGCTATTTTTATTCTTTTTCTTAGTATAAATCTGATAATTTCTTTTATGACCTGAAATCCCAAAAAACTTAAAATTTGCATATTTTCTCAAGTGTTACAAATCTACTGTATAATGTGGTAAAAGCTCTACTGTCATGAAAGCTGAAAAAATGCCAAATGCTGGATATATGAAAATTTTAGATAATTGAATATATAAAAAATAAAGTTCGTTGTAGAAAAACCACATAAAGAAGAAATTTCTAGCTTGAAATTGTAAAATTTTTCATTTGTTATCAGCTTGCATATCAAAAGTCTACATATGAAATTATGGAAGATTTTGAAAAAGAAAACCATTTTGGATTTAAGAGCCAATGAATTTCTTAGGTCTTAAACATATGAAAGTAAAGTATCCAATTATGAAATCCCATCAACTATGAAAGTTGGTGGAGATACTGCCAGACTTGCACCATTCATTTTGGTAGAAGTTTAAGGGAATATATAATTTTTTATTTATTTAGATAATCAATAGATACAAGTTAGAAACACCAAAAACTTAAATTGCTTATCATAAGTTTTCATATTGCATTGCTATTGTTTTCAAATAAAGTTGCATATCATGTCCATTAACACACACTTTTCTTGAAGCCATGATTCCATTACTTTGAAAATAATCTATTGTATGCTGAAACGCAGAAGATGGATTCATAATTTTAATCTTTTTTAAATGCAAGGGCAAACAGATAAATATAAGTTAATCATCACGAAATGTAGTGAAATGTTGTGAAATATATAGTGGAAATCAATGGGGTTTACATGAAACCAAGGCAAAAGTGTTACGATTGTGTTGCAATATTACACCTATTCATTCTTGGCACTAAATTACACTGTTTGGTGACAGCATCCCATACCTACTTTGTGATGGCTGTGCAAATCTCTCATTTGCTTTATTTTTCGTGAAGGAAACAGTTTTTAAAATTCTATTGTATTCTGGTTAGTTGAATGCCAGATAGTTGGGCTTTTACTTTACCAAATAAGCAAGCAAAACAAAAGTGTAAATTCACTGATAAATTAAACATCAAATTTAAGCATTTTAGAAATTGGATGAACTTACCAGCAGTCTGAATGTATTGGTATCTGAAGGCTTGAAATGACACACTGAAGAAGTTTTTAGCTGGTGGAATTTCCCGCCCTGTGTGTGTATATATATATATATATATATATATCTGTGTGTAATTTTAAAAATAGTTTATTGTTAATATTATTATTATACATGTAATATAGCCTGAAGCTCTGGAAATAGTGCAAATATGACCATATTTCTCCTGCCAAAGAATCTACTGATATATATCTTAAACGTATGCTGAAATGTCTATAAAATTTAATGTAAATATGACCCTCCTCTTCGTTTTCCATACAAATTACCTAAATACCTATAAACTTGTAAAAATGGCTATAATCCCACTCTAAAAATATCAGTGGCCTAATATGCACAAAACAATAATGAAAAGATGACACAACAGCCATTTAATGGAAAGATGCTGTGGAAAAAAAAAATTGGATGTCCTTTCCTAGTTATCAAGATATGATAACTCTGTTTTGAATATCATGTGTTATGTTAACTTTATGAGACAGTGCATATCCCTTGAATTAAAATACTTGATAGAAACTGATACTTTGTTACCACAGTATATTTCATAATAATTTATTTAATGTATTTTTAGGAAAATGCTGAGCTTGTTCGAAGTGTTGATTTTGAAACAGTCACTACATTTGAAAGTCAGTTTGTTAATGCAATCAGAGCATTGTGGAATGATCCTGGTATTCAAGAATGTTATGACAGAAGGAGAGAATACCAGCTCACAGATTCAGCCAAGTAGTAAGTAAACTGTAAATTTTTGAGCTATTTAGTATATTGTTATTGGTATCTTGTTATAATAAATATTACAGTAATCTAAAAATAGTTTTTCTGAATGTGAGTACATTTTAGGTGATTTTATTTTCCTGTGCTTGTTTTTATTCTTTTTCATGAATTCTAATAGTCTTGTGTTTTTTTCTTCTTCCAAAATTCAGTTATCTTAGTGATTTGGAGCGAATTGCACTTTCAGATTACTTGCCAACACAACAAGATATTCTCCGAGTAAGAGTTCCCACTACTGGAATAATTGAATACCCTTTTGATTTGGATTCCATCATATTTAGGTCAGTTAATTTTAAAATCTGTGTTTGATTATGCAGAGTTTGAAAAACATCATGTCTCTTCCCCCTCCCAAAATTAAGATTGATTTTGTTGCAATTTTTTTAATTCTGTTTTTTTATTCCATGATTAAAAATAACTTTCATATTTTTAGAATGGTGGATGTAGGAGGACAGCGTTCTGAAAGACGGAAATGGATTCATTGTTTTGAAAATGTCACATCTATAATATTTTTAGTTGCCTTGAGTGAATATGATCAAATATTGTTTGAATCAGATAATGAAGTAATTATATTTTATTGCCTAAAAACACTTTTAATATATTAAATTAAGATTGGAAATGTAAATTTGATTTTGCTTATTTAATTTGTACACATTTAAGAGTTTAAGAATTTGTTAGTAAAGTATTTTCATTTTTCATTGAAAACTTTTAAAAACTAAGAATAATGATCAGGATTTAAGCTGTATTTAATAAAAAATATAAATGTGCATGGTATATTAACATATTTGAAAGGGTTATATACATACTATGATATGTGGTATCTGAATTAGATTTCATTGTTTTTGTGTGCTTCTTGATTATAAAAAGTATGTTATGGAAATTTGCATTTCATTAGAGTTTGATATAGTTTATAGCACTTTATTTTGGAATATTTTTCTATTGCATGTGTGGTTGTACATAGGGGAGAAAAATCAAAGGAACAACTATAAAAAGGAGTATCACAAATTTAGTGAAAGGTGACTGATACCTCAAGTTCAGTGTTATCACATAGTGCAATAGAATTTGTTTGCTATGCAGAAATATGCAAATTGTGCATATCTGATTTCTTTTGGCATGCATGAAAGGGAGTGTAAGAAGATATTTCAAATTCTAATATCAAAGATTGTATGAGTAGTTGGATAAAATTTTTGCTTGTCGGATGTGGAACATATCATTGAGAAGGCATTTGATGGATTGTCAGAAGTGAAATGTGTTTGGGAGAATGGATGCAGGACTGACACTGACATAGATATGTAGAAACCTAAAAATAACTAAAAGCAAAGAAATCCATAGTTTCAGCCAACATTTTGAAAAGATCTTTAATGTTATGTATATTTTTTTTTTCTTTTCCTTTGACTGCTATTCTGAGTGTTAATCAATGTTTTGGATGAATATGGAATTTAAACCATGCAGCTCATAACAGAGCAACAGAACACAACAGATAAATTGATATTGGAAGCAAGAAAAAACAATTAGCCCTTTTGGAATGAAAAACTTTTAAGTTGGTTGATTGCTTATTCATCCATGCTTCAAAACACCTGTCATTAATGAAACATTGATCTGTTAATATTAGGGGAGAAATGTTTCATGATCTTTGACCTCAGGATCAGAAAAGTTTCTTGATCTTTGATGATCAAGAAACTGATCTGTTTTGTCATATTTTCAGGAAAGTGTGACCTTCAAGATGGTCAAAGTTTGAACTTCATAAAGGTGAAGCTTCCAATTGCTGTTATATGTGAATCTGAAAATTTTTCAAGCATATGCACAGAAGACATGATTACTTGGAAAAAGGGAACAATGTTCTAAAAATATTTTTCAGTACTAGAAGAATCCAAATTCGGCAAGGGCCACATGTTTATGCAAAGATTTTTACTGCCCGAGCTCCTCCAGGGACACTAGAAACAATGCAAACTTTTCAATTTTTGTGGCTGAGGGTGGGGGTAAAGAGCCAAAAATTTTTCTAGTTTGTCACCAACTAAGTCTTTAACACACCTGGCAGATTTTCTGGTTGCATCGGGATTTGTTCTTTATTAAATCAAAACAATATTTTCCTTTGGAAATATGAAGTTTTTAGTGTTCTGCTTTGCAAAAATTAGCAACTTATCAACATTTTGGTGTTGATTTGAACATTAATTTGTCTGCAAAATTTTTTATTCAGAAGTTTGCATATTTTATGATAATTTTCTTTAAAAACATATTAATATTGTTAGGATATTTATATTTTTTTGGATATTTATATTTTTTTAGAAAAATAACATTTTTATTGCTTTCATTCCGCATATTGAGATGTGTTCACCTTCCATTTTGGTGACTTATGACTATTATGTTTCTAAAAAATAAGCAAAGTAAATGTTATAAGGATCAGTTTCCAAATCAAGTTTGTGCAAAAACAAAGCATCTATTGTATTTATTTTAAAAGTAATTTCTTTTATCTACTTTTGCATTTTTATAAGAGTTTTTCCCTTGTAGTTATTTCAGAATATATTAAAACATATGTCAGTTTTCTCTGTAAAATTCTATTCATGTGTGAATTTTTTTTTTTTTTTTTCAAAAAGTCTATTGATTTTTATTCTTAAAAAGTTACGAGGTATGACACTGGGTTACCTGTAGAGGCACCTTTTATCTTGGATTACTCGAATTGTGGACTTTCTCGGATTACAAACTTAAAAGTGCTTAAAAGTTTAGATTTGAAGGCAGAATTTATAAATCTGGGGTTATTGACTAAAATGCAGAAAAAGGCTGTGATAAAATAAAGAATGTATTCTTAGTGTTGACATGTAATAGACATATTTTGCAAAAAGATTGTGTTGAATTTCCGTTATATGTATGATATGTATAATTTCCATAGATCCATTGGGAATAACAGTGCCCAGTGTCTTGCTGTTATGACTATGTTAACAATACAGGCATTTGTACTGTTAGTAAATTGTATTGTAATACTAATTACTTGTACCTTTTTGTTTTAATACTTATGCATAATAAAATTTCAAGTATAATTTAGCACATTGAAAGGATTAAATTGATGAATATTTAAATCAAAAGATACAAGAATGAAGTAAATAAAAAATATGGGGGGAAAATGTAGAACTTAAAAACTAGGTAATTTTGAGCAATTTACTGAAATATATAGCTTAAATTTATTGTGATGAATGAAATGTATGGCATGTAGAAAATAAGAATGTACAAAAACCAAATTTTTACATGAGAAGAAAAAAAAATCTAAAAGAGTTTGAATTTCAAGTCACCCAGAAGGGCTGTTTTAAAGTTTAATGTGGTTTATCAGTAGCAATTATCAATAGAGATAGCTGAGGTGGAAGAGTGAAACATTTTATAAGATATTAGATGAATATATACTTAGACTAAACTGAGAACGTTAACTGCATCTATTGCTTTTAAATACGTTATTTTATTGGTGAATAGCAGATAGATTAAATTTGAAAGTTAAATATCTTAAATTTTGCTGAATGGTAACAGACTCGAAGACTTGAATGAAAAGGGAAACAATTCAAATCGCGTTTTTGAGACTAATAGTCTGTTGGGCTTCCTCCTCTCCCCCCCAAAGGAAAAACACCTCTTAAAAGAAAAAAAAGTAACTTCATTAATTTCTATCCAAAACTTGAATAATAATAATTGTACATATTAAATTTAGATTACTGTTTGCATTTTTGAACTAGTTTTGAACTATTTGTAGTCAGAATTGTTAATACGAGGGTTGGAACTTTAATAGTGGCAACACAGCTGAAAAAACACTACCCAACAAAACCAAAGAATATCGCGTATACCACACGTGAACTACATACCTACCTTACCTCTCAGCAAAAAGACTCGTCCTGCCTACGTCACGCGCATGCGGAGTGACGCGAAGAACGGATCCTTGTATTAGCTCGCGGTCTAAAGTAAGTGTTGACAGGATGTTTTCAAAACAAGAACAACGATGTTGGATAAAAACTGAATGTGCCAGAGGTCGTGCAGCACGACAGTGTCATCAAGGGCTTCAAGAGGCTTGTGTGGAATCTGCATTGCCTTACAGAACCGTAGCAACATAGGTGAAAGCATTCAATGAAGGACGCCCAAACGTGGCAGACATGCTGCGGCCAGGTCGTCCGAGTATCAGCGGTGCAGACGTGCAAGCTGTTGCCGCACTAATGGACACTGATCACCGCCAAACGATTCGTCAGCTGGCCGGACAAACAGGATTAGCGTATACGACTGTGCTGCACATTCTGAAGGAACTCCTGTCCATGAGAAAAACTGCTTCACGATGGGTTCCACATCAATTGACGGAAATGCAGAAATGGCTACGATACGATGCTGCCCGAACCCACCTGGAGCGCTATGAGCGCGAAGGAGATGCTTTTTTATGCAGTATCATTATGCTGGATGAGACTTGGGCCCGATCATACCAGCCACAACTGAAACGCCAATCAAACGAATGGCGTCATCACGGGTCACCATGACGTTCGAAATTTCGTCAGAACCCCAGCAATGTGAAAGTTATGGTGATTCGCGTGTACGACTGTGATGCTGTCATCCTAACGCATACCGTCCCCCCACAGCAGACCATTACTGCTCAGTTTTGGAGCACAATCTCCGACCAGCTTTGAGAAAAAAATGGCGACACTTTCTGCAGAATGCTCCTCTCATTTTGCATGACAATGCTCAGCCGCATGCAATGCAAGCTGTGACTGATTTGTTCAAGCGATGGGGCTGGGAAGTGCTTTACCATCCACCATAAGCCCTTGTGACTAAATTCCTAAGATGAAGGAACCACTTCATGGCACTCGCTTCCAAACTGTTCCTGAGATTCTTGCGGCAGTAGACCAGTCCATTCAAACTATCAACAAAACAGGAACTGATACAGGTATTCTGCGACTTCCACATCATTGGAAACGGGTTGTACACAATGCTGGTGACTATATTGAAGGACTGTAAAACATGGTGACATGAATCACTTTTGTATTCCTTGTAAATAAATAGTTGCCACTATTAAAGTTCCAACCCTCGTATAAAAGCATAAAAATTCATTTGTGTATATGAGGAAAATGTTTTTTTTTTTTCAAATTTTTGATTATAATTAACTTCCTCATCACTTCTTCATTAATTTACTTTTCTTTTCTTTTCGATGCTAACTGTTCTGATGACTTTATATTATTGCATCCAGAATTTATTAGAATTAAATCATAACCATTAATCTTCTGAGTATCTGGGTATTTTGGATCTGCTCATAAAGAGCTGTATTTACACAGCATTAATTATCAAAATTTATGGAATTACTTCTGGTTTTTCATAACTTTTTGTTCATTAGGATGATATCTACATTAAAAGAAATACAAAAACAATGTTTTAACTAAAAGTAATCTGCACTAAGTGATATTAAATTCTGTGACTATATGAAAAATCCGTCAAGTTGCTCAGATTGTTAGAAGTATCGATGCAAATTTTATATGATTATTTTCCTGTTTCTTTTTGAGTTAATGGAAATTAGAACTAATGCATAGCTGAGATAAATTAAATTAGAAATGATGTGTAGCTAAAATGAACTAATGGTTAGTAGAATCTTAAAAATGGATTTGTTGGCTAAAAACTGAACCAGTTAATTAACATACTTTTATATTAATGCATGACATTAACTATTATAATTATAAATTGGATCAGTGCTGTAACATAAATTTTACTAGTTCTTGGAAGGAAGTAAACGAACTCATATATTTCAGAATTTAATTTATGTGCAAAATTATTTTGATGCAACCCTAAGGTGATCAGATGTTTTCAATAAATATAAGTACTTATATATTTTTATTTATTTTTTTTTAAATTTTTAGATAAATTCTTTTGTTTTTTGACAAAAATCTTACTATCTATAAATTAAAAGTGCCAAATATATGTTATAAATATTTATGTTTTTAGTTCAAAGGGGCTTTGTCCCTGGAAGGACTATTTTTTTTCGTTTTGCGATTTTGCATCGGAAACTAAATGTTGGTTCACTTTTCAAACTTTTGCCGTCAAATATTGCAGCCCTGTATTATATTTAAAGAAATTAAATAATGAAGAATGTGCATAAATGAATGTATGTTTCTCGCATTGTGATAAAACGACGGTACCTAGAGCCATTGAATTTTGAATGACATAATCCTGCTACAAATGTGGGCATCTAGAAGCCCAAATTTGTAATTTGTTTTATTATCAGTTTCATGTTTTATAAAACTTTAATGAATTTTTGATTAACAAACTCAAGGATTTCATAGCGTGCAGTGTTCTACAGAAAAAAAATTTTTATCTCCAGCGCATGAGACTGTGTATAGGAAATTCTAAAGTTTTGCTCAGTTTAAAATTATTTTGCTATATTGTTCTTTAACTGAATTTTATGGTTTAAGTGCGAAGAACGTGATATTTAATAAATAAAGGTAACACATAAAATGTTAAAAAAATGCCCTTTAGATGTAATTTAAAATCTGAAACCTTTCAGATTTTCTTTTTTCTTTTCTTTTTAATTTTTTATTCAAGTCTTATTGTTTCTATTCCATTTTTTCTCTTGTCATCTTTTTATTTTATTTATTAATTTTTTGGAATTGATCTAGTGTGTTGATTATTAATATTCCAGGTAGAGCTCTTAAACTTAGCAAATAAAAATATGCCAAATTGAACTTCACAAATCTACTGCCCAGATGGTATAGTGGTTAGGGGGGTCAGCTACGATACCAAAGGGCCTGGGTTTGAATCCCAGAGAAGGCATGGCTGTAATTATCTGTCTTTTCATAGGAGGTAAAGGTGGCTCACCTATTAGGTGCCTCCATAATAAAGTGACCACCATTTCTGGCCTTAGTAGTAGCGAAGCCAAAGTCGGCTGAGGGCCTGCCATTGGAACAGGAAAAAAAAAAAAAAAAAACTTCACAAACCTTACCTTCAGATGTGCTAGTCAATCCAAAGTTTAATATTTCTTAATTTGAGTATGTATATTTTAGTATTATTGAGGTATTTTGTTTTGAATGAGATTAATACTATAATGCTTTGTGAAACTTATGTTAACCTTCCTATTTACTATACTGAATTAAGTGCTACAATTAGAGGGAAATAAGTTTGGCATCTTATCATGCACTTCTTTTAATGAATGAAGTCTCAGTTGTGTGTTAATTCTTTATGTCCAGAATATGGATCATTATATTCTTCCACTGAAAAATGTAATATATGTTTAGTAGCACATTATCTCCACAATAGGAAAAAAGAGGAATAGCAGTTGTAATTTTTATTTTCTGAAAAATTGGATGCAAATTATTTTATCATTTTTGCAGCATAATTGTGGTCAAACTTGGTTATAACAAGCTTTATTATAAAATATCCTGGTTGTAACCCATAGTTCAGTTTTTCAGTGATGATGTATTTTTATTGAAATATGGATAGATCAGTCAGTAAGGCTCTCTGCTTATAGTCAGGCTTATGCTATTAATGCCCTGCTTTAACTGAGTCATCAAATTTCGAAATTGAAACTATATGAAAAGTGGAAATTTATGAGTTAGATGTAATTTGCCTGTTTTCCTCAGTGGTTTTAACATTTATATTTGTATTTATTTTCAAACCTCATACTGTGCAGCAGAACTGGGACAAGGGTGAGTAGGCCTGAGGCAAGTGAGGTACTTGCCTCAGGTGAATCACTAGAAAGGGTGCCAAATTGACTATGCGAATTTGAAAATGACTTTAATTATGGTTTTAAATTTTCCCATTATTATTAGGGGAAGTAAACTTCGGCAAACTTAAATGGTACAATTATGCTATAAGAATTTGATACAAATATAGCTATTTTGATATATATATAGGGTCGTACATTTACCTTTTTGCCTCAGGTGAAAAAATATTTTGGCATGGCTCTGCTGTGCAGCATATTTTAAAAGTCAGTAGTTGAAAATAAAGTGGTCACTTCTAGAGTCATTATCTTTACTATGTGATACATTTATGAAGCATGGGCTAACTAGCTAATTGTTATACTGCTGAGCTCATGATTTGGACATTTGAAGCAGTAGTTATATTTGTTGAATGGGGACACTTGAAATCTGTTGACCAAAAGGCTTGTTAATAGGTTGTTGAGAAATGAAGAAGAATATAAGATCTTCATTTCTCTCCTTTAAGATCTCTCAATCAAAATTGGAATTGATGACACCCAGCCTTATTATACTTTGCCAGAGTCACATAACTCCATGAACATTAAAGAAACGTGGAAGAAGACTTTTGGATATTCATTTTCCCTCAGTCTAACAAGAACTGACCAAAGTTAGGGCAATTTCTTTTATCTGCAGAAGTTCTATATTTATTAAAATTCTGCCAAAAAAGCCTAAAAAGACAACTTCTAAGTGATTTTACTATTGACTTGTTAATTCCAGAAAGGAAAAAATGTGTTCACTTGTCAATAAACCAGTAACAATTAGTAATTTTATTGTATATTTCAGACTCCTTATTGTAGGAATTTGCACATCAGATTCCTCATTCTGCTTTTTAAATTTTTCATTACTTTACTATCATCATTTTATTATTTGTATGTAACATAAATTCCTTATTTCTGTTTTTTAAATTAATATTGTTTTCAAGTTATTTACCTTGTATTGTTTGTTTCATTGGCCTGTGAGTATAATATAAACAATTTTCAGTTTTTTCCATTTAAATTATAGAATGATCAGTTTAATTTTTTTACATAATAATTTTAATGGAGTTTCTATTTGTTATAGAATCGGATGGAAGAAAGCAAGGCATTATTCAAAACTATTATTACATATCCATGGTTCCAAAATTCATCAGTCATCCTCTTTCTCAACAAAAAAGATCTCTTAGAAGAAAAAATTATGGTTTCACACTTGGTTGACTACTTTCCAGAATATGATGGTAAGCTTTATTTATTTAAAAATTTAAATATATATTTTTTAACTTTTGTGTAGGAGTTAAAATGCAATTTAAACAAGGTTAATATTTCATTAGAGGTAAATTTTCATTTCTCAAATATATATATTTTAGATTTTATTTAGTTTAGTTTAATATTAATAAATTTAGTAATGCTAAAATTAGTTTGTAAATGTTCATTAAAAACTAATAAAAATTAATTTAATAGTCATAATTTTCAGATATTTTGTTTCAGGTGTTATAATGTAATTTCATTTTAATAAATGAGCTCATTTTTTAAAGTAGATAATTTTCAATTGGTTTTCAATCTGTATTACTGAATAACTACTGAATTTTCTTTTAAACTAATGGTCCTTTTCAAGAGATCAGCTTTCAACAAGAAGTTATTCAATTGTATATGCACTTATCTTCTGAAATACATTCGGAAAAAAGGAGAGAAATAAAGTAGCTAGAAAAATTAATGCCATCATTAATCAATAAATAATGTTTAATTCTCACATATTTAATTAACATTGTTTTTGTAAATTCTTTATTTAGTTATTATATGAGCAGTAATTTATAAATAATTTAATTATAGAAAATAGTTTACAAGTAATAATATTGTCCATAAAAAGTAGGCAAAACTACCAACAGAAAGTGACACAATTATAATCATAGACTGTCTAAATTAGTTGCAGGATTCAAGTTTGTAGACAAAAATTCCCCTAAAAAATTTTATCTCTGGAAGGGGGATGTATATTTTGATACTTAAGAATGTTTTGTTCTTGTTTTTATTGTTGAAACAAAAAGATAGCATCCAGCTTATTAAGAGTTTAATCACTTAGACAGCTTCCTACGTGTGCAGTACCTGTAGCTATTCATGTCAGTAAAATGACTGGTGTTCAAAAATGCATTTATTATAAGAGAGAAGCTAAAGGCAGGTTGCTTTGCTTAAAAAAAAAAAAAAAAAAAAAAAAAAAAAACTTATTGAATTTACTATCAAAAGTATGAAGACATATTAACCAAAATTATCTGAGTCATATTTACTTGTATTTTAGTTAATTATAATTGAAAAGATGTTCTTAGTGAGAAGAAGGGGTTAGGTGGGGCCATCAGGATTTCAGGAAATGTCTTGAGTTTCTACCAGGTTAAGCATGCATGATGATTTAAAAACTGGAATATTTGCAAAGTCATTAGTTTTTTTTTTTTTTTTTGAAAGCAGGACCCATGAAAAATTTGCATTGCCTTCCAGGGTCACAAACCCTAGTCCTCTCGAATTTGAGTCAAATATGCTTCTAGTTACACCACGAAGGCATGGGTAAAAGAAGGAAGAAAAAACCTTAATAACTCCTCCTTTTAAAGGGCAACTGGAGATTAGGGACCCAGTCTCCAAATCCTGGTGGTGACGAATTATATTCTGCCACCTTTTAGTTCAGGTACCACTTGTAGAATCATTAGGTTATTTAGAGAAGCAGGAGACATTAAAAATGTGCAACGACCTCGCTGTGACTTGAACACACATCGAGCATGCTTCAAGTTATGCCACAAAGGCATGTGAAAAGAAGGGAGAAAAGACCTTATATATTAATGATTACTGTATAATTCATGCAGGGTAAAAACTAAACATACAGGGAAAAACAAATTTTGTTATACTAAAAGAGGGGAAAAAAACTATATATAAACTGTAGTAGAAGATAAAATTCATTGTTTAAAGCAAATGCGTTTTTCAACTCTCTGGGAATTCATCCTGTTTCAAATTAATTCTTTACTGTGCATTGTAAAAGAAGAGTAGTTACTTGTCTTGTCAGTATATGAAGAAATGGGACTTGAATGGGTAGTTATAAAATTCAAGTAGAAATGGAACTGTGAATCATTGTTCGATCAAACTCGGTTTTATTAAAGGCATATCTATTTTTATCAAATCTTTTTTTTCCTTCAAGGGTTCCATCTGTGCAAGCTATCTGAGCAACACTTAAAAAAGTGAGAGTATATGAGGACATCCAGTCTTAGTGATGTGGCCATTGTTCTTCCATCATCAACAGCAATATCTTCTAATCCACTTTAACTAGAGTGAAAACTAGAACTTGAGAAACAAATATACAAGAGGGAAATAAGGTTTATCTTTTATCGCTCTGAAAGATTTCTTGAAAAAAGAAAGATTTCCCAAAATTGTCATAGGGAATTCAGAAGGTAGCTATACCCATTAACAGCTCAAACCAAAGAGGGTAATGTCTAGATGTCTTAAAAAATTGTCAAACCTTCAGGCTTAATATTTATTTCCAATCACCATGATCTATGAGAAATTGTCCCACACTTCTGATGGATATGTAGCCAATGCTGACACTAATGTCTATGCCTCCAGTGAATTATTATTATTATTATTTTGAAGGGGTAAAGATATTGTAATTTTTTTGCCATTGGGAATTAGTTTAAAGCATTTTATTTCTTGTATTCAGATCTTTTTATATAGAAAAGACCAGTTTTGACCTTGAAGAGAGTTTTTAAATAAATAATTCAATTAATAATTTAAGAACTGCATTTCAGAACTGGTACAAAGCTAAAATGGTTAATTGCAGCCTTCTATTCCTGTTCTTCAAATTATTGTGTATATTAACTATATCTATAAAAGTCTTATTTCATCAATACACTTACATTATAAAGCAGTTACTTTGTAAAATTGACATGTTTTGTAACTTGTTTAGATTTTTTGCTTAGATTTAAAAAAAAAAAAAACTAGCTTTTATCAAAATGTTATTGTTTTTGAATAAGCTATCCACTGTTTAATGCTTTTTTCTTCCCTTTTAGAGATATTAGTAATAACATGTCTACTTAAAAGAATTTTAAAGGCATTCAAATGCCAAAGTTTTGGAGCATCTTAAAATAAATTGATTTAAATTACAGGTCCTAAACAAGATCATATAGCTGCCCGTGAATTCATTTTAAAAATGTATCTTTCTCAAAATCCTGATCCAGATCGAATGGTGTATTCTCATTTCACATGTGCAACAGGTTAGTTTTAACTTAATTGTACGCTATTTTGTCTTTTGCATGTGAAATTTTTAATGCTAGTGATTATAATATATATTCAGGTTTATATATTCAGGTTAATTTGGATAGTATTCTAGTTGCATTGCACTTGACATTATTTATTTTAGCTGAATGGATAATTTTCTGTATGTGGTATTGCATTTAATTTTTATTTAATTTAATAATGTGTAATAAATTGATTTTTTAAATTTAATTATATTTAATTCATTTTATGATTTTTGTTTGCATGCTGACTGTATCGGATACACATAGATACTGAAAATATTCGTCTGGTTTTCTGTGCGGTTAAGGATACAATTCTTCAAAACAACTTGAAAGAATGCAATCTTGCCTGACAGTTTGGAAAAATTAACGTTTATCAGTGTAATTAATACCTTTGAATATAAGTCCTTCTCATTCCTATATATACCATTCCACTCTTAATTCTTTGCACAGATAGTGACCTTCCCAACAAACTTCCTTTTCAGTTTGACCCAAAAATATTAGCTTAGATACAGGCTTTTAGTTGCAGAATGCATAATTTCTTTTTAAGGTGTAAATCTGCAAAGATGGTCTTAGTATCACACTTTTCTTAAAGAAGATAATGAAATGTGTTAAAAGTGTTGTTAAGAATTTCAAAATTTTTCTATCACGTGTTTGCATTAGCATTTCTGTTTTCAAGCTGCAGCTTACAGTTTTCTGTTCTTGCTTAAACCATTTGCTTTTAGGAATTGATTTTTTAGAAAGTAATGAAACAAGGAAATTGGAACTTGGCAAGTAATATAGAAGTTGAAATTTTAAACCTATCAGATGGCTTTCTTTTTTCTTTCCTTTCTTCAATTTATTTAGAATAGAAATGATTTAAAGTTGGGTAAAATTTAATCTTAAATTGATTTTAATTTGTAGAAAAACTTTGTGCATTTTGGGGTGATCTAACGTGTGTCTATTTTCTTGTTACACATTGTGCATTTTGGGGTGATCTAACATGCGTCTATTTTCTTGTTACACATATGTAGATAGATATATGTTCTTTAAGTATTTTTTCTTTTTTGATACTTTTGTGGGTTTCTGCATCTGCACTGAACAACTGTGATACTTTTTAAACAGTTGTGTTTGCTTTCTAAGAACCTCATTCCTTGCAAATATACTTTGCAAAGGAGGAATATTTCATCTTGGTTTTAACTATTTTTCCATGCTGTCTGTGCTGATTTATTAATGACATTTTTCTTCCCCCCCTCCACATTTGTCTGAAATAATTCATTTTATTTAGTACATATTAATATCAGAAAAGATGCATTTCTTATGGGTAAAGCATTTTTAAAGTGAAATGTATTTGCATTTTCATAAATGCATCATCTTTCCCTCTTTTCTAATTGTATCTTTTTGAGATACTTCAGTAAAGCTATGCATAAGCTTTTTAGGTTTAGCCCATTTTTTTTTTAGTTATTTAACAAGTTTCAATTATTTTCCATTTTGAATCTTGAGAACAAAAGCACCAGTGCTTTGGAAGCGCTTTTGAATTTCTAATGTTTTGCTATGCTGATATAATTGAAATCTATGTACAGCTACGCTGTTAGATAGAAAATATTCAATCACTTCTTTATAGAATTTATAATAGTAGTAGAATTTAGGATCTGTGCATCTAGAATGCTTTGAACAGCCATATTAGAAGCACATAATAGTTTGTTATATTTTGTAAAAGTTGTGATGTGAATTATATGTATGTTTTTTTTTCCTAGCCATTATTATGTCATTGAAAATTATTTTATTAATTTTTAAATTGATTTATATGCATGTGATTGAATTGCAATTAACTCATAGTTAATCATTTCAGTCTTGTATCTGTAGTGGCAAATGTGTCTGATATAACTTATTAGAGTGCTTAAATTAACCACTTGTAATGGAAATATATATTGTAATTTAATAAGTGACAACCTTGAAAATAATTTTTAAAAAGGATTTAAAGGTGCATTTTTTAACACTATAAACATAATTTCTTAATTATTATACAAATCAATAATTCCTATGATGAATAAGGAAATGTAATAAGTTAAGAGGTAGCTGGTTGGAAATATTGCAGATGTTGATATGAATTTAATAACTTTTGTATCCATAGCAGTTTAACAGTAATGGAATCAAGTTTAATTAATCTTGACTTTATAGAATTAGAGAAGCTGAAATACAGAATAAACATAGAGCAGCATAACACCATGATGTATTTATTGTGTATGAAATAGGAAGTAATACTAAATACTCATGTTATATATGTTAGATTATCATTGTAATTAAACATAAAATATTAATTCCCTATAGGTATGCATTGGTCAGAAGAAATTTTCACATCACTAAATTTCATTATTCATAAAAATTCCATATTACCATATGCCTACCTTTTTTTTATGACCCCAAACTAAAAGAAATACCAAGTCTAATCTGAAATGTCTGTAGTACAACAGATATTCAATACATAAAGAAGATTCACGCATCAATAAAAAAACAAAGTTTTAAAGTTTTGTTTAGTCAATCACACTGTTTCTACATGAGCCCCATGAGTAGCACAGAGGATGTCTTAATCAATACTCAATTTCTCGCCTGGTATTCTTTAGAGTCTGTGGCATAACTGTCTCAATTGCAGCTCTAATCTACTCACAGAGCTGTTCTTAAGTCAAAACTTTGGTGGAGCACTTTCTGATTTTGATAGAGGACTTCCTGTCCTTAACATACTTCCGCAGGAAGAAATCCAGAGAAGCAATGTCAGGTGACCGAGGTGGCCATTGGTGACCTCTCCTCTTTCTGGGATTTCATCATTCAATGCATTATGTTCACATACTAGTAGTGAGGAGGTGCACCATCCTGCTGTAAGAGCAGATGTGGGTGTCCATGTCTCCTGATGGAGCCCAAAATCAATTAACGTATCAAGATATGTGTAATCAATAATAATTGTCTGCAAAGATAAAGTGTTTACTAATTATGTTCTCCCTTAAGGCACACCAAATGCTGAACTTTGATTTCTCTTGTTGATACTCTGTGAGCTCTGGAGGATGTTCAGTACTCCAAATTCGCACATGTGTGTGTTGATCTTTCCACTGAGGTGAAATGTTGCTTCACCAGAAAACCTAATCTTGACCAAAAAATTGTGGTTTATGTTGATGGGCTGAAGAATATCTTCGGCAAGTGTTGCTTGTATTGTTGGGTTTCACCTAATGCAATAGCTGCACTTTGTATGAATGAAGCTTTAAAGGACTTGTGTAGTACATGGTTGATAGTTGAAGACCAAGCTCATGTGATGCTATACGAATGGATTTCTTAGGTCTTCTTGCAAGATTCATTTCACCACATTTCTATTCCACAAGTGCATTATACTTAGGTATAGCACATATTAAATACTCCTTGTATTAGTACTGCATTGCTTTCACCTGTATGAGAAACAGTAACCTATTATTTTCCTTCTTTGTTTTTGTAAAATTTGAAATGCGTATTTTTTTAAATGCTAAACGTGTAGTTTATTTCTCTTCTGTAACAAAAATTAGTGTAATATTTTTTGTATTATGCAGTGTGATTCGAAAATATCTACCAAATATGCAAAAATAGATAGAGGCTACAAAAATAACAGATTTTGTAATGAAATGTGTGTGCAGGAATGGCAGTTGTAAATACTGCCAAGTAAGGAATCTGTGAACCAATAGGTAGTTAAGAAAGACAGGTAAAGTCAAAGCAAGAAACATTTTATTGCTTCAGTTGTTTTCAATAGTTGTTCAAAAATGAGACCACTAATAATAATATAAGATTCATTTGCATGCACATAGTTTGTCAAATATTATTAGTGACCTTAGGCATTTCACGCATATTTCTGGCCGCTAAATCTTCGTCAGACTTGAATTTTCATAGATCATGCTGTTAATGTGCTTCCAAAAAAAAAAAAAATCCATGCCTGTCAAATTCAATGATCGTTGTGATGAAGGAACAGATCTTTCATATTTAATCCAAGAATAGTGTCAGTATAATTTTTTATGCTTTTGAAGTGGCTCATGCCGAATTACACTGGAGCTTCATTTAAATGCATACTGAAGGAACATCAGGAAGGAATGTCTTGCAAGATATAGAAAGATGCCCTTGAAGTAATAAAAGAAGTCCTACTAATTAATTTTGTCATTTATACCATATCAGTCCAAATATTAATGGAGAATCTTTATGTGGATGATCAAGCAGCCAAAAGACAGATGTGTGAGTGTTAAACATTGATATTATGGCAGTCTTGAGGCATGAAGCTCACTTGTATGGTTTTTTGATCTTTGCTGCTTGTTCTTGTCACCATCTGTTAGCATCGCTGGAAAGTGGGGCATATGAGTTCCTGATGTAGTCGTGATTTAATCTTGGATCTGTTAAATACCTTACCACTATTATAAAAGAGTTCATGTGTGACAGTTTTCAATATTTAAACTGCTTTACAGTATGAGCTTTCACTTGGATTTCAGGATTGACTAGGGTGCTAGTATACTAGTGATGTGACTCCATTGTAGTGACTTTGGTGTTGGTTGCACTTTGTTTAGGCTCTGTATGAACTGCATGTGGAACTAAAAAGCATATTTTTGTGAACTAAAACACATTTATTTTAAATCTACCAGAAGCTGTATTGATATATCATTATAAAAAATTGATTTTCAATATTAAATGCATAGAAACAATTATTTAGAAGGCAAGTACATTTATTGTCTTAGGAGGATCTTGCTAGTGGCAAGAATTTTTCTAATCAAGAGTTTTAGAGCATTCTGAGTATTGCTTTGTCTGAAACATTTTACAGACTGAATTAGTCATTAATTGATGATATCAGGGGTGCAGCAGAATCATTCATTGGTCATACCCTAGAAATTGGCTTTGATGACATACATGTTACAGATCGCTAAAATCTGACACTGGCTATAAAGTTATGGCTTTTGTAATCTTGAGTAGAGGCATTATTTAACAAATTATTGTGTCTTTAATGGTAGAGCATTTCATCTCGCGCCTTGTAGCGACTTAGCAGGGGTCCGTACACATTAATTTTTTTTTCTTTGGGGTATCTGCTGCAAGATTCTTCATCATATTCTTATTTTATTTTTTTATATTAAAAATAATATGTTAATTATGTAGATATGTAAAATAATAAAAATACTTTTAGTTTTAATAATAATGTTTTTATTAATCGATGGAATTTTTACAATCACAATTTTTTCTCACAGTTTGTGCATAAACAAAGAGTGTGTGAACATGTTCCTATATTTTTGCAATTTGAAGCTTTATTATTATTTTATTATAGTAGATGTCTGTAACTGAGAGTTAAAGTTATGTACTTATTTTCAGTAGTAAGTATTTTCATTTCTCCCGCTCCCTTTTTTTAAACATCAGAGACTTGTCAGAAAGACTACAGATTTTATATATCAGTATTATATTTCTCAGATCTTTAGTAGAATATTTTTTTTGCAAAGTGTAAAATAATGTCGTTAGAGCTGCAGTAGTAACTTAATAAATTTAAATTTAATAAAGTATATTTCAATTAGCAGAAATTATTCTATAAGCTGGTATCAAATTGTTATTTTATAAGGTAGAATCAGTTCAATTTTCTGTATACTATCTCGTAAATTATGCTGTTATTTCCTCCTTTCTGTATTCTTTACTCAGAATTTTCAGCTGCCCTAACTTTTAGTTTTTGTTTAACTACTAAAAATGGAAAATATTTTAATGAAGTGGAGCATACAGTTTATTCCACTGTATCTATTTTTTCTTTTGAAGATTTCATGAACTGCACCCTGAAAAACATTAAACTGCCACTTCTTAACCATAAAGAACGTTTTTGGGAGGGTTGGGAGGAAAAGATGTGTAAACATTTCCTTAAAAAAAAAAAAAAAGGAGCTATTAAAAAGATATGTATGAAATCTTTGCATTAAGGAAGATACAGCAATGAAACTTCTTATTTTCTGTTATGCATTAACTGTTTTACTTTAACATTAAGTTCTCTAGAATTTTCAAAAGTTTTTATGTACATATTTTTTGTTCTGAAAGAACTGCAGAGATTTAACACATGATACTTTTTAAAGCTGTACATTATTTAATAAAGGAAAAGAGGATCAGCATTTGAAAAATATTTAAAGTAAAGGAAGTAAAAGTACGAGAAGCTTTGAGTGATAGTCTATTGGCTTACATACATATCAAAGTCAGTACTGATATTGATTCTACTCTCTGGGAATATAAATAGACATAAACTATTACTCAAATTACTTAAAACTTTAATTTTATTTATGTACTGATGATTTATAATATCTGAAGCTAGTTACATAGTGCTTTTGACATCTACTTGCATGTTTGAACTTTAGGTTTCGAAATAATGTTGTGTAAAAGCAGTGCGTATGTTTTTGAGTATTAAAATATCCTGTTGTGTATTATATTGAGAATGGATGGTATTTTTTATCTTTCAGTACATTTGAAAGAAGCATATTGAAACTTATGAAAAAGTAGGTGTATATAATAGTTTTGTTTCTTTTATTTTTCAGATACTGAGAACATTAGGTTTGTGTTTGCTGCAGTGAAAGACACCATTCTCCAACAAAATTTGAAAGAATATAATCTTGTATAGGTGATAAAGTTAGATTTTTACAGTCTCTCAACTTTTTATGAGTCACTGTCTAGCTACCTTTTGGTTAGCTTTCTGATGGTGAAACTCCTCATCCTGAAAAAAATATATATATAATCAATTTTGCTACTAGCAAATATATATTATGAGGAAAGTAAATTTCCTCTGAGGTTGTTTATCACAGCTGACAGAAAAGTGACTTTAGTGAACACACCTACTATCAGCAAATAAGTATGGTGACATTTTAAGGATGATTCGATCACTGATAGCTTCTGCTAATTCTTGTCGCGTTTTTCTGGATGAATGCATGTAGTCAAGTTTTATGGGATTTTCTTTTTTCTTTCATCTATAGAAGGACTTGTTAGAATTATCAAACCATAACTTTTGTAAGTCCTAAAAGATACCTGAAATTATATATGTGCCAATCTACTTTGAAGATAAATATTTGCTCAGATTTTTGTAGTATTAATGCCTCATATTTTTTTAGCAAAATAAGATGGAAATTAAAGTTATTTTATGTTTTTGTTTTATATAATTTGTCATACATGTAAAGCAGAAAAGGGTATTTGTTTTTTACACTTAAAATACATAAGTCTCTGGAACTGGGAGGAAATAAAAACTATATTTATCTGTGTTTTGAAACATAAATTATATCATTTTGAAAGTTATCTTCTCAGATGCTGTTTTTTATACTCTTTACAACTTTACTGCAAATATATGTGAAATTGTGTTGAAGATACACATTAGTGACTAATGTTCTGTGATCGATTAACTCACTTTAACTCTTGTCAGATTGTTACATATATTCACTTGTGCTTAAAGCTTTGTGTTCAGAGGGGTCCAAATTTTAAAATGTAGGAATGTTTGTCTTGATTGTTAATTTTTTAATACATAACTTTTATCACCCAACCTGATAGTTTCTAATAATTCTCATTATTCTGAACCGGTGAGTATTTGCTAGATGTGGTAGAAATCAAGGAGTATGTCTAGAACATAAAAATACTTTTTCTGTTATTAAAATTTGCTGTATAAATTATAGTATTGATTTACAACATGGGTAGGTTTGATATATTAAATCTTTTTTTTTTCTTTTAATCTAACTAGTCAGCTGAAGTTACCTATTTTGACTAATACTCTTAAAACTCTTATGCTCAAAAATGTAAAAATTATTCTTATTAGTTAATTCCTGTAAACTGTAAAGCAGTATATAACAATTCTTTATATTGATTTATAGTTTATGGATATATTTTTTATTTAAGAGATAACATATACAAAATAAAGTCTTTTAATATTTAAATTATTATTTTTATAATAAAAATACCTGTGATGTGAAACGCATTGATTGAAAGATCTTGAGGTGTATTTCTGAAGCCAAATCATATATAATTTTAGCATGTGATGTACATCTTTAATATGTTTATATTTTAAAAGAATTAATACATAGCAAATTTTGAGATGATTTTCTGTAATTATTTTCACTTCACTGAATCTGCCATCAGCATTCTCATGCTCACTGTCTACATAAAAACAAACAATATAGTAGTAAATTAATAGCAAGAAAACAGTGTATTTTGATATGTGTAATTAGCATTCATATGATGCAGTTGCCCTTGCAGTATGCTAAGTAAGGGTTAATCTGGTCACTAATATTTATTAATAAAAGTGAATATGTTGTTTTGTATCATGTTTGTATAAAACACTTCTTCAGTGATTGTAGGAGGTAAAATGGACTGATGGAGATTCCTTTTTATGTTTAAAAATTGGAAAGAATTTTTACCCTGTATAAAATTGTCTTTGTATTGTATATTTACTTTAAAGGAGTGAAACTTTTAAGTCAACATTGTAACATATGATTTCTTTCATTACATCTTTTATGTAAATCATTGTTTCTGATTGTGTATACTTTAAGTGCTAGCCTCCCTTATATTGTTGGTGCTTTCAATACATTACCATTTCTTGTATAATGCATGCAATGGTAGTATAAAGTCCTGTTTTAATGTAATTAAAAATGCTTTGATAAATATACACACACATATATACATATATATAATTATAGATGAATGCAGTGCTAAGATTTTGTAAAATATAAACTGTTGCATTTTGTCTTCTGACATCTTTTTCAGGCATTTGTTACATGCCATTAAGTGTTTGTAAAATTAAAATAATTTGAATGGTGTCTTGGCTGCTACTGTGCTCAGTAATATTTTATAATAAAACTTGAGATCATTTCATATGCTATGTAATGTGTAGGTGTGTTTTTTTTTTTCGGGGATGGGTGGAATTGAAAAAAAAAAATGCCTTATTTATAAACAATTGTCAGAGCTTCAAATTAATCTTTAAAGCTACCAGTTAGACTTTACTCAGATCAACTGTGGCCTGTATTACAGGGAATTTTTTTCATATGAATTTTCTTTCGTACTTGCATGTTACAAAAATAATGGTGAAATAAAGTTTAACTTTTCATGGTAGTTATATTTGTAACTGAATAAAAATCAATTAATTTAATTTTTTGGTAGTTTACAAATCTGAAATTATCACTTTTCCTATTCTGTAAAGAACCCTATACCACTGTTAATGTAAGTGCTACTTGGTCTTCTTTTATGAATAGTACCCGGGCTGGCACAAGACATTTTGCAGCTCGATGCAGTCTCTACAGCTTCTAAATTCTGCTGCCAGCCACCTCCCTAAATTCTAAAAAATTTGTATCCCAGTGCTTTTCCTAAATTCTAAAGATTCTAGCATTCCTTAATTTTGTTCCTTGGTGTTTCTCTAAATTCTAAATATTTTACCTTGCCTAAATTCTGCTGCCCAATGTGGCCATACCACTTCTGGCACCAATCCCAAATAGCACTGATTTTCTACAACATTGCAGAAAGTTAGAGAATAATTTTTAAAAAGCTACATATAGTAAACATAATTAAAAGATTATTTCTACTTTCATATGGGGAATACATGTAAAAAGGGATCAACTCAGAATTGGCAAAATTTTAACATTTTGCCATTTTGTTTCATGCCTCTGAAATTATCATTTTCACTTGTTTTCTTTATTGGACAGAAGGAACTCATAATAAAATTTTAACTGATTCCAAACTTAAGTCACTGACTAATTATTTGTTTTTATATCCAATTGATTTGCTAATTAAATGTTTATGAAACTTTCACATTTGTGCTACTATTTCAGATCTGTGGCTGAATTACTATTGAAATGTAGTATGAGAAAATCATTAAGCTAAAAGAGTTGATATATAAATTGATGTACTACATACAAAACAGTTAAAATTTTTCCTTTTAAAATATTGTGGTGTTGAAATCCAAAGTACTTTTTTCATTTCAAAGAATGTTACAAGTTAAATAGCACTGTAATGAATATTTTGACATGAAATAAATATGAAATAGCATGCTGATTGCCCCCCCAACATTTAGATATTAATTTTTAAAATAAAGAAGTTTAGTGTATTTCCCCTCTGATTATATTATATGATTTTTCCTTACATCATGACACAGCTTTATATCTATAAACAATTAATTATATTAATTTTTTTGTAATTAATGGGATCTTAATTATGCTGATTATTTGTCAGTGCATAGGCTGTCGAGTCTTTGATCTTCATTCACCCCCTTAAACATTTCATCTAACCCCAGGGGTCAATATTATCTCTATTGGGAATCCCTGATCTAGATAATCAGCATGTGTAACATTTTCAGTGAGAAGATTCTGCCAAGTGTTTGGAATTCTGTCAGGGAAATTATCAAGTAGTTGCTTTTGTTTTGGCTATAATGCTATTTCATTCTTTTATAAAAACATGACCAATAAGATCCATTTTATTTGATAATGCAAAATAAGATTTCTAATGAGCATTTTGAGTAAGTTGTAGCAAACAGTCATTTAGCAAGCATAATCTAATACAGACCTTTTACTCCTTTACTCATGATCACTCTGTATTCATATTTCTTCAGCATTTCAGCTGTCGCTTCACAGCTAGTGGAAGAGTTAAGAGCATATAAAAAATCTTTTACTTGCCAATAAACATGACTGTTTTGTTTTTGAATCAATAGTTTTCAGTGAGACTGAAAATTTTTTGTTCAATGTTTCATCATCCACTACAATTACTGACTTACATCAGCTATTTGTATATATATATATATATATTTTTTTTTTCAGAATATGCACAAAGTAGTACATATCTACATTTCAGAATACAAAGATTACCTGAACTAGAAATGTATTTTTCTAAACAATCATGCATGCCAGATGATTTAATTTATGCAGTGGAATACTGGCTTTTAAACGCATCTTAACTTTAACCTTAAAAAGAAAAAGAAAAAACTTTCTCTCTCCATTTGAAAATGAGCAATAATCATTGTGTGCCTCTTGATCTCATTTGACCGTAGGTCGTTGCAGTTTTCTTCTTTAAATGCTTAGCATTAGTTATATGTTTCATTAGAATATTCTTTTTCTGGCTTTCCAAGTGAATATTATAATATATTTACATATGATTATATGGTAATCACTTAAATACAAACTATTCTACTAACTCCTTTTTTCTGCCAATTACTTCCTTTTCATGACAGCCTATATTCATAAAAACTTATGCCTGCTGATTTCTACTATCTGTTAAAACAAAAGTAGTGTGCACTTATTCTGTAGTTTGTGACATGACTGAACTGGCCGACTAAGATGATTGGCATAAGACAAGTAAAACATGTTAAGAGGGAGGGAGAGACTGTAAACAACATGGTGGCGAGTTACTGAATGGCAAGCATCATGTGAATTATCTTTTAAATACTCGTTTTTCACGAATTTTAGTTCAAAAGGTTCATAAACAATATATTGCACCTAATTGCTGATGTAGGTAAGTTTTGCATTGATTCATATCTATTTTAAAAATAGAGAAAAGAATCACTGTATTAATAACCAATTCAATTCATGCTTTTTGTTCATCAATAAAACAATATTTATCCTTAATGGAATAAAACAAAAAAACTACCACAGATATCTTTGGATGACAATCTTTATGCTATTGAAGACATTTAAATTTCAATATCACTTTTCCATGAATGTATTATGTAGTTTACTCTTGACCACCTCATTTGTACATCTCATTTTAGACAATCATTTAAATGATTTATTGCCTGCATTTCATAGTCTTAAACTGCTGAATATTGGGAGATGTTTTTCGAGGAGTATATGCATAGCATTACACTACCACCTTGTATTTTCGCCATGATTCTGACCTTTGGACCGTAGCTAGACCAGTGATGCAGTGTCTAGAGCAGGGGTTTTTTAACCTTTATCATCCCATGCACCGCATTTCCAATTTCTCAGTCCATCATTCCCCCCTTTCTTTTGGAAACTCCAAAAATATATATACATTTATTTAAATTTAGATTACTTTTAAATGTGTTTCATAAATTAAACAACAAAAAGTACAGAAAATGTTTATGAATAAATACAATAATTTTCAGTTTTTTTTTTTTTTTTTTTTTTTTTTAAAAATTTTTTAAAAAAAACAAAATATTTTTGTTTTTTTTTTTTTTTTTTTTTTTGTACTCATAATCTAAAACTAAATACTTAACAGGTAATAAAAGGCTGACCTCATTCTTCCTGAAACTACAAAATTCCTGTCCCCATGGTATAGAGTATCTGGTCATTGGATTTGCCACAACATTCGTAATCCTTAACAATATAGGTCTTCTGAACTTACACCCTAAGTATTTTGCTTGTAGAGCTTCAAAATTTTACATGCAAAGAATCAAAAAATTATTTTAAGTAAAATATGGAATTTTAAATACAAGTGTATGTTTAAGGACATTGTGAGTTGCTCTTTAAATTATTACCATACATGAAATTTGCATAAAAACTGCAAAATAAAATTCATTGCATTTTACTGGAAGAGGAGTAATCTGATTATTTAGCTCACCCTCTTTTACAGTTTTCAATAATATTGTTTACACACTTAAAATCTACAAGATGATTTCAATTCTCTTGTATTTACTCCTTTTCTGTTTAATTCATCAGCAGCAACATAATTATGCAGACAGCTGTGTTTTTAAAACACAAATCAGATTTGAACTTAAAAATGAAGACTAACAATACAGGGTTGGACAAAAATATGGAAATGCTTGGTAAAGTGCATATTTGAACCGAAATGTTTATTCTTGAGAAAGCTGTTAGTGGCACCGATGTGTTTGTTAATACATTGCAAGTGTCATTCGTTATCAATACGGTGTTTTGTGCAGTTGTGAGTATATCATGTCGGAGCCAAATGAAATCAAACATGGGCATATTGTTGGGGCTCATATGGTGGGTGCTTGCTTCTGTAACCAAGGTAGCTGAAGTGTTTGGTGTTTCAAGAAGCACAGTACCTAAGATTTTTAACTCATACAGAAAAACCGCATCTACTAAATCACAGGGCAGATGAAAATGTGTTTTGAGTGATCATGACAGACAATCATTGAACGGAACTGTGATGAAAAATAAGAGGACTACACCTACAAAAGTGACTGCTGAATTCTGTTGCACTCGCAAACCCTGTCAGCACCAAAACAGTACAAAGGGAGCTCCAGAAGTAGGGTATATTTTTGAACAAGCTGCAGTTCAAAAACCACTCATCAATGATCAGAATGTCTGTAGGAGGAGAAAGTGGTGCCAATGTCATCAAACCTGGACTATAGAACAATGGAAGACTCTTTTGTTCAGATGAGTTTTGCTTCACACTGTTTCTGACGCCTGGTCAAGTTTATGTCTGGCAAACGTCCTCCCAAGAATATAATAGAGAGTGTTTGCTGCCGAGAATGAAACATGACAAGGCTTTGGTCATGGTTTGGGCCGCCATATCGTGGTATTCCATGGAACCCATCATTATGGTGCAATGTCAGATTACTGCTAAGGATTATGTGATCATTTTGGCTAATCATGTCCATCCCATGGTATAAATTTTGTTTCCCAATGCTGATGCCGTATTCCAAGACGACACAGCTCCTGTTCACTCAGCTCACATCGTTCAGAACTGTTTTTCTGAGCAAAAGGGTGAACTTTTACATCTAACATGGCCACCAGATATCAATATTATTGAGCCTTTATTGGCTGTTTTGTAGAGAAATTTGCGTGAGTGCTATTCACCACCATCATCACTAACTGAACTTGTCAATGTATTATAGGTAGAATGGTAGAAGATTTCCTTTCAAAGCATACAAGACATCTATCTATTCTGAGAAGACTACAAGCTCTATTGAATGTCAACGGTTTTCCTTCACAGTAATATGTTTTTATTTCACTGTTTCCATACTTTTGTCCAACCTCTGTATATCATACCCTGCAAACAAACTACAGGTATCTAAAATTATATTATATTTTCTTTTGATAACTTTAAGCAGGAATATATATAGTTAAATTTTGCCACCGTAGGCAAAATTAAACTATCATAACTATAAATTATGGTCTGGGTAAAAACAATAAACTGTAATAAAAGTCTATATTTATGACATGCATAGTGAGGTATTGTGATTCTAATAATTTCAGGAATTTAGATATAGTAATCTGATAATTAATAGAAATTTTTAGGTCAAAATATATTTCTGCAGCGATTTATTCATAGATAAATAGATAAATCTTTTTTTCAGTCCAATTAACTAAGAAAATTGGAACTATTTCATGGAAGTTTTGTGAAAGCTAAAATGTATTACTTTCATATAAAATTAAATTAATTAGAAATGTAATAAAACATATAAATTAATTGCAAGCACAAGAACATGTCATAATGTACATCATTCATTAAATCAAAAGTATATTTAGAACAACATATTTTTAAAAGCTGGTGTTAATGATTTACTAGAAAAGAAAAAAGTTCCACTTTCATAGAGAAAAAAAACTATTTACATACTACCATCTATTTTACATTCATTACATCATCATATATTTAATACATCATCATTTATTTGCGTGTGTGTGTTAATAGTTTATTCAATTTAAAACTAAACTGAAAAATCTGTACATGATAGGTAAAACAATTTTTGATTACTAATTTAGTTTTTACATAAGTACAAAAATGCATAATTTTTCAATCGTGACTCGCCGTCAGAATAGCCCACTAAAAATAGCCTATTAATAAAATAACCTAAATATAACTATATCTTCAGTTCTAAAACTGCTTATGCGAATAATGACTTTTTATTTCATTCAACAAAATTTACATTCAGCCTTAGTACCTAAAAATAAATAACGATATTTTCTATTCTTCGCGAACTTTTTAAAAATGAAAACAAGGCATGTAAGACCAGTAAAAATAAGAAAATCAATGTTTATTGACACTCATATTTCAAGATTATTGCTACAGATACTTTTTTGTATAAAACATTTAAATCAGAAGTTAGATAACAATTATAATTTAGAATATAGGCTAGAGGATACCAAAATATTGTAAGTTGTGGTAACCTATATGTTGAAATTATTACTATGGCACCCTACTTGGCAGATGATTATGAAACACTTTTTAGTAAGATATGCCTATCAGCCAGCATATGTAAATATGTATACAACATCAAATTTGATCATGTATATTTTTCATGATATATTTGCATGCAAGATACAATTCCCAATTTATACATATGCCATAGCACTCTTTTATATTGCTTGTATTTATTTATTTAGGTGCTAAAAAATGTAAAAACTCTTCACAGGATCAAAAGCCTTTGATTTAGGCTATTTTGATGGAGTACCTATTGCAATAAAGTGCATGTTTAAGACTATGAAAAGTCATAATTGATGTTGATTATAACAACTTCTTGCATGCTGCAGTAAAAAGGACAGTATAATGAATAGTCACTGCACTGAAAATGGATCTAAAATATTGACATCCGTGGGTACATTTTAACACCCGTTTTTTAACAGAATGGTTGTTACACTGAGTGTTATCTTTATAGGTTATACAATGAGATACTTTGAAACAGCCAACTTTTGATGCAAATTTTTCTTGCTTTTGTAGCATGGTTAAAAACAGCCATCCTATTGTTACACTATGGACAAGGGGAAACAAAAAAATTTGCATTTTTGGTGCCATGTTTTGAATAAAGCTGACTGCAGACTGACTGGAAAATATTCAGCCTCCCCCTTTTCTAAAACGTCCATATATCTTTCAGCAATAAATATTAGAAGGAACATTTTTCTTAGGAGTTAAGCCTTTACTGGGAAGGCTGACTGAATGCTTTTTAACAGTTGGAGGGTAAAGCTAGATCTTTACCGCAGCGAAAGAATATGCAGTTAATTGTTTTCAAATAATCAGCCAAGAATAAAAAAAAAAAAAAGTTCTGCTTTTCTGTGTACTTTTCCTTTTTATCAATTATCAGGTTTTCATCTATTTACACCTTTTATTTTTTTTCAGTTTTATATCTGTTTCTCATCTATGACAGATATTAGACTTTTAACATTTTTTTTTAAAGCCTTACAGGCTGCAGCCATTCTTTTTATGTGGCTGAATAATAACATTGATAAGATAAGGAAGAAAAGCCATAGTGTGTATGTGGTAATTAAAAAGAACATCTTTGACACTTTCAGATATTAACAATTAAATAATTATAAATATCAAAACATTTACTTTTAAATTTCAAATGGAACGCTTAAAATAAATACCTATCAAAATATAATTTAGTAAGAACTAACTATTTTTGTAAAATAAGTTTGTTGAAAAGTATCTATTAAACAATTTCAAAATTATTGTTATCGGGTAATGTATTATACAAATAAATAAGTAAAATACACTCATGCCCAAAAATTAAGTAACAAAGTATGTATTTACTTGATTGCTAAAACGTTTGGTGATCACAGAGTACACTAGCAGTGAGAAATTACTAGTAAATAATTAAAATAAGAGTGGTAATCAAAAACAAAAAAAATTCAGATGCAAAAAACGTTCTATGGTGGAAACCTCTTGGTATAGAACGTGATGAGCTCTATTAGAAGCTCCAACAGTATCAAATCATCTCAAAAATATGATCTGTGGTGATGTGAGTATTTGAGCCTATTCAAATAGCAGACATATTTTTAACTTGTAAGATTACATGCACAGAAATTAAACATCTTTCTTTCAATATTTTTATACCTATCTATCTATCATCTTTTATTCAATAAGATTCAGTTTGTGTGATTTCATTGGCCACTTCAAATGAAGCAATGTTTATAGTAGTTTCAAGGACTGGCTAATGCTGCGTACCCTAGGAATTCACACTTTATCATCCAGAAAAATATCATGAAAATTGTTGGTTGTATCACAAAAGGGATGAAAATAATGGAAAAGGTCATGAACTCTTTACCTAGTAAAGGTACCATGAGAGATGATGTCAGTGGAGCTGCTGATAGCAATCCATCATTTTTGTAATGCAAGCTTTTCACAGATGTTACTAGTATAATAAAGTTACTAGTATAATAACATGTTCCTGGCTTTCATTATCTGAACAGGCATGGCCAAAGTGTTACTTGTGAGTCGAATGAGACTTTTTGACACCATAAATGCGACTCACTTGCAACCAGTAGTAATTTATTTTTGAAACAGAAATTGTGCAATGAACAACATGCATCTTTATTAATTAGTAATTTAATTTTATAAATTACTTTATTGTAATAATTTAGTCGGTTTCAAATTGTCCTCCATGCACTAACTATAACAGTAGCAATCAGAATGGCAAATAGTTCAGTTTCTGTGAACTACACTATAATGACCATGCCATTTTTAAATCAGGTAATAGCCAGATAGCACAAAAACAAATGTGAAGGTCATTCAAAAATAATGCAATTTATTTCATCACACAGCTACAGAAAGTCTCTACATAGTCTGCTCATGGATATTAGGTTTTGAAATCTCACTTCACATCAGTGGATGGCAAAAGAATAATGCGATTTTCTGGAAATGCCCAAGAAACATTTTTTTTATCAATGCATAAGAAAACTGACCAGAAATTACTCCATTTTGGAGCAAGACAACAATTTCAAACAGATGGTTAATAAATATTGCCTATGTGCAAATGTTAGTTCATGCAGTATATTACCTTGTACACTTTCCCATGATGATGTGACATTTGTATTACTGCCGGAAAGAAGTGATACAAATGTCACAGCTTTTTGGAAAAGTGCATAAAGCTGTCATTGAGAAGGCAAACTAATAAAAAGTTTCATGAATATTCCATACTTAAATGGTCTTATTGATATTTCAGTGGGACAATGGAGAAAGCAGTGATAATAAAAATAATGACTGAAATCCCAGAAATAAATGGCAGTGAACATTGAAAGATAATGTATCTTATTTCAGATTTTTAATCATGATGTAAAAAATATCATTAATATTTCCATTTTCAACTCTTTCTATTTTATTTTATTTTATAATTTATATGTTTTTTATTAATAATACAAATCCCATTATGTAAATTATATCGTCTAACAAAAATTTTTTTGCACAAATTCTAATAATTTTAATTGACTTCTTTGGAATGCAGTAAAACTTTTATAACTCAGCACAAATTTAGTCGATTTCCCAATTCCAAATCCTTTTATAATTAAAAAAAAATCTCATTAACCAGCATTTAACAAATGGAATCAGTTAACTCATCGCATTTGACCTTGTGCCAAACTATTTTTCATATCGTATCTTAGATGCATTCCCTAAACTTTAAAAATTCTTATATTTGCTGTTGGACAACAGACAAGGAGGTTATGAATGATATCCTTAAGAAAGTCATTCAGATGATTACTTTGTGGAATTTGTTTCTTCAGCAATTATTAGTGTGAAAAATCTGAATTTTTAAATTCTTTGAAATTTACTTATTCTAATGTGAAGTTATTATAATGGCACCCAGGTCTACAAAATTAAGCACCTTCCACATAAAATAGAAATTTTCCCCAAATTCATGACATTAAAATGCAATCAGAAATTGGAAAAGGATATGACATTTGTGGGGCAAATGCAATCACTTTTATGAAAGACAAAGATACTCTTCAATGAAACCTTGCACAAGCAGATAAAGTCTGTCTGCTTTTAAAGACATCAAAGGTGTTAGCTTGTATGGTTAAACTAATCAACACAGAAGTTTAATCTTAGATTGAGTTCCATACTGTATGAAAAAGGCTCTAAAATTCCTCAAAAGATTTGGAAATCGTAAATTATAAACAAGTAAAAGATGTCTTAAACTGTGATATCAGATCATTTTCAAATCTGTATGCAGAGAAAATGGAAGTGCTCTTCCAACTGGAGCTATCAAAGATTGAAAGATACTTTGAGACATGTGAAATATTTCAGAAAATTTATAGCCCTTATATACAGGGCTATAAAAAGGCTTATATACAGGGCTATAAAAGTTTACAATATTCTTTCTGAATTAAAAAATTTAATTATTTTGTGCGCTCCTGGTAAAGACTTTTTCTTTTAAAGATGTAATGTGTAGTGGCAGAAAACATATTCAGAAACGCTGGCTATCATTCTGTGTGCTCTAGTAATATGAACACACGTAAGGAAATAAAGCTAATAATTTTCAACAAGATGTAAAACCCAAGATGATTTCAAAATATAAAATTTTCATCTGTCTATTATAAAGCAGATTTTAAAACTTGAATGACCACCTTGCTGTTTGAAAAATGACAACTTAAACTTGGCTGGAACTATAAAATCTTATTTGACTTCAGATAATTGCTAAGCTCATAAGATCAAGAAGGAAATTATTTCTCAATTAAATTATATTTCTTTCATTCATATTTGTAATCAATGCTCTAATCCTCAGACCAAGATGTTATACAAAATTTAACAATGTTTTACCAAAAGCATCTTGTTCAAAACTTCATTTGTAATATAGAGGATAATAGTACATATTGGGTGCCTCCAGTATAATAAAGTGACCACCACTTCTGGCATTGGTAGAGGCCAAGCTGAAGTCGGCTGAGGCCTGCCATTGGAAAAGAAAAAAAGTTCAAATACAAAGATTTCCTTCGGCAAGTAACTGATTAGGTGGATACAGGATGGAAATCATTGAAGCTGACGAAAATTGTGAACTGCTTCACACATGCTGGATTTGCAGTTACTGAAAATGTCATTATGAATGACAATCTGACTGATCTTTCATATATAGTGGAAGAACAGTTTTATGCAATCAATAATGATGTTGTCATGTTTGGATATTTAGATGATCAGGATTTTTAATATGAATGTCTGAAAGACATTAAATGAATACTGTCATAATACTTCTATTCCAATACCATAAAATATAATGCTTGTTCTATAGGTTTTCTTGGTTTCCCCCCAATGGCATGTGAATAAGCAGATAAAGTTTGTGTCTGTTCATTTTCTTTTAAGAATTGTCCATTAAAGCACATATCAAATTAGAAAAATGCACATAATAAACTGGAAATGACTATATACATAAAATGCATTTTGTACAGGCATGTTTATACAAAATGCATTCTGAATGCATATTTCATACACATGTTTACAATAAATAAAATATGAATTACCAAAATGCAATATATTAGTTTCAGTAAAAAATGCACATACAAAGGATCTAATTCTATAACTATATAAATGTCTAGTTTACTGGAACAACACATAATTTATATATACACGTGTATGTGTATATTATTAGAAAACGTTTTTTGTATGTCATCTTCAAGGAACAGAAATTTAATTAAAATGATGAATTATTGCAATATACATGATACATATAGTTTTTTAGGCAAACTTTAACATGATAGGACTTTTTGAACACATGTTTAAATACTTTGTTTTGCTATTGGACACTTTGAACCTTATCGCATACGTTTTTCCATGAACTACCATCTTCGTCTTCTTCAGAGCCACTATGAATTTTACAAGAAACTCAGTTTCGTCATTTGAAGAATTAAGTAAATTTTCTTTTGAAGGACATCACATGATTTCAGTACATTTGTGTTTTTTCAATTTTGTATTTCATAGGTTCCTTCAATTTTGTTTTATTAGATTTTTTTTGCTGAAATAGGCTCTGCTTTGATTTTATTATTTATGCAATCTCTATGAAAAGTTACTCGCTTTCTTGGAATTAAAAATTTAGTTAAACATAAATGCGAACTGCCCATTTTTAGAATATTGTTTAAATGACTATTTGGTTTAAAGTATACTTATATTGCAATCTATATTTATATTTGAATCTGAATATAATGTTTTTAGACCAGTTTGGTTTTTTTTCGAATGGTCCTTTTACAATATGTAATGTTTTGGTTTTTTTGCAGTCTATTTGGAACAATATTAAGTTTTTTTTCGAAGTGTTTTGAAGGCATATAGGGAAAATCCTGGTACATTTGAGATTCTTTTTTTTTTTTTTTTTTATTTTTTTTTTTTGGTGTGATATGCGTTTTTATGCAATATTTTTTCATTTTTGGATCTCAAATTTACTGGGAGAATGAACCACGTTTTCGAAGCATATTAATCAACTTTGATGAAGCTTTAATTCATTTTCCCCTGATGAGTTCTGAAGTTACAATAAAGGGAGATTAATTTTTATTATCTTGTATATATTTTCCCTTTTGCATTTTTAGTTTTCGAGTTTGCACTACTATGAACATTTTTATTTTGAAATGTTTTGATTTTATGTTTAACCCTTTTACAAGGATGCAGTTATTAATACTGAGGAATCACCTTTCTTTAACTCCAATTTACTTTTAACTTTAGATGTTTTAAGTGTATTTTACACGCCATATATATATATATACATAACATCCAAAAATGCCATATGAAAATTAAATACTAGTGAACATTTTTTCATTTTGTTTTACTTAGCAACAACAACATTAAAAAAAAAAATTAACAAAATGAGATAATAAATTGTTTGTATTGGTAATTAATATTACTGCTATAATTTATCATATTTATTCATAATTAATCAGATAAACTCAGGTTAATAAAGTAAATTTGTATTTAATTTCTGTTTAATTTGGTTTACTATTATACCTACATAGCGACAGAAACCTATTAACTGAATAAGGTCAGTTAAAAAACTTTTCAGCATATCCCGAGATGTTCAGTTACTATTTTACACTATAATACAGTAAACGTTCGCTTTAATTAATTATGGCAAGACACACGAAGTATGTTTACATAAAGCGAAACATGCCTTCATGGAGAAATTTTTAAGGAAAACTAGAATATACTTAATAAATGAAGAAAAACTAAAAAATATCCAATATATTTAACTCATTTGCCAGAGTTTAAACTACCAATGTTCAACAATCACAATTCCCTAATTTTTTAACTCTATTCACTTATGTTTTCTGACCTGCTAAATCTTCCATTAACTTCGCTCAGAAATGCATATCTTAATAGCTTAATTACAACACCATGAAAGAAAATCTGTGAAATTATCAAATCGCAAAATAACTAGAAATAACAAACATTATATAAATGAGTTAAGTTCTAATCACATAGGTTATGTGGCTGATAATTAATACGATATGTACGGGAGAAAATGTTAGTGTTTAATTGAATTCTTAAAACAAGAAAAGGTATCAAGATGGAGGGCGAATTGAATAGATAGATTTGGCAAATATTCATGCCCTCTGATGCACACACAATCAGAAGTCATACATACTTCAGGTAGTAGAGAGATAGATAGAATTATCAAGTTATATGATACCAGTTTATCCACGTATGTAACTTTCATTCACTAGGATGAATATATTAAATACATTGTAATGTTGTTTATCACAAAAACATAGGCATCATTAATAAATATCATCAGTATGATTTTGGAAGATAAGTTTTCTTTTAAAAAATAAAATTTTGGTACTTTTTTGTTATTGGGACCAGTCTTGAACGAATAACAGAAATCAATGAAATTGTTTATGCAAAAATAAAAGGTTATAGATTTAAATAAAAATACGATAGAAAGATAGAATAAGCAAGTCCACATAAGTATTGCATTTGGTATTATTGGAAAACATTTGGCAATATCTAAATTCAGTCCCCAATAACAGAAAAGCACCTTTTTTTTTTTTTTTTACATTCATGTAGATAAATTAAATATCTTTACATAGGATTTAAAGAATTGCTTTCTATGCATTAAATTTAAAGAATTAATTTCAGTTACGCAGATTTCTCTGAACCTCACGTCTGAGCAATTATTCCAACAGATGGAAAATTTGCTGTGATATTTTATTTCCTTCAACTTTAAAAGTTATTTAGTTAAATAATTTCCTCTTTCTGCTTCTTCTGGTCTATTATCCAAACAATATATCTGTTCCCTTTAATGAAAATAAAAAGAATTTAAATAATATCAGTAACAAATTAAATTTTTCCTAAATATGTAACTAAATCTAAACTTAAATCAACAGTTTTTCTTGACATTTTAATTAATATATAATGAATTTAGTTCTGATATTATAATACTGTCAGAAAAGTTCTAATTTTGCTTTTATATCATAGTACCATATTAAATAAAGATGACATCTTTTCTTATCTTAATCTTCTGCACAGAAATATTTGTGGTAAAAGTTTACAATTGGGCGTCCTTTTTTTTTTTTTTTTTTTTTGATTGTAAAATTTAAATTTTGGCGTCTTTTTTTTTTTTTTTTTTTTCGAGATTCTTTTTTGATGCCAAGATCGGAGTCAGGAAGGCATGATTTCAAGATGGCTGCTACACAAAACCAAAATGAGAAGTCAAAGAATAGCACAAACTTGGTGTCCATGTACACATCGATCTATTTTCACTTAAAAAAACATCAGAGAATTGCACAAACTTAGGCATTGCTCACTGCCTTAATTTTGTCCATGTATACATGAATCTATTTTCCAAGTTAAAACTATCATAGTAATCAGAAATAGGGTTCCATCACCAAAATTGAACAAAATTTGGGGCCAACCGAAGGGGCACCCAATTCTGCATTAGAACCAAATTTGTTTATGCCAGTCTGCTCTTAATTATGAACTCCAATAAATCATTTGACAGCTTTTGCTATACACAGAAGATTCTTAACTCGTGTAACTATTAAAAGGAAAAGAAATTGACATACTACAGAAACAGTTTTCTTCTTTAAAAATGGAATTATAATCTTTATCTACTAAAATAATTCCTACCTCAAAATGATAAAAAGAAGCACTGGCTCTCATACACCTCCAATAATTTCTTACTGCACATTTTGTTACCTTCCAATAATTATAAAAAATCTAGATGTTAGGTATTGGCTCCTATTTCTAAGTATGAAAGATATAAGAATAAAATAGCTCATATTTGATATAATAAACATAACCAAATACTACAATCAAAATTTAAAAATTTTTATTTAAATGAAAAAACATTTATTTTATGAACTGCTTAATAAAGAAAATAAGTCCATAGAATATTACAGGTAACTTTACACAGGATAAAGAAATGGGTTGAAATGATAATACTTCCTAATATATAAACTCTATATATATTTAAAATCATAACTTGATTGTAGTCCATCACATCTTTAAGTACACAATCTAAAATATTTATTAATATTTTAAATATAGGACAGTGAAAAAGTAATGAAATTAAACACAATCAATATCAATGATTTTCATTTTTGAATCTTTATCAATACTATTCAGTAGTTGGGTAGTTCATAAATATGAAGTCATTCTAATATTCGAAATTTGTCATTAATTGCATGCATCTGTTCTATCAATATAATAAATATGAAGTTATAATACACTACTGCGTGAAGAAATTTATCGTTTAAGGCTACAAAAATAATATTCCATGTATTAAACTTTTCATAAATTGCCAATGTTCATAATGATAAAGTATAGAATAAAACATCATAAATATGCATGTTTCATACATAGTTTATCAGATCAGGTTTTACGAAATAAAACACACTGCGCTTTTATATAAAACAGCAGTGTGTTAATAATGCTTTTCCAACCTTGATTTTGTCTAATTTCACCTATTTCAAAATTGTATCATGTGTATATCTTTAACAATTTACTAACATCAAGTTCCAGTTACTTCGGTTTCATATATCTTGTAACAAATTTCTGATTCACTTTTAAGAATAAGCCTACAAAAATTAATCACTACTTTCAAGTTTCTTCAATAACTCTTTTTCCATTTTCAACCGTCTTCGTTTCGTAAGCTCTTCTCTAAATTGCTTACGACTTTCTTCATTTACAGGCGGAAATATTTCACGACGAGTTTTTACTACCCAATCTTCAAAATACTGAGGTTGATTGAATACGTAAAACAAGCCAACAGGAAAGGAAATATACAACGCAATTTTGAAAACTTCCAGTTTCCAACCACCCATATTTAGTATTATGTGTGCAAAAAGCAGTTGATCTATTCCACAACAATCAACATCGAAATTTTACTATTCAGAATTATGAAACCAAAGTCATTGATGCATCCTACTATTGAGTCTTTCAGCTCGAAGTCTAGAAGTCGTATAAATAAGTAGTAATACGGAAGGAAAGAAAGGGAATTGTTCAGAGAGTAGAGGTACAAATTTTGGTAATTCTTTCTATCAAAATGTGCGGAAAAGAAAATTACACTTTTGAAAGAAAAGAAAGAAAAAAAAATGCTAAAGGAAAAAAAAAGAAGAAAGTCTCACATCAAAAATGGTGCAATCTTAGAATGACAGAAGTTTAAAATAAAGAAACAAGTAAAGTTTAGGTTAAATATATAAATATTTTTATTTCATTTGGTCTTTAACTTAAATTTGGGCCATTGTCATTTCACATTTTTAAGCTAGAATGCAGCCATCAGGTGGTTTGTGAATCCCCGGCAGTTGCTTGCTCGTTTCGCCATCTATTAACATCAGTGAGAAGCGTTGCATTCCGTGAGCTGTCCCCCAATCTGAGTAACTTCCTTGTAACAAACAGAGGTTATTCTAACCTCCTTGGTTTGTTACGAGTCGAATTTTTTCTTTACCACTAGCCGAAAAGAGCTCCGTTGCACTAGGTTCAAGAATTCCAGCTCTTTCAAATTTGCGAGCTTTGAGTTATTCTGAAGGTCGCTACATAGAGTATTTAGTTTTTATACAGTTTAATGATGATATTTATCTATCTATTTTTAACCACAAAAGTACAATTTATTTATTTTGATGTTTCAGCCAGATAAAAACAGTCTTAAAGAAGCTCATATCCAAAACCGTGCCCTTCCCTGACTTTGATTTTTATTTAGAAAGTAAAATGCCATTTATAAAGCGCTCATTGATATAGTTAACAATATTCTGAACAAAATATAATATTATCTGAGCTTGTTTTGCTCAACTATATTAATGTTATCTTTTCCAAATACAACTATTTTAAACTGCACGTGACTGCTTAAGATGGATTAACATTTTAGTAGCGGCAAAAGTGCTGTGTATACACCATGAAACAGAGCCTATGCGTCTCATGTATACCATTCATTACTTTTATACCTGACCTATCTTAATATTAATGGACTCTCTTATCTAGCTCTGCATGTGCTTACTCTATTGCGTACATATCTTCCAACACTGTGATCTGTGCATGACGAACAGAATAATCTTCGGCGGTCTAAAGTTGTGTAACCACGATGTTTGAGTAATACCAGCTACAACTCAACTCTGTTTTTTAAGTTTTATGTTTTTAAATAAGCTCTGTCGTTTGTTTGTAAGAATAACTGCTTCTAAAATTTTGGAAATATCAGCAAATTAAAGTGTTTTTTCATCTTAAATCCATATTTATTTTCGAATCCTTTAAAATACTGGCGTCCGTGCGAGAGGACTATGGATAATTTAAAACGGGAAAGAACACAATTACAGCGATATTTCACAACTTCTTTGAAAGAAGTGGAAACTGTTCTAAAAGATGAAGCAATAAGTAAGTTTGATTTGATATGTGTATTTAATATTTTTAATGATAAAGCTGACAGATTATTTCAGTTAGATGAAAAAGTTAAAGTAACGTGGCTAGAAATAGAAAATTTTAATGAAGATGAATTTTCTAAGGATATGGACTTAACGGAAAGCTATCGAAATCAGTGGGTTGCTATGAAAACGAAAGTTGATTTAATGCTATCAACCACTGAAAGAAAGGGCGATATTTCCAGTGTAGTAAATGAAACTAAGCGAAATTTTCGTCTTCCTAAGTTAGAATTGAAACGTTTTGATAGTAATATTAAAAACTGGCTAGGATTCTGGGACAATTTAAAAAAAATTCATGATGATGATGGCATTGATGCAGATGACAAATTTCAGTATCTTTTACAAGCAACTGAAGAAGGTTCATCGGCCAGAGATTTAGTTGCAAGTTTTCCACCATTTGGCGAAAACTGTTATAATGCTATTGAACAACTGAAATTGCGTTTTGCTAAAGATGAACTATTAATTCAAATTTATGTTCGTTAACTTTTAAATCTAGTTTTAACGCAAGCGAAAAATGGTGAAATTTTTACTTTTCGGGTTCTTTATGATAAAGTGGAGACTCAGCTGCGAGCATTAGAGACTTTAGGGGTAACGTCTGAAAAATATGAAGCAATGTTATATCCTTTAGTAGAATCAGCTCTGCCAAAAGTTCTTATCAAGGAGTGGGAACGTACACATAACCGTGTAGAAAATAAAGACAAGATGAACATGTTAGGAAATTTATTAGACTTTCTTCGT